>CM060900.1:69836521-70434021 GCA_030762935.1 Hymenopus coronatus | reverse complement strand
TCAACACAATTCACTATACAGCTTGCAATGTTCCCTTCCTTTTTATAGCTATAAATGACGTCACAGAACAATATGAAACATTGTGGAAGCCTAAGCCCTGGAAGAATCTAGAGTATGCCAGACGTTTCAGGTTCCGGAGCCTCCGGTTACTGTCGCGCCGCTCTTCCTGTGTTATTACTCATTCCAATGTGTCCAACTGCATCGGCTCGCATACCAAGGCGAACGTGAAAGTGGCAGCACTCATATTAAACGACCGCACTAGATTGCGTGTTTCTGTGTGTATGTGTGATATGGAAGCTGAAGCAAAAACTATAAAGGAATCACCTTGATGGAGACAGGGTATGCGCTCTATACAAAAATAGTAAACAACAGATTACGGAATATAACAGAAGCACCAATTAATGATAATAGGGTGGACTTACGAATGGAAGACTATGTATTAACATGGTTTTCACATTGAAACCTATACAGTAAAGGGGAACAATTGAAAGTGCATGATGGGTCTATGGATTTCGATAAACACTTCAATCTTGTAAATAGACATAAACCATGGGAAATATTACTAATTAAAGAATAGTCACCATGCCTTGTTAAAAGTGATACAAGAATTGCATAAATATAAAAATTCGACAGCACCAATTTCCAGGAATGTAGAAGAGACCTAGATAAACAGTTTGAGAAAGGGAACCTATTTTTCCTTTGGCTAAATGTCAAAGTTATGGAATGTTTTTTGGATCGCTCAACAATGACCATAAATTAGAAGAATATGGATATTTGTGTCCTATTTTCATTCAGAATGACTCACTTGTATGACAGTAGTTAAAGTAACACGATATTAGTGCACTATCCATACGATACTTAAAATTTGGCAAACTTTGCAACTTTGGCAAAATTGCATGTTCTTTGGAGGTGTGCTCGCCGCTGATAACAATTAGGTTAATTTCAGATCATATGTAGTTAGCGAGATCGCTCCGTTCTGACATACTGATGGGCGAGTCGGTATAGCACTGGTCATCGAATCCCACGTTACAAAGTTTGCACCGCTCTCTGAAGTTTCCCGTTTTTAGTTTTTGAATTTATTATTTTTCTCAAAGAGGTTCACAATTGGAGCAGCACTAATACGCTTAGATTTACATTTCTGAAGCCAAGACGATAAACCCGCCAGTGCAAATTACTTTCAAAATTCTGTGAATGATATCTACGTAGCGTTCAATATTATAGGCATTAATTGTAAAAAAAAAAAAATAAAATACTACGTAGATTAACGCAATAAAACAACTACATTTGTTGAAAACATGTATGTAATATGTGCTTTGAAACGTAGTACTTGAACTATGGTTTTGGGGTGGAATAATAAAAAATCTGGTTATTGCTTGGATTTGTACAGCGGTACTTTGAATCTGTCCGTATATAGATATAGGTATAGTGCCGTTTTAACTACTTGAGCTACTGTGGTTCTGAAAATCTTGTGTAATACCTACACGTGACTACAGTGAGAACCATGCTTTTCTAAACAGTGTGTTCCTGTTGTAAAAGTATGCACATTATGTGTAAGAAAATAGATTGCTTCAACGAGATGTGAAACGGAGAGCACACAGATCCACATCCTAAGATAACCTAAGCTGCAAACTTCAGAGCTCATGTGCTTTTAGCTGCCACGTGGTATCATTGCGCATACTTAAGAACCTCTCTTACAGGATGCCCATTGTAACAGCTGAGCAATCACTGACAGGAACTTTAGTTGCTTGTGGTGAGGTTCACAACCCTCCTAGAATTTTTGACAGGGTGCAAGGTTCATTATTTCCTAGATGTAAACTCTACAGGGATGATGCAGGTTCTCACATTCAACAGTTCTTCTAGTGACCTGTTGTACTTTGAGCTTTGAATATTTTCCGAAACACAAAATATTTCTCGAAGTCTCTTTCTATGTGCCTTTCATGTAGAGATGAAATGATTGGATCTGGATGCTGTCCTGACTAGTACTAGTTCTTAGTTTTACGTAGGTACATGTTTTACTACAGAGATAGTTGTTCATTTTTATTTTATTTAAAGTTCGTTTGATACAATGATAATATTGTTTCGTAAATTTAAACTGTGCCTACAGCTGTAATGTATATGTACTGTCTGTTAAGCAATGTTATAGCTAGTGGTTTGGGGTGTCTTATGGCTCAAATAACACTTTAAACTGTGGGAGGGGTACACGTATGCTGAACTCGTTCCTAGCGTGGCAAAACAGTCAACAGTGAAGTAATACTTTTAGAGTCGGATGACGAGTTCTCAAAATCTACTGGAATCAGACGGTACACAGTGGACACACAAATATTATCAGCAACAATGTTACTTCTTCCACTCTGTCACGCGCCTTTACCCCTCGCTTGTTTCAGACTAAGGAAAAACTACCTCCTTCCAATTGCTAAACCCCTACCTGCTTGGAAGCGCGCCGCATCCCACTAGTTAAAACACCGCCAAACAAACAGTACCTAACACATCAATTTATGATACACTGTATTTTAGAAACTCTTTCGAAGTGTATGGAGATGTGTACCGCTTCAGGTGCTAAATGCAATTGTTACTGTAACGTTCTCTGTTGCGCCTACATGCTAATCGCACATTGCATTTATCTTATCTGTAAGTATTATTACATCATATTACGTAACGCAGCAAAGTAAGAACGGCTCATTATAGATACAAACATAGGCGACAACATAAAAATGAAGTTACCTACGTAGGCTTGAACCTTTAGCTCCCTTACATCTTAACTGATGCCACACGCTAACCATAACCCTAAATAAGGTACCATGTCTACGCTGTCTGAAATCCGGGTGTTCACGTCACGGTCCACTGCGGTTTGACCAGTGGCGTGCTAACTCTTAATACATTTTATACTGTAGCAAAGAATTTTGAGCCCACAGCCGATAGGTTACCTATCTAAAATGTTTTTCTTGGACCTCTCCACAATCCTGCCTGTTTTTGCGATCCAATTCTAGGACTCCAGTGTGTGCATACATATATACATTCAAACTGCATATATAAGTATATAAAATAGTCGCTTTTCAGGATTCTTCCATATTTGGCACATATAAACAGAAACAGCGTGTGTGTACTTATGTAACGCATCTGTGGAATTTGACTTAATTGTGAAAATTTTAAGATTAGTTTTATTCAAAATAAAAGCATATGCATGTTAAGCTTTAGCAACCTATTCAATATACCTTTCTCTCTTGGCACATTAAAGTACACATTATCTGAATCTCTAAATGGACCGGCGGTTGTTTACTAACCACTCCCAACTTTAAATCTTGTTTTCTCGCAAAACTTTCTTCAGCATATTTATATATTCATAATGTTTTGCCGGATGCAAATTTTTACTAATTTTGGTTTACAATATTTGTACTACTCTTTAAACGTGCATTAAAACACGATTGTATACGTTTTCGAAATAATGCTCCAGTTTTGAGAAATAAATTATAAACTTTAGAAAAATCAAGACTTTGTAGAACAGAAAGAGTAATCATTTTTCTATAATATTTAGGTGTTAATATAACAAATCTGATATGATGGAAGTATATTAAACTAACTTATTGGAACACTTTAATTTCCTGAATGAATGTTCTAAATCAATGCTGTGGAGTGTTTTCTTCACAGAATGAATTGAGCATAAAAACGTGTTATTTAAAAAAAAAAAAAAAAACATGCCAAACACGCAAGCTAGAATTTTGAAACACGGCAAAATATAACTGGTATAAATTTCATCAACATGTAGCATACTGTGGATTTTCCAGATTTCACCCTAAGCATTAAAGCAACGCACTTGAGGTGCTGCTTATCGAAATAACAGTTTAATGTGATATACGTCCCTAAGTATATGTTTTTGTATGAAGGGAGCAAATGTCTAGGCTGTCTATACCTATTTTAGCACTGAGTAAAACGTTACATTTATTTTGAAATGTTGTTAAAACATTGACTTGTATCCTTTCTTTTCAAAAGAAAATCATATTTATCTCCTATGGTGGAAGTTACACAGCTACGAATTAATGTTTGCTGTTTTGTGGCTATTATTTTCATTGCTCAGTTCCATGTGTGTGTTTAATATATATATATATATATATATATATATATATATATTTATATTAATTGTACTGAAATAATGTCTTCAATCAGAGTGATATTATGTCGTATCTTCAGATGTGTGTAACGATTTTTATAACGAAAAGAAGGAAATGTTTTCGAAGAGTAGATCTATATACAATTAAAAGTTAAAGCTTCGAAGCATATCACAGACTCCAATTCAGCTGCAATGGCTCATTCAAACTGCATATTTATCTTCAAGGTGTGATTCAAGTACTACCAATTGAAATACAGAGACTAAGAAAAGAGAAGTGTCCACATCCATAATTTATTATTCCGAGGATACTAAAATAATTCCAAGTCTGTAAAAAGAAGCTTTCCTTAGTATTCACCGAAAGATCCAAAAGAAGTGTGTTCTACTGAATGAATATGCAGATACAATGTTTCAGCTGTGCAGGCCAAAAGAGAAACCACACGCGGTGCATTTCTTTTTTGTTGGATTTCACAGAAGATATTTGACAAAATATGTTATTAGTTTCCAATCAGAGGTTTTTCCTTTCTACTAACCAACCTCGTTTTTGACGTGGTAAAAAGAAAATTATATCGTCAACTTTGCACACTTCTAACTTTTATATAGACTACAGAAAATAGCATCTCAACTTCTTAAAAAAGTACTCTCTCAATAGAATCATATGGAAAAAGATTCTAAAACAAAATTATCATTTCAAATATCCCAACTATTGCATGTGTGCGAATGGCAGATAACCATCAGGTATTCTAAAAACTTTGGATTTCTCAGTAAACAGCTTCAGGCTCACCTTCTTTGCAGGAAATGTATCGTAATTACAGTGATGAATATTCAGTAACCAACAATGGCGAGAATATCGAAGACAATCTTTAGCTGTAGTACGTTCTTGATGAACGTATGATACAGGCACGTATTTAAGAGAAAATCTTTACAAACGTCGGAAAACTCCAAAGTAAATTAACCATGCTAATATTGTTCAACAGAAGGCATGTTAGTATTACTATTGGAGACTCGTTGCAGTTGAAATAACTTTTTACAATCACTTTGATGAATAATTTGAAACCTGAATAACATAAAATGACTTCTGAAATACTGTAGCATCTATAAACATATAAATCTCACAGACTTCAATAGACCAATTTGTTTCTCTGAACAAGTACAATGTTGTAAATCTCAAACATTTCAAGTAAACTGGCTGTTTAAAAAGGGGTAACTTTTTAAATTTAAAATACATATTTTAGTAATTTGATTTTGACTTAACATGACATTAAACTAGATTTAATTGAGTGAGTATTATGTATGAACGCTCTTTAACAGCTACGATTCTTAGCGTTCCATTCTATATTGGGCATGAAAGACGCTTCATTTTTCTCAGAGGCCACTTTCCGAGGCTTGAGGTTCTTTTCGAGACTAAAGGCTTTACTTACCTTCCGAAGGAAGCCGAACTAAGGATTCTTACACCTGAATAAAACTATCGCCCTCCGCCGGGTTTGAACCTCCGATCTCGGGAACCAGAGGCTAACATGTTGCTCCTAACACGGAAAACGACAAAATGGCGTTAAGGGCATATAAGTTGGCATTAAGGGCATTACCTAATTAATACTCTTCAAAATTATGTTGTATATAAACCAGGTCTCTAGCTTAACTTTAAGAGTACTACTTTGTGATTTAAAATGGAAATGTTGATGATTATTTTATTTCGGAGTAATAGTAAAATGAAGTTTCAACAATGTGTTCACAATAGCAGTGCAGACTGGTAAAAAGTCTTAACAAAAGGCACTTATGTTAATAAATCCAAAATAAAATAAACGTTTTTGATAACTGGAGATGTGTATTACTGTATGACACCAAAATAAAAAAAAAAGTTAAAAACTTTGAAACACCGCTATTTTCAATTTCTAAATGTACCTTAATGAAAAGAGGGAATCTGGAAAACCAAGAAAACTGGTTTAGTTTCTTATTCGTCAAACAATACAAAGGTGGATTCCGTTATCAATTAAATCTATTACATTCTTATCTGAATCTGTTTCGCTCTTTGTGGTCGGCAGAAGAAGTATTTTTTGAGTTTAGGGTACAATACATGTTTTCAGATTTAGAAGCCTTTCAGTAACATCTAATGGCAAAACGGCTGCTGTGTGTTTCTAGAAGAACTTACGTGGATAGAGAATATGACATTTTCGTAGTCCCGGATAGAGAATTTCCAATTCAGCTATCCTTGAAATAATTAAACTGTCAGGAGAGCCTGAAGTTGATGTGTCAAACAATTGAAGCACCTCCCAATCCTAGAACAGACGAAAGATAGAAGCAATCCTCAATGGTTTCCCAGTCAGCCTTTGTCATGCTTTACGACTTCTTCCTTGACCTAGAGCCACTAAAAGGTTCAACTTTCCGTCTTCAGGTAGAGTGCAAACGGAGAGACCTTTGTTCGTCATTTACTTCGTATCAGAAAAAAGAAAGGAGATGTTCTTTGCACAGTATGAATTCCAGTTTATTTCTTTCTAGATTTTATAGCAGGGATGCAGTTTTACGTTGGAAAACACAGCGATTTACTTTGTTTCTACATACTTAAAAACTTTTCTCTTTAAGGTTTAGGAGGAAATTAAAAGCCTTATCGAGTCAATACTGAAACTGGTAAATTCATGTCATTACCTCAAGAACTATCAAAATATTAGACTAAAACTTTACAGGTTGCAGATGCATACATTATAAGTTTACTCATTTATTATAAACCTTATAAGCTCACTCATTCATTTTAATCCGCTAAGTTTATTCTTAAGGAAGATGGGATTAATTTCTTAGTTATACCACCTTTAGACTAATATTTTTCAGCAATATCTATATTTTAAATAACCAACAAAAATATTAACATTAAAACAGATACACAACTACACAAGGTTGTTTTCTGTTCTAAAATTTAATTTAGCTATCTACAATATTTGTTTAGAAAACGATACTCGTATATTTGAAAGAAGAACCACGTCTTGAGCACATGGAAGCTGCAATACCAAAATTTCACCTCAGGGCTAAAATTTACTTCTCTGTTCCACAATGTGTAGAAGATTTTTATAGTAAACTGGAGCAGAATTGACAGCAGAAAAATAAGGATACCGTACCATGTATGAAAGATATAACTGCAACTAGTGTACTATGCTTACATTAATAAAATGTAAGTCAAATTAATGAGGACGTTCAAGTTAATCAAGGCCGCGCCGTGGCCGAGTGGTTAGACGGCCTGGGTTCGATCCCAAGCGACCGTATGCGAGATTTGTGGTATACAAAGCGCTGGGGCGGGATTTCTCCGGGTACTCCGGTTTCCCCCGCCATTTCATTCCTCCGGTGCTCCATCATCATTCATGTATCATCAATGTCGCCGCCTGCGGTGACATAAGTATTTAAAGCGGGCGTTAAACACTACCAAAAAAAAAAAGTTAATGAACCTGGACAACAAAAATTGTCAGCTTTTAAGTAGTCTTCCCATGACCTCAATAGGCTTTGGCTGTATACCTTTGTCTAAAAAGATTCCTAGTACCAGACTAACTAAAACCGGTATGAATCCGTAACAACGTGGTAGACTCGCACTCGGAGGTTTTGGGTTCAATTGCCGTCGCCCCCCCCCACTTTTGGGGTTTTCATAGCTTCCCCTAATCAATAGGCGAATACGGGTGTTGTTTCTCATCTACCACGATCTTTTCACTTTCATTCTCACCTTTCAGGTGTGATTCTAGGTTTTGTGGCGTATGGCGGTGCCGATCAGATGACGCGGATTCCAGCCGCACACTCCCTAAAACCCAAACTTCAAAGTAAGGTCTCTTTGGATGAGAGTGGGGCAGGGTCATCATAGGCAGGCAGATAGATAGATAGATAGATAGATAGATAGATAGATAGATAGATAGATAGATAGATAGATAGATAGATAGATAGATAGATAGATAGATAGATAGATAGATAGATAGATAGATAGATAGATAGATAGATAGATAGATAGATAGATAGATAGATAGATAGATAGATAGATAGATAGATAGATAGATAGATAGATAGATAGATAGATAGATAGATAGATAGATAGATAGATAGATAGATAGATAGATAGATAGATAGATAGATAGATAGATAGATAGATAGATAGATAGATAGATAGATAGATAGATAGATAGATAGATAGATACTTTATTTCACTGCTTAGGGCGCGGCCCGGTGGCAGCGCTGTCAATGTAATAATACAATGTACAATACAATTGAATTAAATAAACAATAATGTGGGTAATACCCTGTTAAAATGCCAATTACATCATAATATACTAATATATACATAATGGTAGCAACAATAATAATAACACAATATTTTTATATACTATCCTGACTATTAATCACTCTTATTTAGTCTATTTTAAAACTATTTACACTTTGCGACAGCGTCTCCAGTAAATCCGCAGGTATTTTGTTCTATTCGTTTATTCTTCTACTTGCGAAGGAAAATTTACCTATGTCTGTTTTCTGTTTCCTATTTCTTATTTTTTCCGAGTGATCATTCCTCCCACAATATAATGGCTTTAATAATCGTTTGGATATGTCTTTCCTTGCAGGTTTCCCCTTATAGGCTCTAAAAATTACACATAGCCTTGCTCGTCTCCTACGTTTTTCTAGTGTTTCCCAGGAAGTAGCAGTGCTGGTATGACTTTCAAATCGTTTACTTCTGTCTACAAGTTTAGCTGCTCTTTTTTGTACTCTCTCTAGTGCCTTTTTTTTTGCCCCACCCGATACGGATCCCAGCATGCAGCACTATATTCTAATATTATGTTCTGAAAAATACTGTACATGCCCTGAAACGTTTGGTAATGAAAATTTCCCCTCGGTATGTTATGTGTATACAGGGGAAGACGAAGGATTCGGTTGCCATCTTTAAGATAACCATTATACCCTCCAGTTGTATTAACCCTGGCTTACCTTTTCCGCTTCAACAACAAGAAGGGCTCATCAGTATTAAAATGAAACCCGAAAAAGGCTTATGAGGTTTATTCTTTCAAAGTTGGCCTATAAAATTAGAACTATGAAATTACCCTATTCCCAACCGAAGCAATTTCAGTAAGTTAATTGGTGTCGTTTCACCTAGACATTGGGGTGATTTAGGAAGAAAAATAGCATAAATATAGCTTCTCTATTAGCTTTGCTGTACACAGAAACCAACCCAACAATCTAGGCGCCTTTAATAACAGTCTCCAAGGGACGTCTTTATTTCTGCTATGAACCACTACACTTCTCTTAATCCTTCCCGATATATTCGGCAATTCTACCCAATTTACGTGCAGAAACGAAAGCTAACATGGAAAATACATTTGTCTGCATCATTCGGAGTGCCGGTCGGGTGGGTGGCGCTTTCCTACCACTCGCACAGGGTAATGCTATATTTTACACATCGCTTTACATATCATATGGCTACATGCGCTCTGTGAGGCAAACCTTTATCCAGCTGTATGGAAGCATCTGGATTCTTTTCGATATTAGTATTGAAGCGGATACAATGTAACGCCAATTGGCGTGTGTTATGTTTCAAGGTGGAGAGGGATAAATGGCTAATGGCTAAACTTAAAAGAAAGCATAGGCTATTATCTACATTTGGGAGACAAAAATATGACCCTAGATCATCAGTGTTTTCTTTCGTCAAGTCTAGAGTACACAGAGCACAAATAGTAATAGACATCGAATTTCTGATTGTCTGTAGGGGCAATTATAGGGCATATCTTCTGATATCCGCTGGCCCCTTCGTCACTCTAATTGGGAAAGGAGGAGGGGTTGTAGGTTACACGTTACCTAATCTCGCTTCCAGTTGAGAGAGGTGGATGAGTTGACAAACCCAGCATAGGTATGCTCTATTGGTTCGATATAGAACACTCAAAAGGTGACAGTATCGGTCAATAAAATAAAAACATGGCGTAATAAAATACCCCACAAACGGTAGGGAATGCGGTGTAAGGAACAAGACAGTGCCGGTTTCTTTTTGTGTCTTCTGTACACCTAACCAACACTGCTGGTCCCCAAGGCTGAACTCGCTTAAGTACCCAGCTTTGGTGATTCGTGGCGCAGGGGATCGTGGGTTCGAGTCCCGCCTTGGGCATGGGTGTCTATGTGTTTCTAAATGTATATATTTATGTGTATGAGTAGGTAAAAACAATATGGTAAACAAAGAAAATGTAGTAAACTGGGTAAAAGGGGAAGAAAACAGGAAAAAGAAACAGGAATACAGCGCCGGAGTTCTGATAAAGACTCCGAAACTGTATTTTTATAAAAAAAAAACACTAAAATTGCATCCAACATTTACTACGTCTCATTTGCAACGAATCCTAATAAATACTCATGGAAACGAAGGAGAAATAGCTCCCTTTAATATATTATATTCTGATTAGTCTAAACAAGAAGTGTAACCGGATTAGCGATTCGACGTTATAGGGGTTGCCAACTCGCTTCATTCTGTGCCACCGCAATTAGCCAGCTCCGTGCAAGCAGTGGGTAAATACATGACAGCACCGATTGCCTCTTTTCTTTGAATAGGGTGGCTGCGCCGTGGGGCCGAGTGGTCAGACCACTCGCCTCTCACCTACACGACCCGGGTTCGATCCCAAGCGACCGCATGTGAGATTTGTGGTGGACAAAGCGGCGCAGGGACGGGTTTTCTTCGGTTTCCCCCGCCATCACATTCAATCACGCTCCATCTTCATGTATCATCAGTGTCATCGCCTGCGGTGCCAGAACAGTATAAGCGGGCGTTAAATACTACCCCAAAAAATGAATTAGGTGGCGAGTGACAGTTTATTTTCGTAGTAGGCTTACCCTCCCCGTATTTGTAGGATTTATACCCCCCCTAGAGGTTACAAGCGAATGCCTGGGGGTCTGAAGCCTCTCGGGAGCCAACGACACGAAACAACAGAATAGAGAGCTTGGAACGAGTGTGCAGCCCTTAGCCAGGCATGAGCATGAGGAAGTGGATGATATGAAATGGATGATAGGATAGGTGATGGCGGTGAAAGCCGGAGGACCCGGAGAAAACCAGCCCAGACTCCGCCAGTCCACCGCAAATCCACATGCGGGCCCTTGGGATCGAACCCGGGCCGCTTAGATGGGAGGCGAGAGGAGTAACGACTCGGCTGCGGCGCAGTCTGTGTCTGTTTATAATATCGGAAACAGAAAACAACGTAAGCCATCGATTTATACCTACGTTTATGTCTGCCTAGGATGATTCTTACTTATAGAAAGTGGTGGAATAGCTGTTCCGTTTTCGGCAAAATTCAAAACTCAATTTGCAGTCATCATGCAGCCCATGCAAGTGAATACGACAGTTACCTAGGAGGAAAATGTCTCTTTTGAATTATGATCGATCGCAATTAATTACCAAGATATCTGTTCATATTCATTGCAATAAATGTAAAATGTTTACATTACAAATTAATTCTCAAAGTTGGTGATGATGGCGCCGAGGGTGAGTGGTTAGACCTCCCTTGTTCGACCCCAAGTGCCCGCATGTGGGATTTGTTCCCCGACAGCCTTCTAACCCCTGAGCGTTGGCTAGTAAGTCCTAGGGGGCCCCACAAATACGGGAAGGATAAGCCGATTACGAAAGAGTTGATGATACAATGTATTAATCAAGTTAAGTAGGTTGTTGCTTTCTTATGTTAATTGCAATTACTTATGTAACGACTACCAATTACCATTGAACCTATGAAAATACGCATATTCTCTTAACCGAAGCATAGCTAAATACTAATTCAAGACACATAATAGAGCTATTGTTATGGCAATAATTTACCTAAAATAGCTGTACTAACCTATGAATGGTGTATTACGTATTTCAAACGCAAAATGTTACGTACTGTCAAAGCACTGACCTAATTATCTGTTCTTCCTTTTCGAGGAATTAGTCACACATTGCACAATAGAAGATTAGCGGGAGTAGCGAGCAAGTTTGCTCTCTTTTCTTTATTCAAAGGGAAACCAGTTGGTGACCCCTGTTATAGAGGGAGCGGTGAGTGAGGAATGCGACACCTGAAATGTTGGAATGCAAAGCAACCATAATTATATCAAACGTTTACATGGAAAAAAACTCACACAATTTTAATAAATTTGTCATTTGCTACGTAAGTGTGAGTATAACATAGTAGTAATAATAAGATTAATAATGATGATGATAATAATAATTATAGTAATACATAAAATATATCTTCTCATTAATTTTGAATGTTACTTTTAACTGTGGTATAATCCTAAAACAGTTGTATTTCATCGTTTAACACTGTTTCTTGGAGGGCCAGAATTTTAATATTGTGCTCCTTTAAAGCTTTTTCCTGTTCATGTAATTTTCCTACTCACAAAAGATAAAAATGAAGGTGCGAAAATTCTGAACAATATACCGGGTTACACAAAATACTTACAGTCAAAGGTACATATTTAAACTTACTAAACTAATATGTTATTAACTCAAAATACCTCTATAGAACAGAAAATTTAATTTTAAACGAAAATTAAATGCTGAAGGTGTAAAAATAATGTGAAATTGTAAGAAAAATTTAGCTCTAAAGACGTAGATGAAAATGCGCAATCTGAAGCAAAAATGTAGTAAAATATGTACAGACATTCAAAATGAAATAAGAGAACGAAGGCTAAAAAATTTATAGACGTATCAAACAAATGGATTCCTATAGGCTCACAAAGCGAATAATAGAATTCTACGAAAACAGGAGTAAAGCACAAGTAGATACTATAAAATCGATTTTTGAGGAAAAAGGACCTAAAGGTAACAGGAGCTACCCATGATGTTCTGAACAGGGAGATCTGTTACACCGAGAATCACATGAGGTAAGTTGACCAAGAGTGCAAAGAAGGAAGTGAAGAAAGTAAGAAAGAAAGAAAATAACTACGACAGAGGCACAAGATTGGCCCACACTCAAATGATGAGACACATATGAACTAAAAGGAAAGTCAGGAAATGTTTCTATGTACTTTCCGTATTTCTACGGTTCCGTATTTGCATAAAAATAACGTTATATAGATTATGCACTAGCTCTGTAACGTAATATATTTCATTCATGTGGTTATGAAAATGTAAGCTTTACAATTCTCTTCCAATATATTGGGACACTGGGTGCGAGTTTTTGACCAAAATTGGTAAAAAAAAAAAAAAGTATAAATATTTTCATCGAAATTCTTAGGCTTTCACGGCCGGTGTCAATACTGGCTGGAGTATAGTCCGGGCTTGTGGGCCGTGGTCTACTGGGCTCCTCCTTCTTCCCAGACGTTTCGTCTGCGACTATGGCAGACATCTTCACAGTCGCAGTTGAAACGTCCACTAGAGCACTTCGACCTCGCCGCTGCCACGAAACGTCTGGAAAGAAGGAGGAGCCCAGTAGACCACGGCCCACAAGCCCGGATTATACTCCAGCCAGTATAAATATTTTGTTTTCAATCACCAGTTGTTGAAATCTTTGGGCATCAATAGAGGGTGAACTTTTAAATGTCCCTCCCTGATTTTGTGCCACACAGCGATTTAAAGATCATACAATATACCTGCTTCCTAGCCTAATGTTTTGTAAAACACCGTTTTTCTCAAAATTCTATTTTCACACTCTCAAAATGTTCCACAAGTCTCAGCTTTTGTATAAATGCCATAATAATTTCCCAGAATGTGCAGCAATATCCACTGTAATATGCTGTGGGACAAAATATCCAATATCACCATCCACCACCACGACCGCTAGCAGATTTGTGGTGGGCAAAGCGGCGCAGGGGCAGGTTTTCTCCGGGTTATCCGGTTTCCCCCGCCATTACATTACTACGGCGTTCCATCTTCATTCCATGTATCATCAGTGCCATTGCCTGCGGTGCCATGGCAATAAAAGCGGGCGTTAGACACTTTAAAAAATTAAAACAATAACAACAATAGTAATAGTTAATAATAATAATAATCATAAAACATCCAAAAACATTAATTTTAAGGATTAAGATATCTTTGGATTTCCAAATAATCACAATTTGCTCATCATATTTGTGTACAATATATTTTCATAAACTTGTGTTTGGGTTTAAAGCTCCAATTGCAAAACTTATAAATTTTTTTTCAATATATTATAAGCGTTTGAAATTTTGATTATGCGACATACATAATAAAATGTATAGAATAATTTATAGTTCTCAAGGCATTTATCAGATTCAAAGTCTGCTATACCTATTATCTGAATAGCAATGCAATTACAATAACGTTTTCAGAGAAAATCCATTAAAATTTGTGGAAATTTGAAAATACAATCCCAGGTCCCCTTAAGATAAATACTAATGTTATAAACAACTAACTAGTTATCACCGTACAAAAACCTCTATCACCAGAGCCAGTGTGAAGTGGTACACGCGAGATATGAGGCAAAGTTACAACGTTGTTGACACATTGTTGGATGCCAGACACACAACTGGCTGGTTCATATGGTAAACCACAGGCACTTACTTCCACGGCGTTATGTGTGGAAACTGCACGCTTGTATGACCTGTGTAATCCAGGCAGTGAACGGATAACAGCAATCAGAACTGCTAATTCGCCACAGCTTCAATGTTACCTATAGCATATTCCTGTATGTTTAACGATTTACATATCCACACATAATAGTGGTAGGTGGATAGTATTAAGTTGACCTAACACAAACACACCGGAGTTTATCATGCAGCGCATATTAAATGCGAGAACATTTTATGCGGTTCATAACGCCTGCATTGTCCGTCCTCACGATACTCGACAGAAAACTCCAAATACTTCCGCTACCACAGATGTCTTACAGCGGCTATACAGAAAGTTAATGCACTACACCGAAATAGTTTCACAGAACATGTACATAGATTACTTAAATAATTTATTTGAGATAGGTGACTTATGGCCTGTTTAATGTCGAAGCAACGCTATAAGTTTCTGAAGTGCCAGTACGCCACTGGCTAATGCATCAACCATTCGAGAACATAACACAAAAAAACGAAAGGACATATTACAGCGTACCTCTCTAGCGTAGTGGTTATGATACTGGCTTTCAAGTGAAAGATAGTTTCCGAGTTCGGGTCTCGTTCACGTATCGCGGCACTTCGTCTGGAACGATGATGATGATAATAATTTACTCTATGACAGGAATCGAACTCATGCCCTTTGGGATAGCAGCTTCCTGCGTTACGCATTAAGCCACCAGAGCAATTGAAAAAACGCCTCCAGATTAGGATGTATAACTGAAGAACGTAATTCATGAATGCTCCGTGTCGCACTGTCAAGTGATTAGTTCGAGATTTTATAGATATTTGCGACATTAAAATTTGAGAACGCTAGTATCGAGCTGCTAAAAATCGATACTTCTATACTCGGGCAGCAGTTTTAAAAACATTCTGAGCCAATTTTTCAACCTGCTTTGCTTTAACATCCACTTATCAGCACCTGACACCCACACGTTTAACGCTATGTAGCGTTATGTTTATCCGGAGACCATGCATTGCCGATCTCAAATCACTTATATCAGTCACGTGCATAATCTCGCAAATTATTTCGGTGTAGTTCATTAATATCCTGTATATACTTAAACCATTTACCTGAAGTTTTAGGTATAAAAATCTCATACCTTCCATTCAGATGACTTTCTCTATCTGTTCTGCAAAAAATAATTCTTACAAAAGATTATTCTCTTACGTCATCACGCTAATGGAGATACACATTCCCAGAAGTGTTCCTTAGAAGAAAAGAAGAAAATAAGGGTACACACTATGCTAGAGCGACAGCCAAATCCTTTAAAATCTGTTGCTATGCGATTGTCATTGAAATACGGTTCTCTTTCCACGATATGGAGTAAAACTAAAGTGATATGAAACGCATGACTTCTCATTTTAGAACATTATCAATTTCACGCCAATAACAGGGAATATCTCGTATAAAACGTTGGTTCTACAAAAGAATATGTGCATAGTATAAATATGTTTTAAAGAGCTCTATATTTTCTAAGTGGTAATTTTTTCCTATCTGTTACGGTTAACCGGTTATGCAAAAATCATTCAGAGTGAAGAGGACTTTAGAGGCTATTCCCAAGAAATTCAAGAAAAAATGTTATTCGTCATGTAAATACCTTTAATACAATACTAAGTGTGAATATAATGGAATTTTCAGTTTTGAGTTATGCTGTTCACATACACGCGCACGAACCTTTTTCTAAAGGCTTGTTTTTGGGTTCAGGAATCCTCAAAATGTGTATTTCCGGTGTAATCTGGGTATAGAATTTTTTGGTGGAATACAATAGTTTGTCTATCTACTAAATACGTTGTTGTACTTAGTACTCGGTAGAGGAAGTAAAAAGGAATGTGAAAATACTCAATTTGAATGTTTAGCATTTTTCTTCAGGTTTCTATCTCCTCTTCTGGAAAGATTTTCTTATTTTGTTTTATTTCAAGTAGGTATTTGATGACTATGAACTTCAGTACTGGGAACTGTGCTTCTAAATTCCCTCCTAATAACATTTCATTCATCTAGAAAAAGAATGGAAAAAACATTTCCAAGCTTAATAGTATACAATGTTAAAAATGTTTGTAATTAAAATTTCCAAAATATTATGGAATTCAGTTTTCACTTGTCTATTTAAATTCTAATGACCATTGCTGGTATCCACTATAAAAAGAGCTTCTTTTTCAATCTTTTGGTTATAACCATTACTTATTACTAAGTTGTTAGCGAATCAAAAGTTATTACTAAGGGCAGCATCTTGGGGACCGATAGAGGGACACATGCAGCTACCAGTTGCATATCTACCAAGTAGAGACTGGCCTGCATTGGCAACTGCACGCACCGCAAGCAAACAACCTTTATTGGCGCGTTGGGGAACGTGGCTCGACGCAGCTGTATAAAATGCTGTATATTACAATACTATTTTTCAGGTTGTTAATGCTATTCATGGACAGTGCATGCTCTTCAATGAAATTTGTAGAATCTTTTGCTTCAAATGGATTGCGTGAAGATTTGCAATTCATACAGACGAAATTATCAAATATAGTACGACAATAACATATATTTGGAAACATCGAACTTTGAAATGCCTCGAGCCCTAAAAGCTATAGATGAACTTGTGCATGCAATTAATCAGAGACCCGTGTCACCTGTTTTAGACCGTGTGAAAATTAAAGTGAAGACAGTGTTTTGAAAAAAAAATGTCGGATTTTTAATAATGCATTAAATATGAAATCTGCTACGAGGTGTTGTTACGGAAATGTTGCTGATGGGGTATTTTACCTAATAGTCGATGATGTGTCCTATTTCCGTTTTGCTCCAATCAGAACTTCTAATACAGAACGAAGTTTTTCACAATATAAAGCCTATTTACGTGACAATCGGAGACAATTCACATTTGAGATGCTACGAAAGTACGCTGTTGTGCATTGTAATCTATATATCTTCAGAGAAAATAAAACAAATAATGATGCTTATGACTTGTTGCATAAAAGTAATTGAGTGTATGTAAGTATTAAATTTGTTAGTTCCCGTAAATCAGCGGTATTTATGTTTACCACCCACCCAACCTCAATTGCCTTCCATTGCTAGTGAAAATATTATAGTCTACCACGCAATCACTGCCCCTTTTTCCTTCAATTAGTACCACTATGTCTAAACTGCATTTGAGACACATCACAACTATATAACATGCTGCTCTAAATTTGATTCTGTCCCGCTATCGGTCCCCGAGATGCTACCGCTAGTTATTATTAATTATTATTATTATTATTATTATTATTATTATTATTATTATTATTATTATTATTATTATTATTATCATTATTATTAAGGAGATATTTATATCTAAGGTTAAGCAAATAGCAAAATAATGTATACGAACGGATTGTAGAATGCTTACGAAATATTAATACATAATTAGACCCAGCTCCATGGCTCATCAGCCCGAAGTCGGGCCAAGACCTACCGCGCGATCGTTGCGCCCCCCACCTCTTCTCATTATAGGTGTCATGGATGGGTGCAGTAATAGGAGTTGGTACGTGTTTAATGCCACGGGTCCCTCCCGGCTAGTTAATGCTGTCTATGCAACACGGAGGCGCTAATTTTACCTCAATTAAACTCCTCAGTTGCTCTTCACCAGGGATCTCACAAGGCTGAGTGTACACCGCTCCAGGTCTCCCATTGGGAGAAAATCCCTACGTCGGATGTAATTTTCATAGGAGCATATTAAAATCACATGATCATTCCACATTCTTGTCTCACACTAAATCCAAACAATGCAAGGCTGTTTCTTACTTATGGTGAAACAAAAGGGAAATTGCATCGAATAAAGTTGAGGAGAAATGGTTATGATGCAGAACGTAAGCAAGATAGATTTGACCGCATTTCCGTTGGAAATTAAGAATATTTTACTACGATAGCGGGAAGATAAATGAAGATATATTACCTCATTTTCCTTTAATCCTTACAACTCGTTCATTTTTGTTCCCGCGCATCACTTTCAGAGTAATTGCCGTACAGATGAAGAGTTTAATAAACCTCTACCTTGCTTAGCGATACTCTAATTCATGTCACGTTGTGTTTGTAATTTGTTTTTACACTTACATTAGTGCAGTACATGAAATAGTTCTTTGGTCACTCAACGCACGTATCGTCGTAATCAACTGTTTTACTTGATGGATTCTATTTACAAATATACAAATGGATCATTACAGATTTACTCAGAAGCTGAAAGTCGTCTCTCACAGATGAATCCCAATCAATTAACTCTCTGTTTTGAACAAATGTTAAATAACTCGTTTAAAATAATAATTATGCATGCTGAACACAAAAACAGCAGAATTTAAACGCATAAAGTTAAAAACACCTGATGTGTAACATTTACATGACCTTCTCAACCTCTGCTATAATAGATTATTCGTTATGCTTATTTAGATAAACCACTAAATGGTTTTATTGCTTATTTAATTGTAGATAGGCTAGGAAACCGGAGGCCGGAAAAAACGCCATACGGCGCTTCGTCCAATACAAATACCACATACACGGTCCTCTGGGATTGTACTCGGGCCGCCTAGGAGGGAGGCAAGGGGTTTAATCATTCTGCCGTTTTGCCGCCTTATTGGTTTTCATAACAAAATAATAAACAGCCTAAGCTTTAGGAAACTATATATGTTTTCCAATAGGCGCGTTTTAACTATGAATTAAATAGGTAAATACATGCTTAAAGGGTCACCCAACTACATGCCTTGCTTTTCTCGCAAGCCTTTTCTTTTCAGCTCTTTTCTATAGTCGAAATACGCAATACGATGCAACTGTTTACTTATTTGTTTCAAAAGCTTGTACTGCCTCTCAGAAGTACATAAAAGAAAATAACAAAATCATGTTTTAAAAAAAAATGTTCCAATTTCGAAGAGTACATTAACCAAGAACTTTGGAGAATACAAAAGTTAATAGTTTTCCTGCAATAATTTGGGGTAAACTCATTTAGCATAAAGCTTGAAACATTGTTTGAAGCATTTGTATTAGTACAATGAATTTAGAAAATAACTTTTTCATAACCAAGCAAGCTAGAGTTTTGGAACAAGGGGAAAATATATTGTTAATGGTATAAATTCCATCAAAATATCTTGCATATAGTGGATATTCCATATTTTACAGACAAATTATCTTAAGTGGAGTACTATAACCAGGAAGGAGGTGCTGGGAGCCTCAGAGGCGTTTCAGCATTTGATTACAAATATAAACCACTGCGTATTTTATGGGTGCACTCGAATGTGTATTTTTGTGGAAAAGTTTCACCAATTTTTTATAGCGTTTAACGCCCGCTTTAACTACATATAGTACCGCAGGCGATGACACATGGAATGAAGTTGGGAGTACCGGTAGAATGTGATGGCGGGGGAAACCGGAGAAAATCCACTCCATTTTACCGAATTGAATACGCTATTAGCACTAAAGTGAATTTGCTTATGTTTATTAGATTTTCGTCAATTACAGGTGTGTCTATGTACTATTAGCCCTGGATTTGGATAATTGTTTCATTTATGACCAGTAAGTTCATTCTGTTCTGAAAAAGAACTTTCTTAAGGCAATGCATCTGTGAAATTTGGAAAATCCACCGCTATATGATATATTTTTGAAATGTATAGCAGTTATTATATCCAATAATAGTAATACCCTTGGCATGTATTAAAACTATAGCTCTCATGGCTATTTAAATAATAATTTTCATTGAATAAAATCATCATTCTAATAAAAACTATCCAACTGATACGTTTTTAAAATTATTCACAGAAAAATTCCAGATTTACAGTAAATGAGTTTAGAAATAGATCTGTCACGTTATCTTTTTATACTAGTCGTAATTAGTGTAGACAACTTATTATTACTTCTCGCAATCTCCAAAGCTCTTGATTTTTCAAAGTTTAATTTCTATTTATTAAAATTGGACAATTATTTCGAAAAATTAACGCGCTTTTGAAAGGCAGTTTACAAATGTTGAAACAAATTAGTGAATAATTGCATCGTGTTTAACACTTTTTGATTGGAAAAGTGTTGGAAAAAAGTTTTCATGATAAGATCTAAGTTAGGAGTGGCTACGACAAAACATGCACCTATCAATTTATAGCTTCAGCTAGTTGTAGTTAAAGTTCCGCTAAGTGGGAAAAACGATGTATTTTCTTAAAGTTTAGGATTCATATCATTTGGTTAAGAAACAAAATAAAATTTTAATTTTTGATAATTTTTGGTCAAATTTCACAAATGCATCACCTTAATCAAGCAATTTCTTCAGGGTAGAGTGGTATGAAAACCGAGAAGCTAGAAACAGAACCGAAAATTCTACAGACTAAGTAAAAAATCGTTATAAAGCATAGGAATTTTTAAGATGCCTTCAAAGCTATTTACACTCACAGCGAGATATTGTAGTATTGATGTAGATCCAACTATAGCTTTCATAGTGAAAATAATGGAAAACCTGTGTCTCAGTTTTCTCTTCTATCTTTTCTTCAGAAATAAATTAAAAAATTTTAAGATGTTACGGCTAACTTCCGCTCAACGATCAGCTGCGTGATTATGCCAGTCACCGATAATGAGCTTTACCCCCACCAAGGCTAAAGTACCTGCGCGCAAGACTGGCTAAAGATAAGTTACGAGCAAGAATTCATTTAGCGCAGAGAACAGCCGTCGTATACATTTTCATATTTTTTTTTTTCCATTGATGGGTGCCTCCACGAAGATGAAGGATCTCTTGTTTAATATTGTAACAAAAACTCTTTTTACTGCAACAAACAACTATTTGTTTCTTCCACAAACTGATTATAATCAACATCTGCTCACAAATAACTGTCTTTCGTTGAAGTTTTCTTGTCAATTCTGCCGAATAGATTATTTTCGGCGTTCACTGCATGACGATTACTCTCGCTACGAATTTCCCGTGAAACTGAATAGCTACTGCTCGTTAAGCACACACACTTGCAACTGAACTTTGAGCAGGGCCTCGTTCTTTTTTATATCTCTCGACCACGTGGCAGGGAGAAGTAGTCGCAGATGTCAAAAACTCACTCAGCTTCGACGCCAAAGAACCTTCCGACAGCTCACGTATCCACTCGCATACATAGGTGTTACAATCAGAGCTGTGATGTCAAAAGAACTTGCCACCGGCACACGTGTCCACTAACGCAGGTGTAATAATCGATGCCAACAATCAGTTTTACATAGTTTGGCGATTACGGTGGTGGGGCGTAGTCACACTATTTTTAAGCAGCGATATATGGAATTAATTTAATATTATACCTACACGCCTCTGGCATGGAAGGAAATACTTGCTGCATGTTGACCTCACGAGGCACAGACAGAAAAATATACTCGAAACGAGTAAGTTTCACAAATCATTTAATTAAGTAACTTTACCAGACTAACAAAATATTTTTTGAACATTTATATTGCCCCACTTTAACTACTGTGGACATATCGGGGACTTTTCACTAAAACGTTGGTGACTCACTCTTTGAACTATTGCAGTAGCTTTTCCACACACGCATTTATTCTCACATGCACATTATAACACACAATAGGGGGTGGCAGAGAATAATCCTAATTAAAGAGAAATATCCATCTTTCGGCCGGGAATCGAATCCGGAACCTCCTGACAAACAGTGTTGAGTTAGTTGGGAGATCAAAAATGAATATGTGGCTGTAACAGGTAATTACCATTTTATTGTGCAACATCTCCAGATGTTCCAACCTCATATACGATATTTTATAACTTCATTCATTTGCCTCTACCCCTAACTCCCGAATTACTGCTAGCCTTTCTCGATTTTGTTTTAAAATCAATATTTACTTCAATTTCAACTGGTTGGGAGTGTCCAACCTGGATAACGCCACAGGGACTCGGTAAAGTTTTATTATAATATGGGTAACTTTTAGTTCCCTCGGCTTGATGCTCGCCCACCTCTCATATCTGCCACAGTTTATCCATCCCACTGTAATCGATTGGTGGACTGACCGCTAACGAGTACAGTTGTGTTTATGAGTTTTAACTTTCCCCTCCTTATTAAGTTTCCATTGCATTGGTCATAATTTTGTTTAAAAATGAAATCAAGGTTCGAATTTATTACTTTCTCTATCCCGTATGTACAATGTACATAGAGGAGAGAGAAAGTATTGTATGCCACCCAAAAATTCGAATTCTAGATTTCACCGGAAATATGTGTTTCGGGGTACCCTGAGTCCGAAAAAAATATTTTTAGAAAAAGGTACGCGTAGGTGTGTCTGTGGAGAGCATAGCTCAAAAACGAAAAGACCGTTAAACATCAAATGTGGTATTTAAGTTTGTTATTTTTCAAGGATGCGACACGAAGATTTTCAAGAACCCTCCCCCCAACATAAACTACCCTTTACATGGAACAAGTTTCGAAAATTTTGATTGTATAAAAAATGGCTCAACGATTTTGATTAAAATCCCGTATATTACAGATACGATCGTATTTACTTCCCAAATAAAATGTGTATCTTGAATTTTCGGGGAATAGCCTCTGAAGACCTCTTTATTCTGGATGAACTTTGCGAAAGTTTGCTTAACTGCTAAACCGTAAGAGATGGACAAGAACTTGATGAACAAAAAATATAGATCTCGCCAAACCACACAGTTATGTCCTTTGCGTTTTTATTGTGGAGGTAGCCGTTTCAGAGACATTCCTTGTTATTAGTTTCAATTGTAAAGTACTTATACTTTTCTCAGACAGGAAATATCCGTATTTATTATGCTCTACACTTGGGCAAGCACAGAAGTGATTTGCAATGGCAGTCGCATAACAACAGCTTTGAAAGCATTTGACTGTCTTTAGCCTAGCGTATTCCCTTAGTTCTCTCCTACTTATAAGGGACTAAGTAATAAGAATATTCTACTAATGTTTATCTCGATTAACATTGTGTAGAAAGAAGAATAATGTTCTATGAGAAGTTCGTTTGTAGAGCAGCTAGAGAAAGTCATGCGAGTGTAACACATCAGATTTTTTTTCCATTTCGTTTATAATCTATTACAATAGGAAAACTTCCAGTTACACATATCAGACCGAGCCAGAGGGCTGAGTTGTTTCCTGGGACTGGCATCATGGAAGTGTGGAATCGGTCCCCGCGGCCAACTTCTGACCCAGGAGTTTTTGGGGGAGTTTTTTTTTGGAGTGGGGGGGTGACTAGGCGAATACTGGAGAGATTTATTCATTCCACGACTTTCCTGTCCCTTCATTTCATCTCCATGTCATCCAAACAGTCTCTTTTAGGGTTATAAGTGTCGGCAAAACTGCGGAAATTCAGCTCCCGCGATGGGATGGCATTGGTAGTCGTCAGAAGACTCAGGGGCGTGGGCTCCTAGCCCTCCCTGGTCGAGATGAAGACGTGTTTAGAAACTGTTAGGGACCCTCCACGGTGGCCCTCTCCCCTGTTCTATCTGCCCGCTGTCAATACTCCCATCATCCTATCCTAGGACCTCACGTACAAAAAGCCTATCACTGGCTGAAGTGTGGAATCCCCTCCCGTACACTCACACTACACTACACATATCAATAGAAGCTTTTAAGACTAGATCATCATCTGGTAAATCTGTAGACAAGGCAATAAAATCTATGATCATTTAAAAAAAGGAATGCTAAAATGGAGGGGAAAAGAATGAATCTGCTGAACATCACCATTTAAAATCTCTTGCACGGATAGTCGCATACGTTTATAATTATGTTCGTGAGAGAGAAAACGTATTTACTACTATTATTATTATTATTATTATTATTATTATTATTATTATTATTATTTCAATACAGATGTGTGAAAGTTATGAGACTTAAAGCTGCCTAAATTGGCTACTCGCTGACCAGAATTTTGTCTCCAAGATACTGAAACCTTAATGTGATGTATACTTATAGTTTTCTACAAATCAGAATTATATGACTGTCCATATGAAAAAATAGAATAAAACTACACAGTCAACTACTTTTTTGTACTACTAGACACATGGAAATGTTATTTCTTCACGAAATGTAGCCAAACTGATTATGAGTTTGCCAAAAATGGATCTTGATGGCTGTTTTCTGTATAACTCTTTCCTTTAGCATTATCTCTTACAGAACCATATCTGGAAACCATATGCTATATATTGTTCTCTGGTGCATACATTTTGCTCTGTGCAATTTTTTTAGCCCACTGGTTGGAGCAGTGATTGTTCATTAGGAAAACTCAGCAATATAATGGTGTCATAGTGGAACAGAAATATTCAAAATGAGCAATAGCTGATACAAATGCTCAAGGTGTGCTGATATAACTTTTTATATATTTTTATTTACTTTCAAACTATGCTCTTACAATTCCTTTTCCAATAAACGTGTACTTAAGTGTAACAAATTTCACATCTTTATAATGGGCAATCAAATTTATCAACGCTCCAAATTTAAATTATCACACAGTATATTGCTGTAATGTTTACAAAAGGTCTTGCCACACCTGATTTTCGAACTTCTATGTCATACAGGATATTCAAATATTTGAGACTACATATATAAAAATTAGAGAAACACGTTCCATGTGCAAAAATGAATAAACTACTACATATTTTCTGTACGCGATTTAGGCACAGTACTTATTTACGCCTTAATTTATTTAAAAATGCATTAAATAAATAACACGCTGATATTATGGGCAATGGGTATGGTTTAACTGTTTATTCACACAAGTCGTGTGTAGGACAGAATTTGGATAGGCAGAGTCAGACAGAAAAATTCAGTGCCATAGCCGGGATTTGAACCACGGATCCCCCGGCCTCTAGCCGGTTGCCTTTCCACTGAGATACCATGGCAACAACGCCGATATTGTTTATAGCATTTATCCTGGCAACATAACAGAAGTTTCCGGATTTAGAATAATTTCCAATGCACAAACCCTTTTGAAATTACCCCTAAATTCCTATGCCTTATTTCCTTTTGTATTTTTCTTTGTGTATTATCATTGCTGAAGTTTGCAGACAAGTTCTCCGTATGGACTATTAAAAGAATGAGAGAATGGTTGATAACCATTAGCTGCAGATAAAGACAAGTTCATGGTTTCAGTAAGTAGCGCCACACATTCAGTTCCTTCAAACACTTATAGTTGCGCTCCAGTGCCAGTTCTTACTAATTCGAATTTCTACCGCTGCATGTCGCCGTAGTAGAGACAACCAAATCTGGAATCAGCACCATGCGCCATTACATCTATCTGTATACTTAAAATGGATGCAATGAAAACTATATCACCGTAAGGGAGAATATCAATCATGACCAGTCCCGTAATGATTCTCACCTTTATCCGATAGGGAGCGCTATATTTGCGATATTTCCACAGGTGTTAAAGAATTTTATAGCCAATGATCTCTCCTTTGATATATTCCTAGTATAAGAGTTCTTCGAAGTGTTCCTGCCATTTTGACTGTCATTATATGAGATCAATGAAGCTTCCTTAAAGTCTCTTTGTTACTTCACTGCTTCCAAGCACCATAAAAGCACTTTTCCTATTTCTCAGCGAATCTTTATAGAGGAATATACAATGAGAGAAGGCTTAGTATTGCGTAATATAATATCGTTAACGCGTTAGTCAAAGAGGCTGCTTTAAGGCGCCATTAATTTCAAGTATCTCATATTTTCTGGTAGAGTTTATGGCACATAGGCACATTATTGATCACAACCACAGACCAACTTAAATAAACCTGAATACAGAGGTTTAAATAAAGTTGATTATTTGGTTTCACATTAATATGAAGCTTATAATTTACCAAGGAGGTTAAATTATTGAGTATTGGATACTTATTGTCTTAATCACTGTTGAAATGAGGATGCAAAGATAAAGTGTGAAGCCGCATTAAGTTATTCATTATGTATATACTGAATTTTCTGTATCCACCAAGGAAAACATAGCATCTAATTCACATGTAGAAACTCAAAACAAATAGGCCGCACCGTGGCAGAGTGGTTAAACCACTCGCCTCTCACCTAGACGGCCCGAGTTCGATGGGAGATTTGTGGTGCACAAAGCGGTGCAGTGGCGGGTTTTCTCCGGGTTCTCCGGTTTTTTCCGTCATCACATTTCATCGGTGCTCCAGCATCATTCCATGTATCATCAAGCGTTATAGTAAAAGCGGGCGTTAAACTCTGTACAAATCAAAACAAACTACCCTTTGGACTAAATACTTACCATGACGTTACGAAAACAGTGAATATAATTGAAGACATATGCGGGCTAATCTTGAAAACCAAAAAACTTCCGATTAGTGCTGCCATCTCCTGTTTGAGACACATATTTATAAATTGTCTAACACCAAAATTCTTGATTGTCAGTAAGTATAACGACTTTTATTTCCTGACAGCATTTCTTACCAAATAATTAAGAAACTCCCTTGAACTGCTGCATTATGTACCTCCAAGTTTTCATGAATTTACAGAAGTCTTTTATCGGTGTTTGTTGAAAGCAATGATTTTCATGAAGATGAATTACTATTTCCCTCTTTGATTTTGACTGAATGTCTGAAAGAGGCCAAGTAAGCCCAAAAGCTTTAACCGCAATTTTATAATTAATAAATACCCAATACAAACACTGTAAATTTAATGTTCAACGATGTTTTACGTTTGTATTAACTATAATGTTATTGCTATGTATTCTTTCATAATCAAAATAAAATAAACTGACATAGTTTGGAATTCGCAAAAAAAAAAAAAAAAAAAAAAAAAAAAAAAAAAAAAATGAGGTGAGTGCTTTAATGCTTTTAAAAAAGGCGAGGGTTAGTTAAGCCGTTTTTACGCCCATGCCTACAGTTTAACCGGATGTCTTGCCCCCACCAGTGACACACTCTGCCTTTCTAAAATGAAACAACTTGTAGTATTAATGTGGAAAAATAATTTTTATTCAAACATAATAAAGTAGTGAGTGCAGAAAAATGTTTGTACATTACCAAATAGTACAAACGGCAAAGGCCATACAGTTTAATCTCACAATATGAAGATCCCTAAAATATCATATATATATTGTTATTTATAATTTCTTAAAGTTGCCAATCTTGTTTTCCCCATTGTTTTACCTTATTTAAATGTTTATTATGAAAAATAGCGGAAACACGCTCTGATTATATACAGAGATGTTATTATTATGTTTCAGTAAACAAAGATAGTTTATTTATAATATATTTTACTTTATTTATTTTTTGTTTTTACTTACAATAACCAAAATAATGATAAAACTGGTATCCTGTATTTCGGATTCTATCTCTTCAACATTCTATATCCTATTTTTCTGTGCTATTAATAATTAAACAGTGTCTAATTAATATTCAATGACATCTCATTGCAAAATAGTGAAGTGGCACATCTGTGGCTCACGTTTCCTTCGTTGCTTGTTTATTAAGGTGAAATTAAAATCCCTATTCCGTTATTGTTAAATTCAGGATATATTATCTCAGAAACTACTTAAAATATCACACTTAAACATGTAGATATATGACTCTAAACACGTTTATCTAATTTTTACAATAAGTGCGTTTATTGAGAAACATTAAACTATATTATTAATTATACAATCTTTAAGTAAAGATTTATCGGTAACTACTTTAAAACAGCCAACTACATTATTAACACCAATCTGGATTAACAACAGGAGCAACATTTTGTATGTATCGTGCTGAAATTGAATTTATCTACCTTTAACAATTTCTTAGAAAATTGATCATTTACGGCTACACAGAAAACGCTGTTCTAGGAAAAGGCTCAAATAACTTCAGCAGTTGCAGATTTTATTGCAAACCAAACAATGGCTCTACTTCTACATTGCAATGAGGATTGAAATAATGTGTTGGCGTGGGGGGCCCTTCTCCTTAATTGGTGCCCTTCCATTACAAACTTGCGCTTATGTACTGACCAGCACTGCTGCTAAGAAAAATCAGACTGCTCCCACTGCGCAGCACGCACTGAGGCAGCACAGTGCCGCATTCAAGCACACGGGGATTGGTGGCAAATATAAATAGGATGGGTCCAAGAACACATAGGGACACAAGGCAATGAAATCGCTGACCAACTGGCTAAGAAAGCAACCGTAAATGAAGAAGAATATTATTACAATAGAATTCCAAAGAGCAACACTAGGGAAAAACAATAACATTTAAAGTTGACAAAATTGGGAAAGGTAATGACAAGGAACAACCAATGCCATAAGACAAAAAAAAATATTTTCCTACTGCTCCAGAAAGAATGAAATAAATAATCAATTTAATAGTCAATTTTACAACAATGCTGACAGCACATGGAATGCTAAAATCATATTATTGCAGGTTTAAAATAAGAGAAAACCTAATTTGCCCATGCAATAAAGGGGAACATACTGCAGACCAAGTATTGTATGGCTCTAGCAATTTTAAGAAGGAAAGGAAGACATAGTAAATAAAAACACTTCAAACAAGAGGCAAATGGCCAACTTCTGAAATGGACATTGAAAAAAAAAAAACAGAATGTATTATTTTGTCAATTTTATTGATTTAAGAAAGCAAAATTTGAATACTGTGCAAATTGGTTAAAAATGTAATTATTAACATTTAAGTATATTTTATTAAATCAATAGCATGGAAGGATAAACGAAACACTATATAATGGAACATGTGAATCAATAAATTGATATAAATGGGGATTGTTGGTGGCCGCTATATACCTACAGGATACTTCAGATTGTTTTTGTTTTTTTGGTAGTGTTTAACGCCCGCTTTTACACTTGTGGAACCGCAGGCGATGACACTGGTGATACTCGTATATGGAATGAAGATGGAGCACCGGTGGAATGCGATGGAGGGGGATACCGGAGAATTCGAAGAAAACCCGGCCTTGCACCGCTTTATCCACCACAAATCTCACATGTGGTCACTTGGGATCGAACCCGTGCTGACATCTGATTGCAACATTAAAATAAATTTTAGCTGATCAGAGGGTCACAGTCTCATCGAGACTAGACAAATGCTAAAGCAGCTTGGTATCCGCACACATGTCTTGCCACTCAACCTATTTGTTTGATATATCGACCATATTAAAGTGGTATAGCTTCATGAATTGAAAAGTAAGTTTTAGAATATATTAATATATCATTTAAGACATAAATATCACTGCCTACATTACACTGTAATTACCAGCAATGGAACAATTGATCAAAAGCATGCGATGGGTACCAAAATGGGCTCTCTCATAACTATTTGGGATCTTAAGAAAGGATATGAGCTATATAAAACGGAGGGAGACACCTAACGGCGACATAGTAGATTTAATGTGGCTACTTCCCGCAGGCTGCAGCGAATAAACAAATGAAGCCATCCAGCCCACCTTGGAGCTTGGGCGATGTAACCCATCCTGCTGGTCTACACGGTTAGCAAGCAGCTGCACGATCTGTCCGGTACTGCTTCACAATACCGAACCTGAAAGCACACCAATCTGGCTCAAGCCGGTTTAAACTCAGATATGTAAGATTTAAGGGTCGAAAAGACCAATTTTGCGAACATCTACACCCAGAACTAATCTTCATCCGACATAAAAGTCACAATGCTCCTGAAAGCACACCTAAAACATTAGAAGGAAATCGGGGACTGGATTTATTAGATTCTTTATATAATACGTTTCAGTTTTCGCCTACCAACCAGAGAAAACTGTGAAAAACACAAGATCATAGTGACGACCCAATATCTCACTGAATATTCAAAAATTGAATTTCAAATATTTACCAGTCCCTAAACCAAGTATAGCTAAGTAAAGTTATAACTGTTGATATGCCTTTACTTCGTAAAGAGAAGTGAACTTTTGTACTGTTCCATCAGGTTTAGTAATATTGCCATTTACTGTAAGGTGCATACAAAATAGAGCTCGATCATGTTGCAGAAGCCAAACCATAATGTTTATGAGAAATCTTGTTCTGCAAACGGAAACATATAATCACTTTTACGGGAATAAAGGCGTATATTAAGTAAATAATATCATTGCCTGCCAACTGCATGTTCAGCAGGAATCTAGATTACCCTCCAAGGGTAATTCCAGGCACTTGAGCTCGACTCTTGCTGTGTTGTGGCCTTGATGGGATTGTACGGCGCTTGGTTGGTCCAAATTATCTGCACTCATTGCTTGTACGTGCCAACAGGCGTCTTATGTAGGGCATCGTGGACTAAGCTCACTTGGTGCGTTCCTCTTTAGTAGTTGTACTTATAAATCTTCCTTTTGGAACGCGTATATTTCCTGTATTTTCATTTCAATTACAATAAAAAATGTCATACAGTAGTACTCTGATTTTCTTTTCGGTTTATTTAAACTCTACAACACCCCATTATTCATTAAAGAAGTTGAAATTATGAACAATATGATATTACAACCCCAATTTAATTAACTTGAAGTAACTGTGCTGCGGAGTAAGTCCAGGTTAAGGATTAAGGATTAGTAAACTAATAATTGACAACGCTCAAAATGGTGTTTAATAATTGCATATTTAAGAATGCTACATGAATAAATAAAGCAATAGTTCCAAACAGGACATTTTTGTCCACCATCACAAAAACGAGCTTACTTTGATATATCTTTTGCCATTTAACCATAATACTTCTGTATTTCAAAAAGATAATAACTTTACTCAACAGATGCTATATTATATAAAACTAAACCACAATATTTAGAAATTTTCATTTTGATTTATTAAACATTTTCTGGACCAATTGACCATGATTTAACATTGGTGTGATATGGCTTAAAATCTCAACTTTAATTTATCATTTACTTGAAGCTGAAAAAATTAATATGCTTATAGATTCTGGATTATTATAGATACACCATGTGTATTTGTATTCATTTTCTTAAATTAACTAGCCGACTGAATTCATTATTGAAGTTGGGAGTGAACTGCACAGCTTTAAACTAAAATGATGAATGTCTAAGATGAAGCCTGGCTACAGTTTTGCTCAGTTTGATTGCCAATACTAACAGATATTTCATAGGAATCTTTAAAAATGTAATACTTTGCCTTGGGTTGACAGATTATGCAGTTTTTTTCTCATCAAATGTACATATTTTAACGTGTTTTGAAACAGAATATGTACTTTCTTGTCTGGTAACGCTAAAAAGCTAACAGGTAAACCCAGGAGGCTTGCATTTGTGACGTGGCAGGTTTGATTCCTGGTGTAAAAGCTACTCTGTCTTTTTATTTCGTGATTTTCCCGGATCGGTAGGCAAAGCCTGGAGAGCTTTCCCTGCTTCCACGAATTTCCTATCCATAAATAACTGCCACCAACATTTCCTTTTTTTTGGGATTGTAGAACCAGTTGACGGCCGTTTGTGTGTTGCGGGCGGACGGTGGTATTTGTGTTCTGGAAAGATATCTCCCTGGTGTGTGATGGGATAACTGGATACCATTCTTGGGAACTGTATGTGCCGTCCAAAGAGCAGATACTCGAAATAGTGCTCTACTCTCAAGGGACTGGTATTAAGCGCGCACGTTTTCTTGGGCGTGCAGTTACCTGGCCTTCATGTATAGTGGCTTCAAAGCTAAGGTTTCATTCTGTCTGTAAATCCCAGAGTTCATGCATATGCACTTATGGAGTGTTTCGTTTAATAATTCAGCTATTTCGGGTAAATTTTTCTTCCTCTGTTCTTCTTCAATCTATGACTTAGTGTTACTAGTCCTTTCCGGCTTCATAGATTCCTCTATCATTTCCTGGGACTTCCTTGTTGTCTTTTGCCTTTTGGTGTGTGTTCAAGTACTGCTTTCGGATATCTTACTCCTCCATTCTTTCGATGTGGCTTATCCAGTTTTGCCTTTGATCGATTATTTTATTATTTAATGGTTTTATTATTAATTCCTCCTTTATCTCTTCATTTAATATTCTATTCATTATTGTACAGCCTTTGTGCACTTCTTATGGATTTAATTTCAGCAGACATAATGTTACTTTATTGTCTCCGAATTGCTACCCAGGTATTACTTCAATATATCAACGTCGACACAGCAATTAATTTAAAATTTTTCTTTTTTAGTTCATTATGAAATGTTCTTTAAATCTTACCGCAAATTACTTTAATCTAAGAACATCATTTTTGTTGTATCATAATTAAAACACATACATTTTTAAAATGTTATGTAAGTTCCATAATGTTGTATTACAGTACTATTTTAGATTATATTGATTCTTTCCCTCTTAGTTAACATACTCACCATAATGGCTGAGAGCTTCAAAGAAAGAAATCTTCATTGATTGTCAACACTGCGGAAAGAGATGCGGGCGGGCTCTTTTTCCCCTACGGTCCTCGGTTCCTCGTAAAACGAGATCAACAAAAGGTGCGCGTATAGTATGCCAAAGAACCTGGATATATTATTTGCTCCTTTTCAAACAAAAAATGTTCGAAAAAATCTGATGTGTACCACTCACATGACTTTCTCTAGCAGTTCCACATACAACAAATTCTTACAGAAGATTATTATTTTATCTACAGCATGCTAATGGAGATAAACATTAGGAGATTTGGTCTTATTACTTGCCTACTTGTAACTAAAAGGTAAATAAAAAAATACACTACGCCAAAGCGATAATCAAATTTTTATAAGCAGGTGGCTATGTGAAAGAATTGAAGTTCCGTTCGCATTGCACTGACAGCAGTAAAAAAAAAAAAAAGACTTGAAACGAAAGATGCTATCCCGTTGGATTACAGTCATGTATTTTAAATTTGAAACCAATAAGAAGTAATATCTCAAATAAGGGCAAAATGTCATAAATTGTGTGTTTTAACGAGATCCACAGTTTTTTTGTAGTAAGTATTTCTCTAGCTGTTACGGTTTACCAGTTATGCAAAATTTGGCAAAATGCACTCACACTAAACAGGTCTTCAGAAGCTTTTCCTAGAAAATTCAAGATATACGTTTTATTTGTGATGTAAATATCTTTAATATGTGGTATTTTAATCAAAATCCTTAGAGCCATTTTTAAGAGAAACGAATTTGTTAAAACATTTTTCATGTAAAGGTTCGTTTGGTGATTTTTTTGAAAATCAACGTGTTGATCAAGTTTGTATTTAACAGTCTTTTTTTTTTTTGAGATATGCCATCCACAGGCACACCCAAGGACCTTTTTCTTAAACTACTTTTCATTCAGGGGACTTCAAAACGTATTTCCACCGAAATCTCGACATCGAATTTTTGTGTGGAATACAATACGTTCTCTAGCTGCTATGTACATTGTACGTACAATGTGCTAGAGAAAGTAATACTGACAAACTCGTGCCTCACACAAAAGGAACATTTCTGATGTGTGTACTTGGCTCACTCCGCGCGCTTTGGATCTGGAATACACGAAGGTCGATCATTGGTATATTTGAATTTATCACAAATGGGCTCCAGCATAGGTTTCCAGTTGCTGAGTTGCGGCTGGCTAGTACAAAAGCTACAGGATTCCAACATTTCCACCACTTATTCTCAGTAATGTGCCTCTCAAAGGCCTGTTGTTCGAGTCACGCTGAGGTCACCGCAATGCACGAAGATGTTGCGATTCCGGTTTCGAAATTAAGTATGAGTCAACTATGGGAGAATATATATGCTGCTTGGTCGGTTTCGTTTCGTACAAGTATGAAATATACAACTTTAAATGACACTATGCACAAGAATGCATCAATATTACTCCACCTATTCTTGTATTACCTACTCGTCATCGTATTCTACGGGCATATCGTATGAAGAAAAAAATCTGATGTGTTCCATTCACATTATTTTCTACGTATCTCTTTAACAAATTATTGTTAAAAAGCTTATTCTTTTTTTTGTAGTGTTTAACGCCCGCTTTAACTACTTATGGCACCGCAGGCGGTGACACTGGTGATACATGATTGATGATGGAGCACCAGTGGAATGCGATGGCGGGGAAACCGGAGTACCCGGAGAAAACCCGCCCCATCGCCACTTTGTCCACCACAAATATCACATGCGGTCGTTTGGGATCGAACCCCGGCCGTCTAGGTGAGAGGCAAGTGGTTTAACCACTCAGCCACGGCGCGGCCGCTTATTCTTCTATCTACTTCACGACAATCCAGATAAAAATTAGCAGAAATGGTCTTATTACTTGTGTCCCTGTAAGAAGAAGAGAAATAAGGGAATACACTAGGCCAAAGCGATAGTCAAATATTTTAAAAGCCGGTTACTATGTGGTTAAAATCTGTTTCTTTGCCTGGCCGTATGAGCAAAGTTTTAATTATTTTAAAGCTGAAACCAATAACAAAAAGTATCTCGAAAAAATGTATACGACTTAAATTCTATGTTTTAACGAGATCTACACTATTTTGTGTAGTAAGTGTTTGTCTTACGTTTTATCAAATATGTAAAATTCAACAAAATTCTTCCACAATGAAGAGGTCTTATGAGGCTTTTCCCTGAAAATTCAAAATATACATTTTATTTGCCGCGTAAATATATATAATGTACGATATTTTAGTCAAAATCGTTAGGGCCATTTTGAGTAAATCAAAATTTAATTTTTTGTTTGTATGTGAAGGGCAGCTTAGAGTGAGGGAATTTTCTTAAATATTTTCATATCGCATCCTAGGGAGGTACTAAATTCATTACCAAGTTGTCTATATAACTGCTTTTTCGTTTTTGTTATTCATAGACACTCACACACATTTGACATTTTCTAAAAATGCTTTTCTTTGGATTTAGGGGTCTCAAAACTTATATTTTCGGGGAAATATCGACTCGAATTTTTCAATGAAATACAAAACGTATAATATGTACTCTATGTACATACATAGTACGTACAGAGAAAGTAAAAATTGATGTGTTCCAACACAAGACCTTCTCTCTCGGTTCTGAAAATAATCTATTCTTACAAAACACAAATCTTTTATCCTGACTTGTCACCCGGAGGTCCCGGGTTCGATTCCCGGCTGGGGCTGGGAATTTTTTCTATAGCCAGAATTATTCCCTATCCCCCACAGAGTCTGGAAGTATGTATGTGAGAGTGAATGTATGTGTGTGAGGAAAATAAAATGATTTAAACCAAACGTAAAAGAACCTACAGACGAGAGTTTTTTCAAGTGCAATGCCCCAGATGTTAAAGGGGGCTATATAAATTGAACAATAAAACAAATTATCTACATCATGGTAATCGAGATAAAGATTATCAGAAATGGTCATATTACTCGCTTCCCTCTAAATAGAAGGAAAATAAAAAAATGCATCGATAATCAAATGTTTTAAATACTGTCGCTATGCCATTATCATTGAAATTCGGTTCTCTTATCAGGAGATATGAAACGGAAGAGGACTACCCGTTTAAAAAAAAAAAAAATCTTAAACATTTTAAGATTAAAACCAATAACAGGGATTATCTCTGAAATATCTCCAGAAAGAAAACTATGTATAGCAAATAGCATGTTCTAACGAGATATGAACTTTTTGTAGTTTCTATCTCTTACCGTTTATCGGGGTGGCGTCGTGGGTGAGCGGTTAGACCGCTCGTCTCCCATCTAGGCGGCCTGGGTTCGATCCAATGTGGGATTTGTGGTGGACGCAGCGGCGTCTGGGCGAATTTTCTCCGGGTCCTCCGGTTTCCCCCACCAGTCATTCCACCAAGTTCATCACCTTTCCAATCATCAATTTCGCTTACGTTTCACATCATCCACTTCATGTCCATGCCTCGCTACGGGCTCACCCCTCGATACAGGTCCTCCATTCCGTGCTTTCCGACAGACATCTGAACTCTAGGCATTGGCTTGTAAGTCCTAGGAGGTGTCAGTCTTACAAATACGGGAAGGGTAAAGCGATAACGAAATGAAACGAAACCGTTTATCAGTTATGTAAAAGTCATTCAGAATGAAGAGGACTTCAGGGCAAATTCCCAAGAAGTTCAGGATAGACAAATTGTTTGCCATGTAAACAGTTATATACCGCATTTTAATTAAAAACGTTGGGGATATATTTTAGAAAATCTAAAACCTCGAAAAAGTTCTGTACAAAAATGATATACATAAACACAAACCACTAACACAACTGTTTAGCTCTTCTTACTGCCGTTCTGCCCTACTTCTCAGATATTAACTGTTTTGTCTTAAGTAGAAATGTGCCCATCTATTTCTCGACTTCTCTTACTGCCAGTACTGCCCAACACACCTTTAAAACTTCCCATTTGGGTTTTTAAAAGATCGCGGAATAGTTTCCCTCCATTCCTTCATACCCCTTCATCTTACTAAAGTAGGCATCCACGACCCTTCTTCCTCACAAATGGGGGAGATTCTCATACCATTTTCAGTCTTAATTTCGCTGAATTTAACCTGCACAATGTGGGTTAACTTAAAACTAAACACAGCGTTCTTCTTTCACTGTCAGTTATCTAAAAGATAGAGGAAATATTGCATTCTTCCCTAAAATTGGATATCGAGATTTCACAGTAAATATATGTTTTGAGGTCCCCAAAATCAAAAAGATGCGTTTTAGAACAGTATTTCAGTAAACGACATTCAAAAGGAGATGTTGATTGAACACTAAACCTTAAATTAAAGTTCAGTGATTTCCAAAAATGCGACAAGAAGATTTTTAACAAAATCCCATTCACATCAAACAAAATTTTACGTAGAATATTTTGCGTATGTTTTCAACGTTTTCAAAATTGGCTCTAACGATTTTGAATACATACCAAATAAACCTAGTATCTTGAATTTTCTGAGAGTAATTAATGAAGTCCTCTTCATATGGAAAAACTCTTCTTTTTACTTGTTTCATTTATATGGCCCCTTTGAACTATGGTCATATCGGGGGCTTTGGCGCGCCGCGGGCGAGCGCTTGGACCGTTCGCCTCTCACTAAGAACATAAGCGACCGCGTGGTTGGGTTTTCTTCAGGTTCACCGATCTCTCCTGCCACTTCATTCCACCGTCGTTTTATGTATCATCAGTGTCATCGCCTTGCGGTACCATAGTAGTAAAAGCGGGCGTTAAACACTATTACAAATCGGGACTTTGACTTGAGAAAACACTGGTGGTGTTTTACTCGCTGAACTGTAAGGTTTCGTTTGTTTTTTTCAGCATTATACTATTAAACACACACACACTCCACATTCATACATTCAGATTCGGTGGGGCTTAGAGAATGATTTTTGTGTAATAAACATTCCCCACCCCAGTCGGGAATCAAACCCGGGAATTCTGGTTTGAGAAGCCAGAAAGCTGTCCACTCAACTGCGGAGGCAATCTGAAGAAATGTTGTATAACTTTGTATAACTGGTAAACCACAACAGAAAAAAAAATCGTACTGCACAAAGACTAGAACTTTTAAGAAATAAATGTGGTATGATTATTTCTGAGATAAAGTTACATATTTATGATTCAATAGTATGAATGTTGCATCTTTTTTTTCGCTCTTCAAAGAGCTGCCAACTTTCAATTTTTTCTTTCGGTATCTTGCAAAGGCAAAAACTTCTGGCTGTTGTATGATCTGGGATGTCGTTTATCCACTTATTTATTTAACTACTTACCTGTTCGTTAAACGAATGACATTTTCTATGAGCTCTTACTCACCTGTAACAAAAGAAAACACAACATTAGAAGAAAATAATGCAAGGCTTGACTTCCAGCAGAGTTTCTAAATAGTTTGGAATTGCTAATGTTTTATGTTTAAAAACACAACAGAGAGACAAAACCCGAAAACGATAAACCAAAACCAAAACCAGAACGGGAATGCATATGGATAACTATACTGATCTCAAAGTGGAAAATCAATTGTGTGCACTGAGATTTCATTTGTTTTTAACTGACCAATGATGTGTTTTCATCTATCTCCAATTCAACCAGCATAATGCGGGTTAACCAACGTCATAAGTTGATAGAATTTCGACTAGAGTGAGCTCTAGCGGCTGTTTCAGGTCACGGCCGCCTAGAATAATGCCTACAACGAAGAGTCTAATATACAGAATATGCATTTAAAGACACAGAGGACTGACAGCTTCCTGCACAGTCCAATCGTGTTATAAATACATCTCAAATCGACAGGTGTGATGTCACACTTCTTGCAATATGTTTACAACGTTCCTCGGTTAGTGCCGGGCATCTGCTTGCAAGATACACCGCTCGGTAACGGTATTGCTTTATAACTGCAATGATTTCACTGCTACACAAAATACATAATATAATAGTGTGTATGAAGGGATTAAGCGAATTATTTTAAACGGGTTTACCAATGTACGTTTCAGTGTTTTATTGCACAGATGTCAGATTTATTTAGTCTCCGTAGTGTGAGAGTGCAGCCGCTGGACATGTACAACAGAGAGTAACGAACGTGGCAACAGTGTGACACAACGGCCACGAGGTAGCGCTAATGCCAGGCTGCGTAATTTTACCAGGTTTGAGTATGCCGTGTCCTTGCTCAAGTTTTCTTTTCTATTCCCGAGCGCCGGAAAACTTCCCGTCAATTGTGAACGCTGCCGTTAAAATAAATGCATTTAAACTTCTCGTCCTCATTTTGATTACCATTCTCAGTTGTGGTTATTAAGCCTTGAGTTAGGATTAAGTATAGGGTGGTTGAGTGCAGACTGCTCCAGCTTGGATTCGCGCCAGAGTACTGACGACTCGCAGGGGCTTCCTGCAGCTTAAATAATGCTCCTAATTGAGGGAAAGTTATCACCGACTGATAAGTGTTGGGATGAAGTGGTAGGAAGTGCAAGCACTTGTGATATTACGTTCACTCAAAGAGGTGTTGACTATCATGCCCCTCCTCCAGGAGGGCTTCGAGCAAGGTTGCTGTATACGCGCGAGTCAGCTAAGCGGAACTGAAACAGCCCGTTCTTGCTACATATGACTTCTAATTCGTGTAACAGTCTATATAATCGCATTACAGGCAGCTTAGTAGAAGCGATTCGAATAGACATGACCATTAAGGCAAGAAGAAAGGGACTGGCGATACATTTAAAGCTAAAGGTCACGAGTTCGGATCCCAGCTACTGCAGTTAAATCTGCCTGTGGTAAAGAATAGCATGGACCCACGTAAAATATTCGATGTGATGATACACTAGGATCCTGACGAGGTTAGAACTAACTGCAGTTGCATGTAGTTTACTACTTATTCTAACAACACTGAATGGTATTGAAATAAATCAGTGTATTTAACATATAAAATAGATACACATATTGCATTTTTCGGTAAGTTAATTATTTTTTTCACAATCCATGTGTAGGAAAAGAGTTGTATATGTAGAGTCAGAATAAAAAACTTCAATGCCATAGTCGGGATCGGAACTACAGATGTCCCGATCTCTAGCCGGTTACTCTAACTACTGAGAGACCTTGGCAACATGTCGGTACAGTTTTTGTGAAAAAAAATTAAATTAACACTAAATGACCTAATAGTTGGCTAAACTATGAAACCGAGACTTAAAGTATTTATATTATAACCGGGAAACAAGCGAATCAGTTGAGAAATTTAATGTCGTGCCGGCTTATTGGCATGGTAGTTCAGTGGTTAGAGCCCACTGCTAGAGACCGGGATATCCGTGGTTCAAATCTCGGCAATGGCATTGCAATCTTCAGTCTGAACCTACCTATCCAATTATAGTATTATTATTAAAGATCAGTATAATATGAAAATATCCAAAATTCACAGTCAAAATGTTGTAAAATTAACCTCTTAATAGACAAAGAGTTAAAAAGAATGTTTCCGTAGATGCTGGTCAGCGTAGTTCAGAAACAATGCCAGCTATACACCTGGTCGTTCGGTTCGAATTGCGTGGCCCCGTTGCAATATGCACACTATGCAGAACAGGGTACTAAGCATGCATGATCTATGATTTCGGTCGTAGATTTCCATCTCACACCCTCCATAATAATTCCAGCTTTCCCTACATGCTGCACATGGTGCAGAAAGAACTTGCACACCGTACCTAATCACGAAAATTATTACCGATCTATATGTGCATTCTCTGGATCGTATACCCAGCCAGTTGACTGAGGCGTTCCGTTAACAACTGGCATTCGGGAAGTCCTGGGTTCGATTCATGTGGCCAACCTCTCTGACCCATGGCTTTTTTATGGGTTTTTCCGGGTTATCAGGTGAACGTTGGATAGGTTTTTTCGATATCCCGAACTTCCCGTACCTAATTTCAACTCCATTTCATTCCAACCGTCACTTTAAGGGTTGCAAGTGACGTGATTGTGGTGGTGGCGCCCAACTTGGTGGTGAATGCGCTCTGGAATTCCAGCTCGTGGCGGCAGGATGGCGTTGGAGACGTCTGAAACACTTGGGGAGCTAAGTCAGGCCCAGAGCACGGGCTCCTAGCGTCCTCTACATTGAGATGAACTGCTTGGAGTATGTTAGAAATGAAAAACACTATATTTCTAGACGAACATGGTATGTAAGATATTTACATACTTTTAATTGGAGTTTTTAGAGACTTCATAACCAAGTTAACCAACTTAAATCCCTCTTTGTTAAATATGAAAATAAGAGAATATTTTTTATACTCTATTGAGAACATGGTATATTTTTAACCATTTGCAGCCCAAAGGTATAACTGTGGAGACTAAAATTTATTTAAGAGCTAGGAGAGGGTTGCTCAAATTGTTAGTTTCACTAAATCTCTTTGATTTCGCTGAACTTTGTTATTGTGAAGAATTTTTGTTTTGATTTTCATAAAATTTGTGAATGGGACTAAGAACCTTATTAAAAATGATAAGCTACCCAATAACATAAAAACATTTTCAATAATATTTTCAACCCGTACAATTTAACACTTATTGGCCTATAAAGAAAATAGCATTTTACAAAGACAAAATCTGTCCTTGATGCATTATCAACCCCTTTTATAGAAATTGGCAGTGTTTAACTCATGTGCTCAAAATAGTGTGCAATTATTCGTATCTGACAAAATCAAGATTAATATAAACCTTCTAAAACTACCCAAGGCTTATTTTCAACTATTTATTACTCGAAATTATAAACACTACACTTATTATTGTGTTTCAGGCACTTAATCTACAAAACTGCTTGGACAAATTTGTGCAGTTGAATTATAGGACTACTCTTCAAAAGTGATAGGTTTAAAAGCGAATCGCTAAATGAAATTTGTCTCTCCATGGCATCGCGAGAATCAACAAAACGGCGACAGTAACTTATAAAATTAACCTCCAAGAAATTAAACAAAAAACAGAAAAAAACAAAAAAACAGGGAAAAAAAGCAAAAACAAAGCGTAACGATTACCTCAAATTGCTGACGCCACAAAAAGCTATTTTGAATAAATTCTGTTCTAAAAAAATACATTTTCTGATTAGTAGCCTAATGTATACCTATTATGGTTTATCAGATATAAAAATAGCTTTAGGAACTGAGATTTCATATACTAGTTTCAGAAAATTAAATATAATTTATGTATTTTATTTCTCATGTAAATATATGACACTTATGATATTTTTATGAAAATTTCTACAGGATTTTGACAAAACCAATTGTTAAAAAAGTTATATGTAAAGGGTAGTTGGCAGCTGTTGTGAACGTACATATTAAGTTTGGTATTTGCTAATAGTTAACTTTGGAGTTACCTATTCAAACGTACAGACACACACATATAGAGGAACCGTTTTCAATTTTTGTTTTGGGGGGGAGGATTCCGAGGTTGTCCAAATATGTATTTGTGGTGAAATCTCAATACAGAAATGTTGGGTGATTTCAATACGTCATCTATCTACTGGGTAGGTACGTGGTAGAGAAAGTAATAAACTTAAGCCGGATTAACTTTATATGGACTGTGTATATCTCGTTTTTATGCGACTTCCTGCAAGGTGTGATATTTAATATTCGTCGAGATTTGGCACGATGGTGTACTACCTCATTTGCCATTTGGGAATATAACAAGTACAAGTAATGGGTAGGGAGTAACAGGTAATGGTTAGGGGTAGCAGGTAATGGATAGTGTAACAGGTAACGGGTAACAAAAAAGAGGTAGAGGGTAGAGGACATCAGTTAACGAGTAGGAGTACGTGTAAAGAGTAAGAGGTAGAGGATAAAAGATATTTAAAAGCTAAATTTTTCGGGCTGTTGTGTCGTGGTCGTAGGCTAAAGAGTGAAGCATACGTTTCGCCGACTTCCACGGTCAGCATCTTCAATGGTAGTCACTGTGCGAGGTAAATGCTGAGTGAAGGATAAAAGATAGCTGCTAATCTTTAACTGATGTGGTTCTCAGAGTCCCCATTTTATTATGGGCGTGAAAGCTCGTTTAAATTTTCTCAGAGGCCTCTTTGTAGGCTTATTTCCCTCCCGAAGGAAGCTATGCTAAGGAAAAACATCGCCCGAAACAAACATTGTCCTTCGCCGGTTTTTAACCGCAACCTTAAGAACCAGAGGCTTGCAGGTTACCCTTAAACCATGGAGGACGACTGGAGAGTAGCACGTCCAGATAACGGGTAGAGGGTGGCGAGTAACAAATGTGTAAATAAATAATTTCTTTGTTAACGACTAACCAAATTACCAGGATCACATCAGCAGCGCCGTTGTGCCGGAGTTTCGTCCGTCAGGATTCCTTTAACAGTAAATCTACTGACATGAAGCTGTGGCTTTTAAAAACACGGTTTGAACCCGTGACCTTGGGATCAGAAAGCTGTGTCTAACCAACTGAAGCACCTAAGCCGACAGGTTAACGGGTAGGGGATTGATTGTGCGTAATAGGAAAGAGTAGAAGGTAGCGAGCAGCCGGTAACAACGTTCCGGTTAAATAATGCTACTGCATCACCACTGAAGTTTGTAAACGTAACCCGTAACCACTACATTACTGCACCATAAAGACATTTATTAAAACCGGGAAAAAGTTTAAATTTTCGTGCTCTGTATGTAAACAACATTCTTTAATAAAGGAACAAAAATTAATATTACCTTAATACGAATCTGAATAAGTGATTAGACTGTCATTTCGAAAGCTGAGAAATAAACAACTGCTTTAAAATTATTGAAACTGCAGAAACAGTTCCACTTCGAATGTTAGTTTCTCAATGCATTATCAAGTAACTGTACATTTCTAAACAACTAATTTTGGGTGAAAGAGCATAGATTCATCCTTTGTAGAACCTGATGCAATCCATTCACATGATTTTCTCTTCCAATTCTTAACAGATTATCCATACGAAAGCTTATACTTCTATCCTCGAGATAAGCATAGCAGAAATGGTCTTATTGCTTAGTTCCTAATAAGTAGAAGGGAAATGCACTACGTTAAAGCGACTGTCAAATCGTTTGAAACCTGATGGCTATATCATTGTTATTCGGTACTCTTTGCATACCCAGGAGTAAAATGAAAGAAAAAGGAATGATTCTTTTACGCTTGAGAAAAGTTTTAAGATGAAGGCGATAACAAGGAATGCCTCGCAAATGTTTACCTCCATAAAAATGCTTATGATTGAAACCTTTAATAATGATCTACATTTTTTATGCAGTAAGTTTTTGTCTATCTCTTATGGTCTACTAATTAAGTAGACGTCATCGAGAATGAAGAGTTCTTAAGAGGATACTTCCAGAAAATTCAAAATATACTTTTATTTGTCATGTAAATATTTTTAATATACGGTATTTTAATAAAACTGGCTGGAGAAATTTCTAAAAGTGAACCATATAAAGAGTAGTTTCGGATCGGGACATTTTCCTGAAATTCTTCATGACGCGTCCTTGGAGGATATTAAATTTAAGTACCAAGTTTGATATTCAACCGAATTTTCATTTCATTCTTGAGTTACGCGGTCCTTTTATATATATATATATATATATATATATTTTTTTTTTTTTTACTTTCTCTAGCACCTTTGTGGAGGTTAAATTGTAGATACCTTCTCTACCTGACTTGAACGTGCTTTGTTTTTGCTAGAAAAAGGGGACATTGATTAACATATTCATAAAACTGTAGGTCACTTTTGTTCTTTCTATTGTAAATTTGTTAAAATGTGGTTTGAACGAAGGTAAAGTTTGGAATGTGACTGTTTATTATATTGTTGGTAAATACACTTGCACTTAATATGTCAGCTGAAGGCTGAGGTGACGACTCTGTCACAGTTAATCTGAGTCATTAGAAAATAAACCGCAAGACTTTCGCTTTAACTTCAATGATAGAATGAAATAATTATGTTTTGTTTTACTAACTTGTCTATACTTATAATGAACATAAACTATACCAAGTCAATCTATTTAACAATTTGAAAAAGTCTTCTCAATTTTTGCTTTGAACAGGTTCTTTTGTGAACTATATTTTCTGGTGTAAATTGCTGGCTCTGTTCAAATTATATAAGGCAACTAAATTAAATTTCAGGAACACAAAAGTAACCACCAAGTGGTATCGTGCATATATTTTGGTGTTAATAAGATGATTGTTTATTTTAAAAAACTGCTGATAAACTTTAAAGTAAAAGTGCAGTATGTATAAGAAAGTAATCCTAACTTCCTTAAAAATCAAGATATTGGATGAATGCATATTCATGTATATAGAAAGCGAGCATCCTGTAAAACATTCAGTGTGAATATTCAATTATATCTGAGATTATGGGTCATAGGTTTATCAGATTGGCGGATTAGATCCATTTATTTTCTCGGCAAGTTTAAAGATGTCGAATTTATTATAGACCTCCTTAGGGCACCAAGGTAGGTCCGGGCTTTTGTTTTGGTTTTGAGGATCCCTGGTTCGATTCCTGGCTCTGAGGTGGCAATTTTAAGTCTGTCCTATCCAAGCCTTTACCCAACGTCCTCAGTAAAACCTGTAGGCTCTCATTCATCGTCTTCCTCATCATCACCCTGCCATCGAAGCCAATGAAGCCTGACCGCTGGGCACCTCCACATCAAAAATATGTCTGTCAATGCTTGGTGCAATGAAGTATCCCCCAAAGTTGGAGGCCATATAGGGAGCGCAGGAAAATAATTTAGATCTCTTCCTTAAAAGTTTCTCGGCTTATCGAGGAAGATATATGTATTGTTTACGAAATTTTCAAGCTTAAATAATGTTGATATGGTGACATAGTGACAAAGTGTATGACTAGAGTGAGAACTCCTGCGTATTTGCATATTTCGCTCCTTAATATATAATAATAATAATAATAATAATAATAATAATAATAATAACAACAACAACTCCATGGCACTACTGCCAGGTCGCTGCGTCCCCCATCTCGGTCCATTACAGACGTCATGGATGGGGTGCAGAATTGGAGGGTGAGACGTGGTCAGCACCTCGAACCCCCCGGCCGGTTAATGAGGTTCTCATGACCTGGAGCCGTTACTTCTCCATCAAGTAGCTCCTCAATTGGCCCCCCAGGGACCTTACGAGGCTGAGTGCACCCCGGGTCATGTCTCCCAGCGGGGGAAAAATCCCCACGCCGGTACTGGGGATCGAACCCAGGTCTCCTGCTTGGTGAGCGGCTGCATATTTTGCAATTATTTAGCTAGGAATGCACATTTCAAATTTTTTCACGATGCTCATTTACATTTTAAACTTCTGTTTTCAGTCATTAAATTTTATTCTCGCAGTTATGGAACATTCTAAAATCGAGGACTTGAAACTTTCTGGTCGCTGGTATTAATGATTTCTTCTCGGGATGTCAGCCAGGTAAGTGTTGATCATCATCCCTGATGATAATGACGGAGCACGTCGTTGAAAGTTTGGAAATTAATCCAACACTTACATGGCTGACATCCTGAGAAGAAATCATTAATAAACAGCGCCGAGAAGGTTTGAGGTCCTTGATTTTAAAAATGCTCCATAACTGCAGGAATAAAATTTAATGACGCTGAAAACAGAAGTTTAAGCTTAAGGTAAATTAATATGTTTGCAGTTAAAGCAGCATTTATTTGTGTATGAAACGACACAGTAGAGGCCCAGCATGGATCAGTGATTACATGCTTGTCAACAATAGACAGTAAGTCAGTAAGCGTGTTAGCTACACTGAAGCAACTCCATGTGTTTCAAGAGGATTCCACTTGGTATCAAAACTAATATCACAAACAGTAACAAGTCAAACCAAAACAGTGCTGCTCCTAGTGGCTTCTTATAACAACTCAAGAAGTTGTTTTGCTGTAGCCAGCAATTTTCCAAAAACACACGACAACCCACAAAATCCAATTATATTGATAGGCAGCTCTTCGAGACGTTAACAGTATGTTCCTGGGTAAATCTGAAAAACAACTTAGTTCTTATTCTGCAAGTGACATATCCCTTTGCGATAATGTCCTGTGACTTCATGTGATGTGCAGAGGTCGTTTTCTTCTTAGAAAAACATTTCATGTGACAGGAGAAAAAAGTTTCAGTCAGAAAAGTTAGAGAAAACTTTTGTTGTATTAAAAACAAACGATCAAATGATCGTAGAGCGTTTGATGAATAATACTTCTGTAATTGATTTGGATTAATGACAACAATGTAAATAAGTCTAGAAGTTAAAATTGAATAAAAGTTGAAATTGCTTCACTTTGTAATTTAATTACTTAAAAAACTAATAACTTTATGAGGAATTGTAGATATTTGGGTATATTTCTCAATTGTTGAAGCATCTTTTCCATGCTTGACAGCATGCATGCATACATATGTTCACTAGTTTTAGGGGATATTATTAATATATAAGGAGCCTTGAAACAGCATTAAGTGTAGCTTTAGTTTTCACTATAGTCTTTTATGGATTTAGTTCTGTTTCCATATTTTATTATATGATAGCCTTCGCACTTCTGGTCACATAGTGAAACATACACAATTGTCATCCGTTGTGGGATCTTTATGTTCATCATATCTTGTGGTGGAAGTCGTGGATGGCGATTGTAGTTACACGTGTGTTTGTGGTCCTGGCATGTCTCTGTGCACTTCCGGTCAGGGCATAGAAATCCGTTCTCTATAATTATTATTATTGTGTGCGTGTATGCTAAATTGGATATACTTTTATACAGTCCAGTGCGACCATTGATGTCTTTGAAGAATTTCTTCATCTTCTTAGAAGTATGTCACGGAGGTAAATGTTGCTGAAAAATTCTGACATCTTCCGGAAACATATACTGGAGTTCACGAACAACTCTCATTACTGTGATGTACTGATCAATTTTCATCACGTCTCCAACTGGACTTAAATATCCTCGTACTTCAGGGGTGAAACCGCCCCAAAATATGTTCTTCTTAGCATGTTCTCAGTCTGAAGAAAATGTGCTGAATTTGTAGGTTCATTATTTGCTCGGCACATGTATTGAACCAACTTAGACATTTTTCAAAGGTTGTTGCTGGGCTTGAATGATCAGGGAATTCGCCTGACATTAACCTCGTAGAAAATTTGTGGGCTATTTGTAAAGAAGACTTTCAAAAATTTGACTTTTCCACAAAAGAACGTTTAATATCAGCATTAATTCAGGTGTGGTTTGGTGATTATGATCTCAAAAACGTGTGTTCCAATCTTTTGGAGCCAATGCCCAACCATGCAATGAAATTTATAAAAAAGAAAGAAGGACATATAATTATAAAGAAATTTAAATTGGAAGTAATTTATGATTAAATTCACGAAAACATCAAAAACGTTGTGTTTTTGATTCTGTTCTGATCAATTTGTACAGTTCAATACTCACATTTACTTGCATAGAAATAGCCGATATAGTTTCATGACAAAGAAGCTGCCATACTTCACAGGTGTATTAATATGTAGTCCAAAACCTGTGAGCTCCAATATTTATAGTAGCTTTATTAGTTATTTTCTGCGAAGTGATGCAGAATTCACATTAGTGTAGTCATTTGTTAATCATATATTTATAAAGACTCTGCCTACGGTAATGAAGTATTAAAGATTACATTTAAAGAAGCTGCACACTTTTTTGACAATTTGCAGTATTTTGTGTCTCCTTAACTACTATTGCGTGGCAATAAGGTAGACGACATTGCTCTTGAAACTTGCCTTCTTAAAAGCAACGAAGTAATTTATAGTCCGTTACAACATTAGTTTAAATATGCATTTACAGAATAAATTACGGACTATATTAACTCATACCTTCCTCAACTTCTACTGAAAGCAAATAAAACTGAAATACAACACGTATATTGGCTTCAGCATTCAGTAAAACAAAAACTGAAAACAAACCAATTGTATGACAAACAGTTGTCATTACGCGCTGTCCTTAGGGCGTGATAGCACGACCGCCTGCGGTGAAATATCGTTTCAGCACATATACTCCAGTGGAAATTAATTGCCATGCTAATGTGTGGCGAAATGAAGCAATTAAGGAAGAAAGTGAGAATATCACAAGCTTTATGTTTGCTATATGTTTGACCAAGTGTTACCTTATCTGATCTGTATTTCAAATACAGGACTGGCGAAATAAGCGCTGAAGAACCAAAACACTGTTTTACTTTGTTTTTAGAATCACCATCTAAGCCACCGAACGAGGTGGTTCCGCGATAACGCGGGAGACTAGCATTCGTGAAGTCCCTCCCGGCCGCTGTGTCCTTCGATTTTTCACGGTTTTTCCTGGCTGGTAGGCTGGAGTGGATTATATAACCCCTCGGCCATTTTCTATCATTTAAAGTTCTAATCATAGGTGGAGAGTGGCGTGGCCTATGGTGGTAGAAAAATCGCCCCCCCCCTTGGTGTAATGGTTACCATGCTGACTTCATATACCCAAGGTCGCAAGTTCAAACCCGGTGGAGGACGATGGATTTTTTCGGGCGTAAAAATCCTTAACATGGCTTCCTTTGGAAGGGAAGTAAAGCCGTTGGTCCCGAGTCGTAGATTTACGGCACGTAAAAGAACCTCAAGCCTGTTAGAAAGGCCTCTGAGCAAAATTAAGCGGTCTTTCACGCCCAGAATAGAATGGGACGCTGAGAACCACAGCAGATAAAGAGCGTCCATAAATTAAACGCCATTTACATTTATGGCGAAAGAGTTGGTTTTGTGAGCTGGCTGCCATTTAGATAGATCTCTCTCTGATGAGAGTAGACCTGTGAGGGGGGCGGGGTCTTGCAGGTATCAGGATGTAATATCTGGAAAAGTTAGGGTCCCCCGTGAAATATGGGTATCAAAATTATGACCCACTATGTACGTACATAGTACTGGATAGAGAAAGTAATAGGTTATGACAAATTGAGAAGAAAGAAAAGTGGTCAAGTGGTCAACGACTCGACTTCTCACCCAGAGGACCCGGGTTTGATTTGCGGGTGGGGCGGGGAAAGTTTCTTTAACCAGAATTATTCCCTATCCCCCCTAGAGTCTGGAAGTGTGAATATGCGTGTGTTAGTAATATAAAGTTTCTTAACCTAATGTCAAAGCCCCGGATATGACCATCGACGTTAAAGGGGGCTATACAAATAAAAAAAGAAACAAAAAAAAAGAAAAAGTGCAATGTTTTGGTTATGCACCCGCATGTTTAAATTGATAATTTAAAGGGCCAACTGGTCAATATCGCTAAAAATATATAATTTTAAACTGAAGATATATCTTTTTTATCACGTATGCAAGGAGAAATCAATCTTTGAAACAGCTCGACCTTCCAGAGTCCTACGTGTTAAAACTTTCCGATTCCTCCACCTGGTGTCTACTCAGTAGATGAAACACCATTAAACAGAGTTATTTCAAAGAGTAATAAAGAACCAAAATATTGAGTTAATAATGGCGGTTGAACGCATTAGCTTCGTTGAACAAAGTTATAGAATCATTTTACCACACAGTTAAAATAATTACGTAATAGCTCTAGAGTGATGGATACGTTTTAAATAAAGCACGTGCAAAAACTTAATCATGAAAGGTTTAATTGGTGAAAGGAAATGCCTAATAAACGCTGTATCATTCTGTACTTCATTTCTAAATTCGTTCCAGATTTCGACATCAAGCGTGGTTTCTTTAGCATGTGTTGATGGACTGAATGTAAAACCGAGAGAATATTTTGTACATGCAGTCGAATCAAAAAACTAATGAATCAAATTTTACAGTTACTCTAAACATGAAAATTTAAAAAAAAAAGTCTGATGTTCCTCAATCACCTTATTTTTTCTACCCTTTCTTCAGCGATATACTCTTAAAAGCTTATTCTTCTATTTCACGTTAATTCAGATAAACATATCCAGATCCAAATCCAGATATTACATATTTCCTTATAGATACTACAAAAATACGCGCATACTCTTATGTTTAGGCTGCAGTTAACTCGTTCTCTCTGTACCAGTCAAAAACGAATGTAGGCTTTCTATTTGAGCAGAGTATAAGTACTTTGAAAATTAAAACCAATAACAAGAAATATCCAGGGACGGTTAAGTCTAAAGCAAAAGTTATACGGCATAAACTGTGTGCTTTAGTGAGATCTGCATTTTGTGTTTAGTATGATTTTGTCTATCTCTTACGCTTTACCTGTTATTCAAAAGTCATTCGGAGTAAGTAGTACTTCAGAGCCTGTGCTTAGAAAATTTAAGCTAAACATTTCATCTGGTATGAAAATATCTTAAACATATAATATATTTTTCAAAACCATTCCAGTAATTTTTGAAAAAATCTACGTTTTGTAAAAATGTTCCTTATAAAAATAATTTCGGGTGAGAATAGTTTCTTTAAAATCTTCGTGTTACACCCAATTATGGTAGGAGAACTTCAGCACCAAATTTGGTAACTGTAACGACTTTTCTCTACTTTTCTTTTCTTTCTTCTCTGGAGTTATGCTGTTCACAGACGCACAGACACGCACGTACACACATACAAACGCGCGCACCCGGGTCTCCCTCTAATCATGCTTTACTGGATTCTAGTGGTCTCAAAGCACTTATTTCCAGTGACTGTTACTTACTCTGAGGTGTATACCTGGTGTGGCAGTAGATATATTAGAAAATGTGGATAACTATAAGGCCGATTTTGTTATACGGAAGTGAAATTTGGGAGTGGAAAACAGCAGAGCACGTAAACAAAACGCAGCTAGCATTTTGGAAAAGAGTTCTTGAAGCTTCAAATCCTGGGGTACTACAGGAAGTAGGATGACAAGGGCAGTGAAGTACTGGATGAGGCTGATACATGGATTTAGTTCCTCTCTTAGTTCGTGTTAGTTATAAATACCAGCGGTCAAACTTGTCTCCTAAGCTTTGGGCTGTTGAATTCAAAAGAGGTTTGAAAAGATTAAGCATGCGGTCAGTAAGGCAAAAAGGCGAAATAAATGACAAAAGCACATGGAAATGTGTCAAAAGAAGATTAACAGACATCGGCCGGCAGGACATTAAATCGAGTTGTAAAATTAAACCCTCTCTAGCTCTAGTAAACGAAATAAAACTGAATTGAGGTAAAGAGGCATATGTACTTCACATGGAAGAAAGAAAAAATGAGGAGGCTGGAGGTAATGGAAAATGACAGACAATTATGGTAGGAGAATCTGCCCATTCTGTAATTTGAAGTCAGGGTACACATTTTGGCGGAATGTGCACAGTGGGAGAACCAGTGAACAATTGAGCTAAAAGAAAAATGTTTAAGTCCCATTAGAAGGAGACTGGCATGTTGGGATGTCCAAAGGAACTGACAAATCAAGGAAAATGTGCTATTCAAAGTGCCTGAAGCCAGACCAAACTTGTTGAGTTAGTCAAAGTCAGTTTTTCTCTTTCTTTTTCCTTACTTTTCTCTTTCGTTTCTTTTTGTCACTTTTAACCTATGTCTGAAATGCGCATGGTCAGCAATTCATGCAGTAAGTGTTCGTGTACCAACTTTGACATCAATAAGGATACCTATATATCTATTTCCAGTGACATCTCAGTTTTGAATTTTTGGTTGGAAAGCAACACTTCTGCTACTCACTATAGGTAGTAGAGAAAGCAAAAATGTAGATGGTATTCTAATCCAAGTAGCTTTATTACAACTGAAGTATAAATCCTCAAGGAAATCAGCTTTTGCTGTTACTAGAATTTCCATGCAAAAACTTTTCATGATCACTATATTCGTGACGTTAATGAAACTTTTCCTCATTCCACTCGTTAGAACTAATGCACTCAGCATAATTTTAGCGGGGAAAAAACTGCGTATCTAGGATAGCTGTAGATTAAAATCAGACTGGAATCATCATGGCTGAACAGAGTAAAACTGTTGTTTACTTTAAAACCAACAAACCTAATTAATTTTAGTGTACGTATCTACGAATTGCTTATATGCTAATATTTAGTTTCGTACAGTTTTTTTTTTTTTTTTTTCATGTGTTTTCAGTCTCCAAACCAGTGGGTCAATTTGAAATGTTCTGTTATTTTTCGTATTGCAGCATTAGCATAGGGACACATAGATAATAATAAATCTACAACGACAGTATTTTCTGTGAACTATTTTTTCCGTATCGGATTAATTCACGTTTCTACATTATTTGTAACATTTGAAAATTACTTAATAGCTCATATAAATTTACTTACATAATGAGGTATCTTCTGAGCTAGATGGCGCCACGGTAACGTGTGCGACTCGTATTCCGGAGGTCCGAGTACGATCTGGGGTCATCTCCCACTAATACCCATGGATATTTTTTGGTTTCCCCGGGGTCGGTAGACGAATGATAAGAGTATTACGTATCGCGATTTCTTTTCCATCGTTTCGCCTTAATCCCTTTTGTTTTCCTCATTCAGGTGTACTTCTAGACTCGCGGTATGTGGCGGTGCTGACAGATGGCGCGGATGCTCGCTCAATAAAAGGAATTCTTCCCGTGAACACTAAAGGGCGCTAAGTCGACGGGTGACTTGATCGCCCTCTCTGGCAGCTACAGCTGTGGAACGATTCATCGGTCTTGGAAATGTTAGGGACTGCGGCCTATCTGCCTGCAGCATCTAGCATCCTGTGGTTCCCCTCACTTCATCCCTTCCTCCCGAGGAGATGTTAACTACAAAAGATCTGCGTAGGTCCCAGTGCGTAGGTCTCCGTTGTCATATTTGAAATAGTTTATGCTTACACTGTACACAGCTTCACTTCGCCACAAGCTCCAAAGTTGCCCACATGTATCACATCAACACATTTCAGAAGCATTTAAATTATTAAATCATTTAACTTTGACAGTATTTTCACATTGAGGGTCTTCACAGTAATCATGAGCTTCCTCAAGAGTGGAACATCACTTAACAAAACGTTTCGTTTCTCATATCTTTCTTTCAAATAACTGGGATTTGTTTATTCGGTTACCCACCTCTTGCTCATATTTCTCCAAGTTACTTTTAGTTCTCTCTTCAATAACTCAACTGTTGCCGCTGTAATGAGCATATGAAGCATATGCTCCAAATTTGTCCAACACAATATTGAACCAATAGAGTATTTCGATTTAATATGAAATAAAATATACGCCACTGTAGGAAAGTGAGTTGTTTTAGATCTCGCTTTAATATTTACATCATTCAACCTAGAAAAAAAACTTACATTTCTATACAGTAAGGTAAATAACTTTCGACATGTGAAATAGCAAATAGATTTCTCTCTTAAGTATTAAATGCTCTGTCTATAACTAAACTTTCTAATGATACTAATGGTAGACGTGGAATATTTTCCAAAACCAAAGCATTATTTTAAAACCATTGAAACTTCGTTCTTATTAAAAGATAGAAATTATATTTATTCTATACAATAGTAAAAACTAATAAAAAACTCATGCTATAACTTGGTTTTACCTTTATTTGTTTTAAAGAAAAGCAAGACAGAAGAAGTAATATAACCATTCATGTTGTGTAAAAAAGAATTTTCTCTACACACTATCAAATTATACAACACACACTTCTATTTTTAAATTTTTAAGGTATATGCTTTATAAATTACTTACACGACAAACCGTACTATTTTTACTATTGACTACTCGTCTGTCACCCACACTGCCAACAGCGCAATCAGTCTGGCGGTCAGCCGCATGCCACCAAATCGGTCCCGCCAGGAATTGTCTGCCCCGTATACAGGACAGGAAGTGAATAAACGCAAATGTTTGTATCAGCGTTTGGGGACACTATTATTCTCCAATATTTGCATTTTTTCGCTATTTTCTAAGGTTATATTCATAAGGAAAGTTTTACGATGATTATAGGATAACTGTTATTCCCTATCTCGGAGTTCGGTTGTTTACGTAACAGGTCAAACGGCTGATCCTCTTCTGTACTTTGCTCTGCCCGTGTATAGGTGGAGTGATGTATATAAAGATATAACCATTTAAAACACATTATACCCTGTAATTTGTATGACATTTATGACAGTGCAGGCAGACAAGAAGATACACTTATGTGTTATATGCATTTTCTCTAATAAATAAACATATGTTATTTATTTATTTGTGGGCGTGGAAATGTTGTTGAAAATCCTTGTATTGCATCTGTGGAAGATTTATTTATTAGATACTAAATATGATATTTATTCCAGGTTTATTGCTAAGTTATGCTACATTTAAGTACAGTATCTTACAAACAAGTGACGTGAAATCTTCAGAAATATTACCCCCTGGAAAAACAACGTTTTACGTGTATGTGCTTTTCCACATTTTTTTTTTTATTTCCTAAAACACGGCTTAACAATTTTATTCCAAATACATATTTAAGAGGATGAAAACCACCCGGTAGATATAAAAAACATGACAAAAAAGTGACATTACAACTAATTATATAAATACGCTACGAACATTTTAATCCATTTGCTCTCATTTTAAATGAACAACAGGGAAATACTTTGTAAGTTTACGAAATGGCACTAAAACCTTCTCAAGTGCTTGTTCAGACTACTTTGGATTCTGCACATGTATACTCTGAGTACGCTTGCTTGCATTGTAAACTAAACGATTGGATGCTGATAAATCCTGATTCTGGGAATAAGATTTCCTCAGCTCTGACGGGGAAGAGAAAATACGTTGACTCGATACACATTTAAAATCAGTAGATCGTGGTTTTGTGACTTACACAAACTGAGGAAGTGGCAATGACATAATAATACAGGAAAAGTAAACTAAATTGAACTACAAGTTGTATTTTTGGCAATATAAATAATTCTGTGCTGTATAGTAACAATTTTAAAATAGGATTAACCATTTTGCTGCCACTTATTCCGAGTGGTGATGAGTAGGCCGCTCCAAGTTTGCTGCTGCATGCTGATTTGTGTCCTTCCGTTTTGCGATTTGAGATGGAACGCTTAGATTACACGTAGTTTAAGTTTGCCGATTAGCACAATGGCTCTACTGATTTTTACACGACTCATGTTGACTTTCTATGAATGCTGGGTGGGTCAGACGCAATGTACAATGACGGGCACAAAATGGCCCATCTCCCTAGATCGGAATAGTGGCTTTTCCTTCGTAAACCAGATAACCAACTCTTTACTCCATACAGCCGATATTGGTTCTATATGTGACTGGCCTAGCAAACATTTCAGGAACATAAAAACGAAACCAATGAACGATTTTATAATCAATGTGAAATGGAGGGGTGGTTCAGATACCGCCTCTATGAAGCGTTTCACTAACGTTTTTACAGCAAGAGAGGCTCAGCCAGTACAACTAATTCGATCTTATAGAAAAAGGGGATAATTATTATTTGCATGTCTCGTTTAACTGAACAACAACTAAGTATCTGTGTGGGAATTCTCATAAGCGGTATTATTTCTACGTTGTCACATAATACTCTATTTTTACACTAAAATCCCATGAATCATTTTCTTAACGATATCCCGATAAGACTAGATTGTAATGTTTACCCTTTGGCAGTTCGGCCATATTTTGGTGGAGTTAAAGCTCCCTCCCAATCCAGTAGTTTGTGTTATCTATACTAAAGGAGCAGAAGTTCTTTTGGATGATGTTTAACACCCGTTTTAACTATTTTTGGCACTGCGATGACACTGATGATACATGGAATGAAGCTGGAGCACCAGTGGAATGCGATATTGGGGGAAACCGGAGAACCCGGAGAAAATCCGCCCTTGCGCCCCTTTGTCCATCACAGATCTCACATGCGATCGCTTTGGATCGAACCCGGAACGTCAAGGTGAGAGGCGAGTGGTCTAACCACTCGGCCACGGCGCGGCCGGAGCAAAAGCAGATCGGTGTCAGAAGATGAAGCTAATTCTCACATTACCAACATAATCAATCTGAGTTCTATTATGGGCTACGTTTTGTGCACGTAAATATAGCCCATTTTGTCACACTACTAGCTGCAGCGATCACTTCCGTTCATGTTGACAGTTGTGCCGATTGTTCCAAAATATCTTGCGGGGGAGGGGGTTATTAATACATCTTATCCGTCCTCCTTGTTTTGTAATAACTGAAGTAATAAATTAGGTATAGGATAAATTGGTAGATTATGCTAAACATTTATACCGCTGGACTGCAGTGTCTAGTAAATTACTAGGTATTATTAGTTTTAAAAGTGTGGTTATATATTATGTAGTTATATATCTTTGGCGCCAAGCCAATAATTACTAATGACCTGGAGCAAGGTCTCTCAAAGGCGTAAAATCATCTGTGCACCATACATCAGTTTGACTCGACCCGGTTCGGTTCGGCAATTTTGCAACTACCTAGAAACATTGGTAAAGGTGAGGAAGGGAAAGACAAGCAGAGTGAGCCGACAGGTGTGAAGAAAGAGATGTAGAGAGGCACCTCTATTGCGAAGAGTGGAGGCTTACACTGGATAAACCTAGAGAATTCGTATTTTGTACCTTGCGCCGTGCATTATACCGGCTCATACACCCTGAGAGACCTTGATTTATAGCAAGTAGTAATTTTATTTTAGTGAGATTTTATTTGCATTGATATTTTATTCTATGTTTGTGTATTTTCAGCTTCTTAGTTGTAAGCAGACATAGGAATTTCTAAGCATTAAAGCCAGCTCGAAAGGGAATCCAACTGTTGCTGGACTTCACACAGTGACGTTCCAGATAGCAAATCACCTTCATTCTTAGTATAGTTTGTTGGTGTTTGGAAACCGTGTTTTACTACCATCAGTGGTCCATAACATCTACTGTTCACATTTTATATTTTATATATTGTTTGACTGTAGCTAACTTGACACCTACTTAAGAACGCCCATGCCTATTTGTAAGGTAAATCTGTAAATCAATTAATATAACAAAGTGGATTAAAAGAGTAAAATAAATATTCAAATTCAGTTTGTGTCTCTTCTTTAAACTGAGAATGGAGAGAAATAAGTCTCCCCTAGCCCCAGATAGCTTCTGAACACCACAGAAAAGCTGCGCTATACTGCTTTTAAACCTGGTATACTTCCGTTATCGTGTAGGAAGGTTTCTTCTGAGTCTCATGTCAATTCTGACGACTAAGACGTGGATTTTACGGTAGATAAAATGGATAAAGTGACAGTGATGGAAACAAAATGTGTTGATAGAAACACAAAGGAAAAAGGATTCGGAGCACGTAGTGCTTTTCTAGATTTATAAAAGATGAAATGTAGATACTGTCGAACACAGTTCACCGGAAATTTACTGAAGCTGTCATGAAACATTGCACACAGTCACAATTCGTTTTTAAGCCAAAGCACTGGGATATCCAATTCGGTTTGATATCTTAGTAACTTGAACCAGTATAAATATTTACTCTAATGCAAAAATCACTTTTTAGATGTTTATTTGCATGTACATGAGGATTATATTTTCACTCAGAGAACGTGACTCTTCGTGCGTAGGGCGAAACGTTTATAGATGTGCATACCTCATGGGATGCTGAACCAAAAATTATAGAAATCTTTCCTTATTTGAACAGCGATCTCGTCTTAAAATGTCTGTTTTCATGGAACATTAATCACAATAGTCACTCTGTTGCACACTTCAGTATAAAATACACAAAGCCTGTGGATAGTTCAAAATAAATTGAATAGATTTGGCAATTGTTTTTTAAACTAATTTAGTTTTTAAATTCTCCCAAAGTCTATTTTTCTTTGTGTACTATTGCCGTAAACGTTGGGCAAAGCAACCCTCCACTTGTCTCGTCCATTCAAATCACGCTATCCGAGGTGGATGTTGTGATGATAGTAACTGCAAACTCCATGCCTGAGGAATAAGTGCAGGCGGGAGGCAGAGGAAATTCGCACATAACAAAGAAGCCGTATTACGTTACAATTCCCGGTGCATAGCACGTGAAAGTCTACAGTAAGGAAATGTCATTTGAGTATATTTGTCACAGTGGACGGATTCGTAAGTAAGCCAAAATGAAAATGCAGCAACTTGTGGATTAAGGACGCGTTTTATTATGTTTAACTTGTTTATCATGTTAAACTTGTTGGGGATCGTTTAGTTGGTTTTTATTTACGAACGTTGTGCTAATGTTTTAATAATCAGACTTTACTACTCGACCACGATATGAATCTACTTGGAGGAGGGCGCTGCGGTGTTGAATCAAGACTTAGGAACCGAGGGGAGTACGAAGTAAGGCGACAGTGGGAATGTACAGCTCCACATTGGAAAGATTACTAAACTGCTGATGTCTTTACATTAGTTCTCGGAAGCAGCGTCGCTGCGTATAATTTATCTGCTTGTCTGTACTTCGTATGCTCCACTCATTTTTTTCCATAACTGCTTAGTTCCTGTTCCCTCCTAATACAGCCATATGTGGTGTCTAAATCAAGTAGAGCAGCCTGTGCCATACATCCTGCGAGCCAAAAAGCAGCAAGATACTTTACTCACAGTGATTTGCTAGCAGTATGCAAACCGCCCCATCACTGAGGACAACCTATCGTCACTGCAGAATCAAGTGTTGCATTGCAAGCGCAATTCTTATGCTATGAAGTTTGCCCAGTGAGGTACTGGCTATCACCTTCCCCTCTAGACAAGTGTCAGACGTTTGTGGTTGAGTACATAGGAGTTCTCCGACTCAGACGAGTAGAGTAGGAACATAAATCCCATGTTCGTTGCATAACAACTGAGAAAAATTAATAGCAATTTTCTACTTAAAAAGTACAGGTTTTTGAGAATTCAACGAAATAACCATCAATATCTCGGAAGTGTTTAACGCCAAGAAGAATTTTATTTTAGCATAAACTGTAAGCTTTAGCGAGGTCTACATTTTATTCAGTAAGCCTTTATATATCTCTACGGTTTTCTGGTTTATACAAAACTCCTCAGAATGAAGAGGGCTTAATATGCTATTCCCAGAAAATTCAGCGTGTAAATTTTATTTTTTATGCATTCATATTAAGCATGCTTTATTTTAATCAAAATTGTTAATCAGTTTTAACAAATATAAAACAACGAACTACTTTCCGTGTTAAGGGTAACTTAATTTGGGAGATGTTCTTGAAAATCTGCGTTTCACATTCTCGAAGGACGCTTAAATACCAAGTTTGGTGTTCAACAGGTATTGCGTGGTTGTTCACAGCTTTTTCGGTTTTTTTTTTTTCAATCTGACTAAATTTATCCAACCCCCGTCGTACACACAGCCTGTATGAAAAACAATGAAATTCACATTGATTTATCTAATAGTTGGCTAAATTATAAAGCAAGGGACTTAAACTTCTTACGACATTGTAAGTCGCTATTGGGGTATATGATCTCAATTTCAGATCACCTTGTGGGTTACCAGCAAACACGAGAGTCAGTTGAGAAATTTAATGCCGTGCCGGTATGTTGCTATGGTAGCTCAATGGTTACAGCAAATTGCTAGAGACCAGGAGATCGGTAATGCAAATACCGACTATGGAATTGAAGTTTTCATAAGTCTTTACCTTTGCATGAAATTGGTTTCTTTATATCGGTAGAAATGACCGTATACGTATCCCCGATATTCTCGATAAAAAAAAATGATTTCTGCAGCTGGGAATGTAACAACCGGAAATAGTTTATCTGTTGGAAACTCTCCAATGAGTTGCTTTACGAAAATATAAATGCGATGTAAACAATGACTATGTAATTACGACAATGTGCACAATCACAATGATTGACATTTTAAACTACGGAGAGAATTTGTTAACGTCAAGACTGAGAAATCGCACATGAGCGGTATCAAGAGAGGGCAGTGGGGAGGGGTTCGTAGAGTAAGCATTACAGAGGTATAATCTGTTCCAAAAGTAGCTCATTACATGTATTGACATTAAATGCATCGTTCTAATTCATGAATTAACACAATAAAACGATTATTTTCTAATATGATTAGTAAATAAAAACATCTTGCACTTTTACAAACAAAAGTGTAAAGATTGATACAAAAAAAATCAGAATAATAGTGTGCAGAGCTTTGAAAAGACAATGGTCATAAATCAACCAAATTCACTTGAATGAATGAATAAGTGTATTTATTGACATAGCAATATCATACATAGAATTTCAACAATCGCACGGGTCCACAGACCGTACGTGCTTTTGTAATACACATTACAAGCAATATTAAAACAACAACAACAAAGAATTAAAAGAGTAAACACGAAAATAAAAATACAAAGGAAATACACAGTCCAAAGCATTATTAAACAACAATAAAGAATTAAGAGTGAACCCGAAAATAAAAATACAAAGATATTCAAATATAGCAATTTAAATTTACAGCACAGAGTACACCTTCATAAATGCACCCTCTTATAATAGAAATTTACACTTAAAAGACATATATACACATAATATATACAACATATATAAAACCATAGCAAAACAGTGACCTAAGTATGACATAATTATATGTATGTAGTCAACTTTGTTTAGTTGATCTTATCCCCCCCTTCTCTATTGGCAGCCTCCTCAGATCTCAGCTGTCTTGCCTTAAGTATAAATTTACCTAGCCCTACATCCCTACATTCGCAGTGGTAAAAAATCGGGGCAAATATTTTTCCCGCCATTCCTCCGTACCCCTACATCTTGCCAAGATGTGAGTCCACGACTCTTCCTCAAAGCAAATGGGACAGATTTTCGTACCATTCTCGTCAGAAATTTTCGTGCTCCTCCATGCTCCTAGTCTAATCCAGGCGAGCCCCTCTCTAATGAGTTTGGTATCCTGTTTTGGTACCTGTTTTGACGTATTGCTCCATACCCCACTCCGATTTCAGCCCAGACTGTACTTCTAATGACATCTTCTCTGTGCATTGCGCAATTATTTTCTGTCTGTCAAAATCACAGAGGTGGTTCTTAATTTTTCTCCAAATACTTCGCTTGTTTTCCTGCCCCGCCATCCAAATTTCTCCCATCCCAATGGTTTCCAACCCTTTCTTTAATTTTGATGCCCACGTCGAATTACCTTCCATTCGCAACTGTTCACGGTAGCAGACTGCCTTAATTAGAGATTGGTTTCCGTGAACGATTCTCAGCCAATATTTAATTGCTCTGATTTTGCATTCTATCGTTTCACTATGTGCCCCAAATTCCCTCATTATTCCTCAGTTTGCCGTACCCCTCCCTACACCCAGAATTCCTTTCAAAAATTTGGTCCTCACTTGATCCAGATTCCCTGTTTGTTACCGCCCCCATATTTCTCCTGCGTATGTCATCGTGGATCTAACTGTCGCTCCGTATACAGTTTCCATTAAGGTTATGGATATATTCGGTATTCTGTAGCGTATCCGGAGAGCTTCCGTCGCTTTCACCCTTGCCTTGTGTTTCGTAATGTCAATGTGTTTTGTCCATTTTCCGTTCATTGTGAATGTGAGTCCTAAGTACACAAAAGATTTAACATTCTCCAGTATCTGCCCTGCATATGTCCAAGTCTCCTCCCTGCTATAAACACAACCCTTTTTGAAAGTCATTGCCTTAGTCTTATTCACATTAACTGTAAGTAGCCATTCATCGCAATAGTTCTTAAGTTTGTCCAGTCCTCGTTGCAATCCGTTTACTGTCGTAGAGCACAATACTAAATCATCTGCGTATAAAAGTGTTGGGATCTGCAAATCCGCTACTACTGGTGCTTGGATATTCTCTGCTATCATTGTATCAGTAATATCATCCACAAAGAGATTAAATAGCAAGGGGGAGAAAATACAACCCTGCCTCACTCCCCTATAGCTTCGGCAGCTCTCGGACACTCTGTTTCTGTCGTACTTCATACAGAATTCGACATTTTGATACATTGCGTGCAATGCTCTAACCATTTTACTTGATAACCCCTTTCTGCCTAGTTTGTACCATAATGCATTTCGATTGATAGATTCAAATGCCTTCTTAAAGTCCACAAAAGCACAATGAAACTTTCCCCGCTTAATTAACAGTTGCTTCGTCCTTAAAGTGTCTAATATAAAAGCGGCATCTATGGTACTGTGTCCTTCTCTGAAACCCATTTGAAATTTTGAAATTTTGCCAAATTTAGATTCCCAGTCCTTTATCCGGTTATATAACACTCTACAATAAATTTTCTCCATAATTGGCACAAGAGTAACCCGCCTATAGTTATCCGGATTTCCAATAGCTCCCTTCCCTTTATAAATGGGATGAATAATGCCCTTTCCCCAACAGGTAGGGTAATTCCCCTCAATAAACAATATGTTACATATCTGGAGCATACTCCTACCAAACTCATTAACATTGGCTGCGGCTTTAAAAACTTCCGGGGGCAGCCCATCCAACCCTGGAGCTTTGACTCCCTTCAGACTCCTCAGCGCCTGTGCTATTTCTCGTGCTGATATTTCCTCGTCCATTATTGGGATCTCAAGATTTCCCAAAAATTGTACTTCCTTTATAAAAATTCCTTCCCTTTCACCTTTCCCGAATATTCCCATAAAATGCATTGCCCATTTTCTGGGAGAAATTTCGTTGGGCGCCTGACGGTTGCCTCTTATATGTTTTACTACTTGCCATATCTCAGCGTTATCCCCCCGCGTTAAAATATTACTAATTTTCTGAGTAATTTTGTCTTGCCACGTAGTTCTCTTTTCCCGTAAGAGCTGTTTATACTCCCTTCGCTTTTTTGTAAAAAAAAATTCCTAATGTCATCTCCCCCCTCCCTTCTGAATTTTGACAGAGCCTCCTCTGCTTGTTTCTTTACAGCTCTACATTGCTGGTCATACTAACCATAAACTCACTTAGAATTCATTGCAGTGAATTACAAGATACATTTTCACTGTATCCAAAGAAATAGCTCTCCTCCTGTCACTCAAAATATATTTGAATCATCCACAAGGTTGTTCAGTGTCAAACGCCTATCCTTTCGTATTTTCGACATGTTTCAATCCGCGCTCTCCTTCAGTGTTCATTGGTTTATCTACAAGAAGTAACTGAACGTACATGGCCACGCTCGCCAAAGTTTCTAGATTTGGTGCTCCCAGGTTTGAGTCCCGCCTTGGGCATGGGTGTTTTGCGTTCTTGTAAATCTGTAAAACGAAGAAAAACAAACAAACAAAAAAAGTAGGGAAAAAAGAGGAAAAAAGAAATGAAAACGACGCCAGACAGTGAGCAATGCTAGATAGTGCAACACGTTCTGCAGAGACCATGCCTACTCCATCACATCTATTTATAATCTAACTTCAATCCGGCAATTTCGTGACCCCGAACCGAGCTCTACTTATGACTGGCAAATACCGAGGAGATGTCCTGAACTTAGACTTGTAACATTTACTTCCCAAATTTCCTTTTTCGATTCACATTCTAGCTCATATCTTACGTAGTAAAATAGGTGTTAAACACCATGTATAACTACAGTAGTAGTGAACCTAACTACCGACTTTTAAATTTCATTATAATTCTCTGCTGAAAAGTAAGTTTTAATTTATTTGTTATTAAGCTCCTGAATATATCGCACAATTGGTTACAAACTCACGTCCTCCTCTGTAGGACAAGGGTAATACATGTGGCCCAACTGCCCCGATTTAGCGTGTAAAGATATCCCTTAGTGCGTTAAAAGATTTGTAGAACTCAACGGGGCTATTTAAAATTAAAACCCTCCAGTGGAGAACTGGGCAAGACTGACTATCTTTTTACCCCTCACAATAACCGCGACCCTCTCACAGTCTCCCATGCTAGAAAGATGTGTAAAGCGAAAGTCACCCTGCCGGTTCTACCTGGCAGATATTAGCTTTAAACTGCCCCACTGAGTTCTGCAACTATATTGTGACAATAACTCCGCACGTGCAGCGATTCTCATGTTCACTGTGCTATGCGGCAGTGGAGCTGGAATTTGAGACATCTTAGTTGGACGCGTAAACAACGGCGCGGACATACAGAAGCCTTTGGAACGTGACACATTGGCATCTGCCACCTTCGGTGTCTACAACTTCGACAAGTTTCCAGAAAGCTTTTGACGTCAATTTTTCGCTATGAAAAGGAGGAACAATTGTAGTGAAGGTGTGTGTTGTGAATTTCACTCAATCGTGAGCCACTGGAGTATCAGCGCACAATAGTGCGCGAGCACTGTCAATTGTCTAACATTAAGTGAACTATTTGGAGCAGTGGTTTAATGACTTTATTTATAACTATTTGTTGAATAAATTAATATAATTGTTTCGATACACCAACGGATATCTACACACGCCAAATACAGGGCATGTTTTTTGGATAGTATTTAACGCCCGTTTTTACTAATATGACATCTAAGGCGATGGAACTGATGATACATGTAATGAAGACGGAGCACCGGTGGAATACGTTGGCGGGGGAAACCGGAGAACCTGGAGAAAAACCCGCCCCTGCACCACTTTGTGCATCACTACTCCCACATGCCTTGGCGAGAGTCTAACCACTCGGCCACGGCGCAGCCCAAATACGGCGTAGATGGGCCACCTGGTTTGCTAGTCTCTGGTTCCCAAGATCACGGGTTCAAACCCGTCTGAATGTGATGGAAATGGAAATGGCGTGTTATTTATGGACGCTCTTTAACTACCGTGGCTCTCAGCGTCCCATTCTAAATTGGGGGTGAAAGACCGATTAATTTTGCTCAGAGCCCTCTCTGTCAGGCTTGAGGTTCTTTTACGTGCCGTATATCTACGACACGGGACCAATGGCTTTACTTCCCTTCCGAAGGAAGCCATACTAAGGCTTTTTACGTCCGAAAAAATGGTTTGAACCCGCGACCTAGTGCATATGAAGTTAACATGGTAACCATTACACCACGGGTGACTGAAGATGGATTTTTTGGGGCGTGCATATCATTAGGAAGGAAGTAGAGCCGGTAGTCCCGTGTAGTAGATTTACGCCATGTAAGAGAACCTCAAGCCTGATAGAACTCTGAGCAAAATTAAGCGGTGTTTCACGCCCGTATGGAAAGGGATGCTGAAAATTACAGCAGTTAAAGCGTGTCCATAAATAAAACTCAATTTCAGGTTACAAATTCATGCAATATCATATAAAACCTAAAATATTTTCGCTCACCTATTCTATCGCGAGAGCTGGTTGGAACACTGCCAGCGTTTACGCGACTGTCACGTTGTTTACTTCGCAACTGACCTATGATACCCTCTCCTGGCAGGCGGTACGGCGTGAATTCCATCTGCGTCTGGGGCACATATCAGATATGGCATTTAATTTTAGACAAAGCCCTTGGAGAAGGACCAACGGTTATTTATTTTTTTATTCCTTTCTGCGGTTTCTGCCCGTAGTTTAAAGTTAGACTTATGCTCCTTCCACGCTATATACCTTAAAGATCCTGAGGAAATGCTTAAGGTGATGCATCTGTGAAATATGACCAAAAATAGTGGAAAATTGATAATGTATTTTGTTTGATAATCCAATAGTATGAATTCTAAAAGTTAAGAAAAAAAAAGTTTCCCACTTCTCACAGTTTAAATACAAATTAACTGAAGCTATAAATGGGTAGTCACTCCCAACTTTAAAATTTATTTTTTCGCAGAAGTTTTTCCATATCTACTCAAAATATGCCACACGAAGTAATTTTTCACTAATATGTTTTGAACTTGTTATACTGTCTCTTAAAATGCAAATTAAAATGATTACATTACTTTTTCGAAATAATGCTCCAATTTTTATGAACAAATTATCAAATTTTGAAAACTCATTAGTTTTGGAAAGTAAGAAATGTATCAATTATTCGCCACTAATTAGTGTCCTAATTAAGCGTAAGTTAACCCTTAAGGACCCAGCGTGCCATCAGTTTTAGGATTCTGCGAATCCTACCAAAGAGTAATTTAAGAAGTAGGAAGAGATGGAGGAAAGAACAACTTTATAGTAAAAGAGGTAACAGCTGAAAAAGTTCATCCCAAATATTTCTATCATTCTATAGTTGTGGGGTCAGAAAATGGCAGGCAAAGTTTTCTGGTGGTGAAATGAATAGCACAAGGTATATTACTAACTTTAATATACGTAGCTATAAATTATTCTTGTATTTTATTAACTTCACATTCCGTAAAACAGCTATTTAACTTCACTTTTTGGCTATAAATGCATGTACTAAATTTTGTAGGTATGTGTTTTGTTAAAAAAAAAAAATGGTTCCCTATCATAAATACCTACATGAACTCATGACTTTGAGCAATAAAATGCTTCCTAAGACTGATTGGAATACAAAATTTACGAACCAGAAGTTGTTACTATAATATTGACCTTCTAGTGATACTACCACATGCATTAAGACATACCTTATACAGTATTATTTGTTTCTAAAGCTCGCGCTCTCTCTCTCTCTCTCCCTCTCCCTCTCACACACACATGGGCCGCGCCGTGGCCGAGTGGTTAGATCACTCTCACCTAGACGGCCCGGGTTCGATCCCAAGCGACCGGATGTGAGATTTGTGGTGGACAAAACGGCGCTGGGGCGAGTTTCCTCCGGGTTCTCCGGTTTCCCCCGCCATTGCAATCCACCGGTATTCCATCTTCATTCATGTATCATCAGTGTTACCGCCTGTGGTGCCATAAAACCACATTAAACGCTACAAAAAAAACACACACACACCGAAGAACATCTGTTGAGATACTGAGTTTACTTTGCATATAGCCGGTCCCCGTAGCCGCGCTCGCTTAAGTGTCCCGCTTTGGTGCTTCGCGGCGCACGGGATCGTGGGTTCCAGTCCCGTCTTGGGCATGGGTGTTTCTGTGTTTGTAAATGCGTATGTGTTTGTGTATGTATATGTAAAAAGGAAAAACGAATAGGTCAACTAAGGAAATTTAGAAACTAGAAAAAATAGGTAAAAAGGAATACAGCGCCGGAATCCTGACAAGATTCCGGGGATGTATTAAAAAAAACATCATATGAACCCTTTGCGTCTCCTGAATTTCAGAAAAAATAGAATATTGCAAAAATGATCTATTCATTCTTACCTTACCCTGGTAGTAAATACATGGAATGGTTTTCAACTCATCAATAGCTTGTAGATATTTGATTTAAATTAATTTAAATTTGCAAATACTTTATCTTTATTGGCAAAACAGAGAAACTTTTCAGAAAAATTTGTACAATTCACAGCTAAAACTCAAGTTATTTACGAAGAAAGTCGAGTGTTGTGTTCTCTGTGACGATGTGGGAGTTGGAAAAACTTCTGATATTGTGACAGTACCGGCCGTCTACGGCGTTCTGATGTTCGCCTTGGTATGCGAGTCGGCGGGACTAGACCTTGGAATGCGAAACACCGAAACACCGAAGTGCTGCGCGCCGGTAACCAGAACACTTGGACCGCGATATGCCAGATTCTTCTAGAAGCTTCAGCTTCCAGAATTTTTCAGAAAGTTCTGTTACGTCATTTTCAGATAAAAAAGGAAGAACTGCTATCCATTAGTGTATGTAGCGAGTTGCGTGTCGTCAGTCAGACTTCGACTTGAGTGATAACATGCAGCGGCGTGCAAACCGTGAAATTAGAAGCCATTAGCTGCATACGTGTCAAGTGAATTTGTAGCAGTGAATTAAAGACTTCGTAATCATTTTGTTAGAATATGCGTGGTTAAAATGCCACAATCAGACAAGATCACCAGATTCGGCCATTTTCGGTTCTGGCTGAAATGTCTACTCATCGGCAACATTTGATTACTTTCGTTGTATCGTAGAGCTCGCGATACTGGTTTCTTAACGACATCTCTAATTTATAATTTCCTGCTATTTTCAGAATATCTACCGAGCACCCAAAGGATAAAAGGCTTCTTAACTGCTTTTTTTTCTTTCTTTTTTCCTAGTTTGGCGAAATATGTGCTTTAACTTTGTTCTATTTTTGCTATTCAAAAGCATAATTTCAATATCTGTTAATACCAGTAATATAAATATATATATATATATATATATATATATACTATTTACTCTGTGTATATTTTAAGTAAAATCAAATTAAATATGGTTTTATTTCAGAACTTTTCATAAACTTTATTCCAGAATTCTTCATTTTCGTAATAGAATCTTACAGTTTTAGACATGCAATAAATACATTTGCCACCTTACCCACCAAACTTTGCTACAGCTTCAAGAATTTCAAGGTCATCTATACATACATTTATCGGTTCCTGCGTATAAAGTAGTTTTCAAGAAAAAGAAGAATAAATAGTGTCGATTTAAGAAGAGTAAAATATAACATTTTATTTTAAAACTTATGTGTCATTTTTCCCTCTTAAATTATCAAAACTTTGTTATAATTTTCTTTTCAGTTTTAGGTAATCCCCTTGCTCAAATATCACTGTTTGCTTTATATTTTATTGACACAGATTTAAAATTAAGATTTAAAAATCGTTATGAAATCATATACATGCAGTAAGTAGAGCTGTGCCAAAGATTTCGAAGGCACAGAAGAAGTAATTTTTCTGACATAAAGAGTAAACTAGATATAAATTACCTGGTGAAACGCTAAAGGTGAAATCTTCCATCCAAATAGGCATTTGAATATCAATTTTGTTCTTTAATTCTAGGTTTCTGTAACCAAGTGATATGTAGATATAAGCAACTTTTTTTTTTTTTTTAATCTGGTCGGTATTCCGGGGCTGTATTCCTTTTTCTTGTTCCTTTTTTTTTTCTTTTCCCACTAAATTTCCTTTGTTTTACTGTTTTCTGTTTGATGAACAATACACATACATGTACACATTCACAAACACGCAAACACCCATGCCCAAGGCGGGACTCGAACCCACGAATCCCTGTGCCACGAAGCACAAAAGCGAGGCATTTTAACAAGCATGGGGGCCGGCGAACGTCGGAAGAAAAGGTCCAAGAGTAATAGCAGTATTGCAATCCTATCTCAAGCTAGAAGGCTCTCCATGCATGGTCAAGGTTAACTGTTATATAGTAACCACGGATACTTTAACACTTTACGTCATAAAACAATTATCTCAGACCATTTACTCTAATGCAGCTGAATAAAAGCAATTCATTTAACCCTTAGTTGCCTGCTTTAGTATACTACATATGCCGTTTTTCCTTTCATTCAAGTTTAAAACTGGAACTCTAGTAGAAATATATGGGAATAAACCTATAAAATTACTATACAAAATAATAGAGAATATAGAAATGAAAATAAATGTAGATTATTTATTAATATTTTTCTTCCCAATTAAAAGTTTAAATTCTTGTAAACCGGTTTTCATAACCCTGCCAAAGGTACTACCAAAAAGTGGTTCAAATGACCATGAGTGTTAGGTGATAGATAATGGACTGACCATCCATTCAAAGACAACTGTTACAAGTTCAAATCCCAGTGACTGTGGTAACGGACGGGGAGATCCCAAGTAAAATAATCGGTGTGATGCGCGGGGCTACATTTGACTGCAGTTATGTGGGTTTTACTGTTTTATTTATATTTCAAAATGTCACTGCAATTTTAGGACATAAAGTTTATATATTTTTACAATATAAACCAGTCCCGATTACTTGTCGTTTATGGTTGAAGGTTAATGTGACATAAAATTAATCCTAGAGTACAACACTATTTGTATAGTTAGGCTTAAAACAAGTGGAACTTATAAATGCCGACAGGCAACAAAGGGTTAAGAACGACTAAATGTAAAAGAATGCAATGCATTTCATAATACATGAGGGGACATCTATAGCGTGTCTCAAACTTATTAAATGTGTCACATATTACATGTACTAGTATAGACTTTTCCGAAAGCATTCAGTTTAATAAATTACAGCAATCATCTTGTTAAAAATATAGAATTCATGCAATGCAGATGTCACCACACTGTTTTACTCTAACTAGAAAAAAATTCTGATATGTACCATTCACATAACTTTCTCTATCTGGCCTACAGACAAACTATCCTTATAAAGATTATCCTTTTATCTACATAATCTTTATAAAATTAAACCATTACCAGAAGTGGCTGCATTACTTATTTCCTTATAAGTAAAAGGGAAATAACGGAATGTAGTATGCTAAAGTGACAATCAGTTCTTTTGAAAGCTGTCGGTCTGCGTTTGTCATTGAAATTCAGTTCTCTTTCCAGAAGCAGGAGAAAAACAAAAGAGATATGAAACGAAAGAAAACTTCTCGTTTAATAAAACTTTGGGTAGTTTAAAATTGAAACTAATAACAATTAATATTTCGGGAACGGTTAAATCTACAACAAATGTATATGGCATAAATTGTGCGTTTTAACGAAATTTACATTTTTTTGTTTTCCCAGGAAATTCAAAATATGCATTTTATTTGTTATATTAGTATCTTTAATATACGTTTTATAAATCAAAATCATTAAATCCAGTTTTTGATATAAACAGAATTTTCAAAAAAAAGCTCCTTATAGAAGGCAAGTGGTTTGAGGTGAGGGGATTTTCTTTAAAATATTCGTGTCGCATCCTTTGAAGATAATAAACTTAAATACTAAATTTGGTATCTAAGAGTCTTTTCATTTTTGAGCTATTCTGTCCATACACACACACACTTTTTCTAAAAATGCTTTTTTTTTTTTTTTTTTTTTTGTTTTTTTGTTTTTTATTCAGGAGACCTCAAATATATATTTCCTGTGAGATCTCTGTTTCAAACTTTTCGGCGGAATACAATCTTCTCTACCTACTATATGCATAGTACATGTAGAGAAAGTAAAGATAGAGTTACGTTTTCTCTTTAGTTTATTAGTTTTTGCATTATTAGGCTTAGGAAAAGCAAATAATATATTTGCATTGACATTTTTATTTGGATACACAGAAATCTAAAAAGTATGCAATCTGATACAGAAATATATTCTGCAACGGATGCTTTCAAAACTAAAAAATAAGTGAATATTTACTCCAGGTTATAGAAACTTGGAGACAGCGCAAGAGTAGCAAAGGACGAAGCAAATAGCAACATGTATGTGTAGGATAGAGGCAGTGATATTCCATTTAACTGCATACTGCCTTTTAGGATAAGGCAAGTTACAGTTTGTTGAACGACTATTATCGTATGATTAACAAAGTAGATGGTTCGTCAGCGTTATCCCAAGTCTTATGCCTTTGCTTGTTTGTTTACTTCTTTATTTCACCTTCACTTGTTATTTCTTATTCTATTTTCAGCAACGTGATTTTATACTCTTGCCTTTTTTGTATTTCGAATTACACTGTTTTGCAAAGAAACCAGAAAATCATACAAAATCTACAGGAGACGTGGTATAGACGTGTGACATACACCGTAAGTAAGGTTGCGCGGAGAAGGCTTTGTGTCTTAAAACTGCTACGTAAAAATAACAAATGTAACATTGGCTCAAAAATAAGCCGTATATTTGTTCCAAATTTCAACGGAAAAATATCGGTTTGCGGTTTAGATTCGCTTTTACATAGCATTGCTTTTAAAATCTATGTATATTTGCAACAATGCAGCTAGCGTTTGTAACCGAAACAGGTGCACTTTATTATAGAAGAATGACAAATTTTACTAGATTAATATTTTATCGAATGCACTGGATGCCTGCGAAGATGATATATTTTCGGAGGAAATGAAGAAAACGGTGAGAATGAGTGACAAAGTGGTAATGATAAATGTTGGTGGTTGAACAGTAAACAATGCAAAGTACAGCTGTATGTTTGGTGCCAATGCCATGTACTATATACTAAGGAAAATATTTACAAAGTAGTGAACGATCAGCATAGAGCAGAACAGGTTTAGCGCCTCTTAGCTGGCCGGCAGTGCTGTTTTCTCTGCCGTTGAGCAAGTGACAGTACGTCCGCAATACATATACTATGGTCAATTGCGAAAGTAATTTTTAACAAACAAAAGGTAATCATTGATAAATAAGACTAACCACATATATAACGACAGTAGATGCTGGAAGTATCTCCCTTTGTTCAAACAATTTCTGGCACCTGCTTAAGAAATTGGTCATTACACGCCGCAGTTCTCTCTGAGAAATGACACTAATTTCTTGAAGAAAGTTACTTTAGGTTCCTCTAAAGTGTGTGGGTTTTTTCTGTAAAAGTTATTTTGAACTATTTTAAACCCCCTCCCCCCATTGGTAAAAATCCCGGGGGTTGAAATCGAGGGCTGCGAGTTGGGAGCATTCTGCTGCTCAATGACATGCACGCAGGGTGGATCAACCTAAGCTAGCAGGTTATATAAGGAAAGCGTTTAAGTTCACATACAACCCATTATTTAAGTTGTACTTTAACCGTGACACACACAGATTAAGTTTAGAAGTGCCACTATTAACCTTAATTTTAATGTCGTGCATTCAAAACAGTTTTTATTATATTTTTTGGCCAGAGCCTTTTGAGACACTGGCAGGGAGAGAGGCTATTGGAGGCTACGACAAAGAGCCGACACACGAAACCGAACTGCACGAGCAACAATCTACAACCATTGTTCATTGAACTGTTTCCAAAGCCTCTAAAAAAAGAATAAGTCCAGCATGCAATGCATTAAGAGGATAGGCTTTTAACGAGTATCCTGCATTGCTCTCAAATTGCTTAGTTATTAAAGGTTATTTCCAATTTTGATGCCATCTGCGCAAAATGAATAGAATATCAGATTTTGTAATAGTGTTCAGAATAGAAATGTATTCAGCACTATAAATTATGCCTATTGATTTTAATACAACCATTGCTTAAAATCTTTTCTGAAACTAGTGTATACACTTTCTGTGGACTAATCAACAAACTCTGAATTACTGGCATAACCTAACAAGCAGGTTGAGAAGATCATGAGAACAAATCCCTGAGTTTGGATGTGTTATATGATACACGAATGCGACATAAAAGCAACCACATAATAAACAGCCCCTTAATGATGGATAAATTGCCTTATGAACTGTTAATACCAGTAAGAGAGTAATTGCGCCAGTGTTCTGTTCCCAGATCGACGCAATTAGATATTTGACAATGATTCCATGCCCATTTTAAGAACAGCTAATTGAGCGTGAGTGTAATTTAGTCTGTTTCCTAACAGGAATTAGCCGGAGATCCCGTCTCATCACCAACTATAATTAATTAGTTACTACAGGATAGATATATTCGTAATAACATGCTAGCAGTATGATCCTTCTACTGCACACTATAGAGCCTACCTCTGGGGGAATTTTAATCCAGATGTGTGATATTAAGAGGTAAAAAAAGACATGGGGCGCATTCAAAATAATTAAACTCTTGTAATTTCATTAGCAACTTGGATAGAGCTGTTTCACAATATAAACTGGTAAAGCTGAACTTTTTAAAACAAACTTAATATTTAAAAATCTAATTTCATAGAATCTATACGAGGCCTGTCCGGAAATAAAGTTGTGACGTAGTTCCACGCGTGGACACTCGTCTACCTGGTTCATTGTCTCTCTACTGACGCCATTAAGCCGGGTCGTGTTGTGTTTGCAGTCATTAGTGATGGCTCAAAAAGTGTAACACAACTTCTGATCCCACAGACTGAAGTGCATTCCGTAATGCGCTTTTTGAATGCAAGGAGCGATGAGTCAGCTGAAGTTCGTCGTCAACTGAAAGAGATCTACGGTTTAAACGTAATGGCAGTTGGAATGGTGAAAAAGAGTGTTAGACAATTCAATGATGGACGATCTAATGTTCATGACGAAGCACGAAACGCCGGCCTTCTGATGTCACTGATGATTTGGTTGAACAAGTGAATGAGGCAATTCGTGAAATCAGACAGCACACAATAAGAATGCTTTGTGATGCGTATTCACAATCTGCTAAAACTTTTTTGCACGAGATTGTCGCAAAGCGCTCAAATTATCGCAAACTGAATTCCTGTGGGTTCCGAAGATGCTTACCGATGTCCACAAAATGAAGAGTCCGGACAGTGATTTGACAATTATTGCTCGATACAGAGATGAGGAAGACGAATTCTTGAACAGGCTGGTGACCGGTGATGAAACTTGGGTTCGTCATGTCACTCCAGAATCAAAACAACTGGAGAGCAGGCTCACACAAATGTCAAAAATTCAAAACAATGTTGTCGGCAGAAAGAATTATGCGCACTATGTTCTGGGACAAACGGGGCATTGTACTTGTTGGGTTCTTTATCAGAGTTGCAAACATCAAAGCGAAACGTTGAGAAATATTCGACGCGCATTCAAAACAAAAGGTGTGGAATGCTCAGTCAAGGCATTGTGTTGATTCATGACATCGCAAGTCTCCATGCAGCTGGTGACAAACCAAACGTTATTAAACAATTCGGTTGGGACCAGTTCAATCACCTGCCGTGCAACCCCAATATCACGTCTTTTGACTACAACTTGTTCCTGAACCTAAAAAGTGAGTTCAGAGGAAGGCGCTTTGACAGCGATGATGTTCAGGCAGTGGCTGTCTTCACTGGCGGCAGTTTTATTTGAAGAGGGCATACGATAGTTGATTTTCGCTATGACAACAGAAAATGGTAGCAACTATATCGCAAAATAGAATAAGGAATGCTCTGTCATGTGCAAATCAATGTTTTGAAAACAAATATTTTATGCTTTTTTAACACATTTATGAAGTGTATTTGTTGAATGTACAGTTTATCTAAAAATTACATAAGGTTTATAAAGAATGTTATATTCAAATGTATCACCCAAAAACAAAACCAATAAAGAAGTTAAAATTTTGTGAGTAAAAATTCAGCAAAATATTACTGAACTTACTGAACACCACAAAGCATTAAATACTAATTTAGTAGCAGGTCGAGCGATACAAATGAAACTTATTGTTGTTCTTGTAAGGGAAGGTATGAGCCGGATTGAGTCCTTCAACAATTGGATTGCTATTGCAAGATATTATATATCATGTTAAGCATGCAACAAGCACAAATGGAGCCTTAACCCCAACACAATTCTGTGTTGTTATGCACTGGTGGAAAGTGGCGATAGGATACATATGGCAATGTAGTTTTTAGCTGCTCGTCCCTAATGTTCTCTAAAATAGCAATTTTATTTTTGTTTGTGACCCTGAACGCATTCATGTTTAATTTAAGGTGCAAATCTCACGTTAGCGTGTAGAAAAAATATTTAAAAAATAATACCAATATAAATAAATCATATATATATATATATATATATATATATATATGATTTATTTCCAATTTTTGCACTTCCGTTATATGAATTAATTACAAATTTCACCTTAGCTTAAGCATTTATTGCAACCTGGGGATCCTACATAACTGAACATCATGATTATATTAGATATGTTGGCTCTTCCGCCTCCTCTCTTTTATCAATGAACGATATTGAGGAGAGGCTTTGGTAATGTACCTTGTAAGAGGCGGCGCCATGGGCGAGAGGTTACACCACTCGTCTACCATCTAGGCGGCCCGGGTTCGATCCCAAGCGCATGCATGTGTGATTCGTGGGGGACGAAGAGGCGCCTGGGCGGGTTTTCTTCTGGTCCTTCGGTTTCCCCCGCCACTCATTCCACCAATTGCTCCATCATTACCTTTCTAATCAATTTCGCTTACATTTCATATCATCCACTTCCTGACTACGGGCCAACCCCTTGTAACAGGTTCTTCATTCTGTGCTTTCGTGCTGTTGGCTACCAGAATACTTCTGACCCCTAGGCATTGCTTTGTATGTCATAGGGTGGTGTCAGTCCTACCAATAAGGGGAGGGTGAGCCGATGAGGAAACGATACCTTGTAAGAGAGAGAAAGTGAAAAAGTTACTATTATAAATTGTATGAAATTACATTTTTAAATACATAAATTTGATTTTAAGGTTCAGCTTTACAAACGCACTTTACGTTTTTTGAGTCATGCTGTCCAAAAACAAAGACACACACACAGACACTCGCACACTGACACTTTCTAAAAATGCTTTTTATGGATTCAGGAGGTCTCAAAAGATATATATCTGGTGAAATCTCGGTTTTTCTCTTGCTAGAGAAAGTAAAAATGTGAATTGAGCTTTAGTAAACCTTTATGCCCTACAGTAAAATCAGCAAGAAGATGCATTGTTTCACCACCGAAAAATCTAAAAGGAGAGAAAATAGAATAAAACAATTAGTTGGAGATAGTAATAGTGCAGAATCTAATAACGACGGATCAGACGCCATGAGTTGCCGTAATGAGTAGTGTCATTGTATGTGTTAGAGGGATGCTGTTTATTTATATTTTAGTCTTAAAATGTAATTTTCGTTTTTTTTTTTTTTTTTAATTTTCATTTTTTCTTTCTTTACCGGATACTAATAGTAGGTAAAGAAGGTATTGCAATCCACCCAAAAATTCGATACCGAGATTTCACCGGAAATATAATATGTATTGGGTACCCCTAAATTAAGAGGAGCATTTTTAGAGAAAAATCTACATGTATCTGTCTGTGAGTGTAGCCTGTGTGTGCGTGTGCGTGCTTGGTTTGTTTGGATAATGTTTAACACCCGCTTTTACTACAAATGTCAACGCAGGCGATGACACTGGTGATATTTGGAATGAAGATGGAGCATCAGTGGAATGCGATGGCGAGGGAAACCGGAGAAAACCCGCCCCTGCGCCGCTTTGTCCACCACAAATCTCACATGCGGTCGCTTGAGATCGAACCGTCTAGGTGAAAGGCGAGTGGTCTACACAGCGCGGCCTGTGTGTGTGTGTGTGTGGGGGGGGAGGGGTTGTATAGCTCAAAATCGAAAAGTACGTTAAATACCACACTTGGCGTATAAGGTTTGTATCTTCCAAGAATGCGACACGAAGATTTTCAAGAAAATGCTCCACCCCAAGCTACTTTTTATATGGAAAGATGTTCCAAAATTGTGTCTTTCTCCAAAAATGTCTGTAACGACTTTCATTAAAATACCACATATTAAAGATATCTACATGACAAATAATAAGTATAACTTGATTTCTTTGGGAGTAGCCCATGTTATACTCGTAGTAATTTTAAATACACATGTGCTCACTGCATATAGTACATATCCATGTTTTTTTTCCGTCCACTTTGAGAATTTTCCCTTACAAATCAATGTTTATACAAGGTGACTCAACTCCCCGGTATTTGACATTTCCAAATATCAGTCTATAAAACGGTTGTAGAACTCAACGGGTCTACTTCAAGTTAAAACCAGCTAGTGAGGAACTGCGTGAGCAGCCTCTCAATGAGCGTAACCCACCCTCCGCCACTGGCAGGACAATTGGGCCATCTGCAGTAGAATTTGAAGTTCATTAGTTTTCTGTCTCAGACAGGTATCTATTTTAATGCAAACCGAGAGTTATTTTGAAGATTTTCGTACTTTACGACGTTTGCGGAGAGCCATTCAAAACAAACGAAGAGGAATGCTGACTTCAGGAATGGTGTAGATCCATGACAACGCTCGTGCACACACTGCTGGCACAACCCATCGGACGTTTTCGATCATCCGCCGTACAGTCCTGACCTGGAACCCAGCGACTTTCACCTTTTCCTGAACTGAAGACGTTGCTAGGAGGGAAGCACTTTCAAACCAACGGAGGTCTTCAAGACAACGTCAATGCTCATTTGACATCAATGGCAGCAACATTTTTTGAAGCGAGTATCGTAAAGCTTGTGTACAGGTACGATAAATGTCTCAATATTTTCAGTGATGTTGAAAAGTAACCATAAGTGTACAAAACCTTTAGTAATATAAATAATTGTTTTCTATGAACTTGTCTTTTATTTATAGCCTATCGGAAGTTGAAAAAAAAAAAACGGCCCTCGTAGATGAATAGCACGAGGAATGCACTTTGCGTTATGAAGGATTTAAAAGAATAGAAACTCCGCGAACCATTTATTTCCATGTGACTTGAACACGAGTGAGGAAAGTGGCCATATGATCCTATTATATTCTCGAGGTTAAGCCGCGCTTAAACCGTTGTAGTTTAACAAAGCTGATTTGTATAATTACGAAGGTAGCCAATAGTGCTCAAGCTGAGGATTTAAACAGCAAACTGCCAGTCAAATTCATATAAAGAGTTTTAAATTATTGTATAGGGTTACGGAGGCTGACGGTAACGATAAATGTGGAGAATTTGAACAGAAATCTTCAATTTGGGTCATGTAGGTTTCAGAACATCAGAGTTTCAAAGTAAAAAAAAAATTAAATGCGACCGCTTACATAAAGGCAAGTTAACTAATTAAAGTGTTGAACAGTAAAACACTAAAATAAAATTACGAACAATAGAATAATTAGGCGAGTCAGAAAACAACCGCGGCTACAGTGATTGAGAAATTACGCAAATAAACAGTGCGAAATAAAGAACAAATACAGGCGGGCAGAGGACCAATTTATGCCGCACCGGTCAAATAGCAAGCAGGTAACAGAATTGTAGCTTATGCATTTTCACCAAAGTTGCCTGAATTGGATCCCAGGCGACTGCATGTGGGATTTGTGCTGGACAAAGTGTCGCAGGGGAAGGGTTTATCCAGTTTACTACGCCATCGCATTCAAGGTGCTCCATTTTATTTCCAAATATGATCAGTGTCATTGCCTGCGGTGCCATATATAGTGAAAGCGGACGTTAAACATACTCATAAAAAATAAATAAAAAAAAAACACCGAAAAACATTTAATTTAACAGTTCATAATACCGACATGCAGATAATATCATTTGAAACATAAATTACATCACTCAGTTATATTTTGCAGGAGATCAACTGGTATTATTAATAAATCTATTTATCCTATGAATAAATGAACCTTGAGGAGACCGAGAGGAATGGGTACCATAAAACTATCGACCCTTCAAAGTATTGGAAAAAGGGCATTGTTTTTATGAACGCGGGTGAAATAGGCTCTGCCCTTAAATAAACATGTGCGCGCATAGAAAAGTAACTTACTGCGCTTAATTAACTAAAATAAATCGAAAGTTAAGCAAGAGAAACACTTGTGCCTTTTAACTTACATCCGAGAGTTCACCAAGATTCGTTAACGAGAGCGTGAAATGTGGGAACCTGAACAAGTGGGGGGAATAAACAAGCCTGCAGGAAACATAATGCCAACTGAAATGCAGTGAAGTTGAAATCCGTGTTTTCCTTTATCAGACACCCACACAATATCCTAGACGCTGCATACCACCAATTACGTTCCCGCGCAAAAACAATGTTAGCTAGGCAGAGAAGCAACCAGTTCCAACTCAACGACATCCCCACCAGGTCCGAGTTCACCTCCACGCTGGGCAATCCAACGGAAATCTTTACCTCAGGTGTGAAGAAGAATAACGTATACATTTTCATCTGCAATCCTCATCGTCATCATTTACCTGGTTAGCCCCTTCTTTAAGATGCAAGTTCTATATATCAGCAAATATACGGTCTGCAGATTTATTCGGCCTTTTCCGCCTGTCGCTTTTCCAAGCATGACATCAATACAGGTAGCGAGTTTATCACTCATTACCCCCTGCAGAGGACTGGCGAACGATGAGTAGAAGAAGTGGATGTCAACAGTTTCGAGGTCACCTTAGTGAAATGGGACTTGTATCGTACTTTTCCAATATTTTCATTTGGAACATTCGTTTGCATCTCCTAAACTCGCAATTGCAACATTTATGCTGATGGGTAACTCTAATAATAGAAGGCTTATAGTAACGTAGAGGTTTTTAATGGCGCAACTTCCCCATTACAATAAACACCTTTTTATACCGTTTACAGTAGTAACTGAAATCTGGCCTACACAGAATAAATTAAAAACACAACAACTAAAGAACACACAAAATGTCCTGATGAAAATCAGTTCCGCTCTTCCCAGTGCAACCAACCTATTTACCAAGTCCTCAAAACATGAAATCTAAGGTTCAATTCTTCACTTTCCCTTGAGACAAGAGACTTGTGGAACATATAGTGACGTCATGCATGTAAACCGGGCGCCACTAAAGGCCGAATATAGCTGAAGACCCAGTCAGTTAGGGTAAAAAGGAAGCTGGTGATTATAATTAAATACTAAACCAGTAATTAGCACATTTATAGAGAACAGTAATGTAATGATTCACCAGAGCTATGTGCTAATTCCACGCTAAATATTCACGAAATGCAGTAACAAACGCAATTGCTATAACATCAATCCTGGGTCATCAGTCCCTTTATATTTACCGACAAACATATTTAGTCTGCTGAATGTTGACTTTATTCAAATGAGTTCCCCCAATAGCGGTCTATATTCACAGAAAACCAATAGAGCCATGTTAAATTTCACTGACTTAGCAGGCTAATCAGTAAGTGTTAACCAGATAACTAATACATCTATACCAGCTGGCCCAGCAGCGCCGATTTTACATTCACAGATAAACCTTCGTGCGAGGAAGCAGTTACAGAAAATTAGCGGAGCAATTGGAAGCGATAAGCGGTCAGTGGCGGGTTAGCAATTAGAGACGTTCTTCTTGCATATCATTACGAACAACAGCAACAAAAACAACAATAATAATACAAATTACAATAATAAATAATAATTATAATAATTATAATAATAAATAATAATTATAATAATAAATAATAATTATAATAATTATAATAATTATAATAATAAATAATAATTATAATAATAAATAATAATTATAATAATGATAATAAATAATAATAAATAATAATAATAATAAATAATAATAATTATAAATAATAATAATTATAAATAATAATAATTATAAATAATAATAATTATAAATAATAATAATTATAAATAATAATAATTATAAATAATAATAATTATAAATAATAATAATTATAAATAATAATAATTATAAATAATAATAATTATAAATAATAATAATTATAAATAATAATAATTATAAATAATAATTATAAATAATAATAATTATAAATAATAATTATAAATAATAATAATTATAAATAATTATAAATAATAATAATTATAAATAATTATAAATAATAATAATTATAAATAATAATTATAAATAATAATAATTATAAATAATAATTATAAATAATAAATAATAATTATAATAATAAATAATAATTATAATAATAAATAATAATTATAATAATAAATAATAATTATAATAATAAATAATAATTATAATAATTATAATAATAAACAATAATTATAATAATAAAAATAATAAATAATAATTATAATAATTATAATAATAATAATAATATGCTGACTTAATGTTTTGGTTTACCCATAAGAAATCTGCTCTCTAATGCTAAATAAGAACAGCGCAAACACAATTACAAAACTTGCTATTGGTACAACCTCGAAGGTACCATTAGGTCCCGCGCTACCTAAATAACCACTGTTAGTGTCAATCAACAATAGTTAATTGTTCTGCCACGCAAGCCGTATGTAACCTGAAATTAGAAACGTAGAATCAGGCTGAAATGCTCAATGTCACATTCGGGATTTGAACCACGGATATTGTGTTGCTCTAAGCAATTCCACCACATACCGGCTCGTAAATGAATACCCCCGCAATAGAGGTGTGCTACCTCAAAATGAAGTTGAGAACAGCTTGCGATTTATCGAGAAAAAACGAGTAATTTGGGGAATCTAGAATCGTGCTCGCGTGCATATTGTTATGCTAGCCCAGAACCCACAATGGTGGCCGAGCTAGTTATAACACTTATTCGTAAACTGAAATAGAGTCAGAACCGTCCTCCCAAACTGAACTCTTGTTCTCATTTTTCCTCAATCCTCATAATTAGTAAACGCCATGCACATAGCTTAATATTTCCTTCCCAACTTTTCTTTACTAATTATCATTTAATTTCACGTTTCAGCAGTGTCCAACGCCTGTGGTGCCGTGTAAATTACGAATAGGCTTTAAACATAAGTCACTATAGCTCAGTTGGTTAAATCTACGGATCTGAAAGCCAAAGATCAATGGAGAAAATCCCGGCTACGGCATTGAATTGTGCACAACTTTACATCTTCAAAGCAAATTTTATGTGCAATACCTGAACATTGTTGTTATTCCGCTGTCATTTTGAGGCGTTTCTTTACTTCGTTTTGAGGATACGACTTGTACTCATTTACTCAGTTGGAGTTTGTTGAGGGTCATGACGTTTCTAGTGGGATAGTTGCCAATGTAGTCTGCAGATCAGGAGAACACGTTCGTCTGGCCCAGTTCCTTCAACCTTCCCGCAAGGCCAATCCAACAAGAAGTTGGCGCTCACGACTTGAAATCGTCAACATACCGCAGAAGTACGGAATTTAATTTGCCAACTTAATCTCTGTTAGGAGTGTGATTGGCGTGTTTAACATGACCTCATAAAGTAGAAAGTTTTAGGAATGTGTCATTTTGTACGAATTTAATTAGAATAAGGATTATAGGCTTAATCTACATGCTATGCTTATAATTTAGAATTTTCTTTAGGTGGTCTAGTTAGTTGAGTTATTGGATTTAGAGTATTCAATGACTCATAACTTTTCGGAAAGTTGTTGCATTAGATACTAGAAAAGCCCGAGATATTTATACGGAGTAGTTTTGTAGCTATCGTTTGTATTAGCAATGTGCAAATTCACACCTTTAGTCCAGTTTTTCCTGTAAAAGTATTGTAAAACATTTTGAGAACAATAGTGATATATTGCTGTGGTACTGTAAAGAGTATTTGGCTAACATATTTCACACACTTAACTACATAGACAAAAATTAAATGAACGATCTCAATACAATAATGATAGAGTTATATTGTATTCAAATGTACAGAGAATAAAGCCACTAAAATATTACGAGGACCATCCAGAAAGTAAAGAACGATTTGGGACAACTATATATCAACATAAAATTGAATTTAGAAAGTTACAATATTGTATTGTATTTCTTATTTTTCTCACCAACGTTGCTCCAAAGGCAATTATTGTAACGTGATACCAGTTTGTCAATACCGATATTATACTATTCTCCCTCCAACTGCCACTTTGAGGTCTTATTTGTTTGGGAACTGTTCCAGCCAAAAGGTCATTTAAGTGTCCGAAGTGAAATGCCAGAGTTCCTGAATTCTTTCATTATTTATTTTAAACTCCTCCATAGCGAGTGATGGATGATCTCGTACTCGGTCTTCGCCATGCACATTGATACTTACTTGATTAAATTATGCACCATTTCCTCACTGAAGACATGTCCAATGCATCATCAATATACATTTCCTTTATTTGTCTATAAAATTCGATTGGCCGAAGATTTTGTGCATTCAAAAAACGATCAAGTCTTTGTTGGTAGAACAGTGCATCATCGACTTTGAAACCGCCTGCGGTGCCATCAGTAGTTAAAGCGGGCGCTAAACACTACCAAAAACAATCGACTTTGAAAAAGTAGAACATTACAATAAATACTTTGAAAACAATGCGATTACGTTGAGATAGAGCAAGGCACTCTGTAAATAAAGTTTGGGTTGATATCTTTCGTTATTTTAGTTAGTTTATTTTCTGGTTCACCCTCGTAGAAAAGAATAAAGTTAGTTGAAAATATACAGTAGCTTAGTTAAATGTATAATATATGTATGCCACAGGTTTACAATGAAAATGATGATGTTGTTGCTATATCAACCACCTGCTTTTAAATTGCAATATGCAAACTGCGCCCAAATTTAGCTAAAGTCTTACAGCTCCTAATATTCTGTGGCAAAGAGTTCCAGAACCTTGCAGCCTTCACAATTAAATTTGATGTGTATAGAGACGTTCAGTAAAGTTTTGAAAGTATATAACAGTTTTTCGAACGTAAAGGCTGCGAGATGAGAACAAATGGCTAATGCGTGTGAGTCGGACGAATTGAAACCAAAGAGTCTGGGTTATCAAGGGCCGGTTCGGGTAATGATAAGCATTTTATGTCAAAATCAATTGAAGGAAGATACGTAGTTGTAGTGAGTGAATACATATGACATTTTCCGTAGATGGCAGCCGTTTATGCGGGGCGGAACTCCACAAGTAATTATAAATCTCACACTAATAGGATATACAACTGGAGGGAGCACATCACGCACTGCGATCTACATCGATTTATTGTGGCTAGCACACACCAGAAGGAAACAATGAGGTTAAGGAACCACAGGAGGCTACAGGTCACAGAAACTCATGGATGTCCCTAAGGTCTAGGCTCAAAGACCCGACCCATTGCCTAGAGAGAGCGAAAAACGATCCTTCGACCAAGCAGTCCTCTAGTATCCATGGGGAGTAGTCATTTTGTTGAATAAGTATCTGCAACATTTTTTTAACAGCGCCATACGTCACAAAGCACATCTGACGAAAATAAAGAAGGAAAGGGAATAACAGGAAGGACTTCGCGGTACATGAGAAAGCATCCTAGCATTCGCCTACCGATGAGGGAAAACCATGAAAAACCCATAGCGGTCGACGGGAATTGACCCGGGGAACCTCCTAAATACGAGACTCCCGCCCTCTTAACGTCACAGACAAGTAGCTTAGAGAAGAAAACATCCAAACAGGTCGAGGAGGAAGGAATGAAGTTGAGCACGTTCCTGAAAGTGTCGGCGCCCATAAAACCGTAGTGATTATCGTGCATGTCCGCTTATCCGCTAGGAGCCAGCCAACAAGTGCCCTTGCGAAAGTGAGAGTGATTGCATAAGCTCTGCGGTGCAAGTAGTCAGACAGGTCTTGTTTTTCCTGCTGGTGACGTTGTTGTAATCCAGCAGAATGTAATTCCGTCAGCTTTTTCGAACTTCTCATTTTTGTTTTCTCTAACACTTATAAAAAAGGTAAAGAAGTTACTGAATTCCACTAAAAAAAATTCCGCATCGAGACTTCATAGAAAATAAATACTTTGAGGCCCCTGAATTCAAGAATATGCATTTCTATATCTACGAACAGAGACATTAAACGGTACTACTCTAGAGCGAAATATCCATATATATGAAACATGGGTTTAGTTTTATCATCTTCCAAGATGAGACACTAAAATGGGACGCGTTTCTGTCGTACCCAGACAAGTTCATATCTGCATTTGGTCTGAAGTAAACCCATATATAAAAACACATAATTGTGTATTCAATATCAAACAATTTGTCTAAGTTAGAAATGGGAGTTCTAATATTAGATGTTTTTAAATCCAGTACACCCCCGCCGATCGCATAGTCTCCCGGACTTTAACAAGTCTGATTGCACATAACCTCAAAATTCTAAATTATTAAATATTTTTATATTGAATAATTCTGAATTATTAGATTACCAATCCTCGAATCATTCAGCATCTCAAAAACTCTACATCAGACTTCCTGAAAAAATACACAAATTACACACTCAGTTTTCAGTTGACATTTGTTTCTGTATCTGATATTGGCACTCAACCGATATTTCAGTCCCTCATGTTAGGACTGGGCGGCGCCGTGTGTGAGTGGTTAGACTGCTCGCCTACCATATAGGCGGCCTCAGTTCGATCCCAAGCACTCGCATTTGGAATTCGTAGTGGACGAATCGACATCTGTGTACAAACTGCTCCATCATAACCTTTCCAATCGTCAACTTCTCTTACATTTCATATCATCCTTCCTCAGGTTCATGCCTGGCTAACGGTCGACCCCTCGTAACAGGTCCTGCATTCTGTGGTTTCGTGCCGTAGGCTCCACGACTGTCTTATGACCCCTAGGCATTGGTTTGTAAGTCCTACAATTCCGGGGAGGGTAAGCCGATTACGAAACGAAGTTAGGACTATGGATCTGACCCCCCAGTCTCACTACAAAATGCCGATATTAATCCGTGTGTCGGGCTATCCCCCTCTTTAAGCTGTAACATAAACACTTCTGAAGGGAGTATAGCTAAGTAACTACGTACAAGTCCACATGGGTAATATAGAGCCAGCATGTCTGCCCTGTAATTCAGAAATCCTAGGTTCGAATTGCTGTTGGAATGACAGCCCTAGATGAGAGGTTTTCCCTTGTACTGAGCAGAAAATGTGTAAACCAAATCTTTGTGTTTGCAGGCTTACTTGTGCAATTATTCCATATATTTATTAACCATCACATAGGATCTGTTCGGTTAAAAACAAAAAAAGTTTCATCTCGCTTTTGTTTTACTCCTGGCCATGGAAAGAAAACCAAATTTGACAATCGTATAATGGCAAATTTTAAAAGATTTGACTCTCTAGACTTAGTACATTCCCTTATATTATTTCTGGAACTAAGTAATACTACCATACCTGGTAATGTTTATCTTGATTGGTGAAATGCAAATAAAAGAGTAATCTTATGTAAGAATAGTTGTTTTGCAGAACTGGTAAAGCAAGAGAGAGAGACTAAACTGTACCACACAAATAGTGCAGCTATCTTTCAAACACACTGCAATTTTCGCAGCTTTCTTTTTCTCTCCCTCTCTCCATAGTTCGTCTTTTTCAAGTGTTTTAACTGTTCAGTTCTTTCAGTTCATATAGTGACTCTCCTTAAAATTTCTGACTCTCGATTCAGTTTCCGCGACCCCTATTTAACTTCAAGGAAACGATTTCTGCAATCGTTTTTCTCGATTGGTATAACAAGTAAAGTCGCTGACAAGATCTAAGACGTTAAAGACGGCTAGTAATTTGGCCCAAGAGAGCCCAAGATATGCTTTCTTAAGGATTGTTTTAGAAGCTTTATAAAATGCATTGAAATGGGTGAAGAAATTCCACTGAATGTAAGACATATTTTAATTTATTTACGCGTTTCTGTTTTATATAAAACTACTGTCAGTTATTACGTTTATCCATCGCTAAACAAGTATATCCAATATTATGAGGTGGTATTTTCAGTTAAGTTACTGTAAGTTACTCCTTTAAGACAGAATTCAGTTTATTTTATGACACAAAGGCAAATGAAAGTTTGAAATTGTCGACACGCCAAGAACAAAAGAAGAGAAAACTCCGACTACTCTAGGTTACAACCTCTATTCTTAATTTTGAAGTTAAATGCTGAAAACCAGGAATTCTTAATAGTTTGAGGTGAAAGTGCACAGAACGGAAATTTTTTTTTAAGCTCCTTTAACCGGACAGGTCTTATTCTGACGTTTGATAATTGTACGAAATAATTGCACAAATAAGCCCGCAAACCACAGAGGTTAGGTTTACCCAAAATAAGTTTCCATAAGACATGAAAACAAAAATTATGTGCAATTACGCTAAAATCCTTTAAATTAAAGCTTCAAAACTGACAAAATGTTGAATTCAGTAAGAAAGATATATTCTATAATATATATACAGGTTTTAGTGCACTACTCAGAAATAATTTAAGCACTTTCTGCTATAAGTAATTTTCAGATAGGAAATGTATGGTCCTCGGCTTAATATAACACAGTTACAAGATGTTAAACAAATTTGTTTCAAATGATGTTGAATCAAAGACGAATGAAAACCTGGATTGGAATGGCTTTAAAACTGGCACGCGAGTTAAGAAATGTCGATTTTTCAGTAACTCGTTTTTCGCACTCTCAAGGTTTACTGCCATAAAGTTCTCTCAAATCTCGAACAGATCACTTGGCAGTGCAACATTGTCCCTGGATTATTTTCCTTCTTACGTTATGTAGCTTACTCTAAAGGTATTTATTTAATTGCACTTGTGGCTTAATGTGCAACGCCAAAAGCCGAAGACCCCAAGGTCATAGCTTCGTTTCCTGCCATGAATTTAATTTCTTTCTTTTAAGTCCATACGAAGAAGTGGCGTCTGCTGGACAGATTCGAACTCGAAAAGAAATACTGACTATTGTGCGAAGTCAATGTGATAACCATTACTCCAGAAAGAAACGCTCTACAAAGGCCTTTCTTTTTGTTGTGTTCTCGAATGGTATTAGAATCAGCCAGCGGCGTACTGGTTTTTTAGAGACTTATATCCGTAATTTCGAAATTGGAACACACACACACACACACCAGAGGTCTATCTCAAATTACTCTTATATATCTGTGGTATTTGGACAAAGCATAATAACTTCAAATCTGGTATTTTTGTACTGAGAAAGTAGTGATATAAAATAAACAATGGAGGATTGTTTCTGGAGATATCAAAGCTTCTCCAAATTTGAGGAGACTATTTTTTCTTATATTACTGCCGTCTTAGCACAAAAAGGCCAAATTTGGAGTTATGTTCTGTCCAAGTGCCGCAGATATACTTTTGTAAGTTCACACACACACACACACACATTTTATTGACAATCTAAGTGAATGTTTAATTGAAAACGTTTTCATGACTAAAAGCAATTCTTTAATTTGTAATTGTTATCGATGAGCTCTGTGCTCATGTAATATTAGTGTTTTTTCTGTTTGAAAAAGTTTATTACGTATTGTATTTTTTCATTGGCTAATAAAATATCTGCCTGCCTCTACTATTATTTTCTGTAATTCTTTATAAATACAAGTTGGAATACATCATCTTTGGCCCGCGATTAGTGTTTTACATGAGACCTATTTCTTCTTAAATAAATCTTCTTTCTTCCTTTTTGTAAATTGTTCAATTTATATTGCGCCTTTAATTGTACTGTCATATCGGCAGCATTGACCTTTGGAAGACGGGTACTATAATCACTGATTTTCTATTTTAATTTCTCTGCCGTGTATGTACAATATGCATAATAGGTAGTGAAGTTATTTTATTTCACACAAAAATTTCATATCGATATTTCACGGACGTAATGTTTTGCGGTACGCTAAACACATAACAATTATTTTTTAGAAAAAGCTCAGTGTGTGCTGTATAGCTCAATAAGTCCGTTTAATACTAATTTAGTATATAAGTTTAGAACCTCCCAAAGATGTGACACGTGGAATGTGCGTATATATATCCCTCCACCCCAAACAACCCTTTACATGGAAACATTTTCAAAACATTTCATTTTATTAAACCATTTGCATTAAAATACCAAATATATAATATATTTTTATGGAAACCGATATGTATATCTTGAATGTTATGTTAATAGCCTCTGAATAACTCTTCATTCTGGATGACTTTTGTATAACTGGCAAACAGTAAAAGATGGACAAAATGTACATCTCATCAAAACACACAATTTATGCCATGTAAATGTTTGTTGTGGAGACAGCTGTTTCCAAGTTATTCCTTGTAATTCGTTTCAACTTCAAAATACTTACACTGCTCTCTAACAGGGAATCATTCGTGTTTCTTTTGATTAATAAGTTAGCCAACCTAACTTTTGTTTATGCTGTAGCTAGTGTATTCCTTTAGTTCTCTTCTACTTATGAACAACTAGGTAATAAAGGCATTCTGCTAATGATTATCTCGATTAGAATGAAGTAGAAAGAATAGACATTAAAAGCTTTTTTACAGAGCAGGTAAAGAGAGTCATGCGAATGGAGTACATCAGAATTTTCTTCATTAGTTCACACACATATTCATATTCATACTTCCATACTATGGGAAGGATAGGGAATATTCTTGTTTAGAGAAAAATTCTCATCCCCAGCCGGAGGTTGAACCTGGCACCCCTCGCAAAATAGGCAGAAATGGCCCATGCGACTACATGTGGAATTTGTGGTGGACAAAGCGGGTTTTCTCCAGGATCTCCGGTTTCCCCCGCCATCGCATTCCACCGGTGCTCCATCTTCATTCTATTATCATCAGAGTCATCACCTGCGGTGACATATGTAGTAGAAGTGAACGTTAGGCACTATTACAATCAGGCAGGAGCTCTACCGACTGAGCTGTGGTGTGAATAATTTTTATACTAATCTTCTACCCTTAATATCTGTATTATTTGGCTTATACACGCTCCATCACTGTGGCTGTTTGTGTAAAACATCTAACGTAACAAATGATGAACACCTGCTCCAGTATACTTATTTAACTCTTCAATGATTTTTTGGCATTCTTATGCAGTTTCTTGTGCAGATTTTCTTCAGGATTTTTGAAGCTTCAAGATATTTAGTATTATAATTTATTATTGATTTTAAAAACCTAAACTCTGCACTCTGTAACCCTTGTTTTCAGTTCAGAACACATTGTGTATTTCCACTGTATTGAAAAACATTCATCTCAACATTCGCTCCTAGCCCCCTCAATCTTATAATACCCTTCCATGCCCAAGAACATTTTTCTCTTCCTCTTCTCGTATGTATCTTCATAATTCTCGCTCACTCTCTCTCTCTCCCTTTTTTTCTTCTCTATCCATTTTTAAGATTCTGTAAAAATGGCTCTAAGAATTGTATCTTATCCAACTACTAAAGAAAAAAAACTTCAATACGTTTCGTCATTTCTTTCCAGAAACATTTTCCCTTGTCCACATTCCCATTTATTCTATAATTTGTCTTATTTTTGAAAACAAACTGATTTTACAAGCAAGCTGTTATTGAGACAATAAACATTTATTGGCAATGAAAAAGTAGGGCAGACAGAAAAATACAAGGTCACACCAAATCAACTAAGTTACAATGACAACCTGCCCACATAGCTCAGTTTTTTCCATAAACTACCAGCCATTTTATCTCTTCAGCGTTTGCAGGCCCAAAATATTTACCCCTTTTTATGAATTTTATAGTCCTTCTCTGGATGGTTTCTAACGAATCAATTTGATTTACTCTATATGGGTTCCAACAAGTTACTCCAAATTACATGACCGGCCGCACTAAGGACTTGTACGCGATTTCCCTGGACTTTGCACTATGACGAACTAGTGCCCGAACTTGGACTAGGACTCTGTATTAGCTGCAACCCAAGCAATATCGCCAGTTAGAAAAACTCATATGAAGTACGATTGGCGGACATTTTTGTTTAAATTTAAATATTATTTTTTCATTGGCCCAATGGTAGCGTTAGGAAGCCTTCTCCAATAAGCGTGGAGGAATGAGAAGGCGCCGCTTTGTCGGCCTACCAGATGTCCGAGAAAATTAAAGTTTGCCCATCTATACAGCTTTCCGGAGAAACAAATCTTAAATTATATCTCTGTGTATTAATACAACTCAAAATTAAAACAGATATACTATATTGAAGTGGCTTTCTAATGGTATACTTACAATGCTTCTATTCCAAAAATTACCGAATTATATTAATTTGGCTGGTGGCTTTTCATTAATTATTACTTAATTATTGTTATTTAACTATTGTTTTTGTTCGGTGTGATATATCGCCTCACACACCACCGTATGTACGTTTACGTTGAAAAAAAACAAAACAATATAAGACACAGGGTAAGCAGAAATTCCGTGGTTCAATTTCGCCTGTAGCATATTTTTCAATCTGGTTCCACCTTTAGCCTGCTCATGACATATCAGAAGCAACAATTATTTAATAGCTCACCTCTGTGGTGTCGCGGTAGCGTGTTTGCTCACATTCAAGTGTTTGAATCTCGGCTGGGGTACTTGGATAAGATTTTTTTCAGGGCTTTCCCTTATCCTGAGAAGACAAATTTAGAGTAACACATTTTATTCATCAACAGGTATGACCCAACAGGTGAAAGAACATTAAATTACAAAAAAAAAAATTCATAATTTTCTTCGTTAAAGCTTCCAAGCACTAAACATATTTTAATTCTTTTCAGTTACTTTAACCGTATTCACTTACATTCAAACTCGAATAATGATTGTGAAGTCTTAGGCAACAAAGATATTAATTTACTACATCCTGTTTAAATTTTATCGATCTCTCATTGAAGGGCTGAAACTATGTAGGCATATTTTCGGAAAGTTTGAATTGCAATTTTAGAAGACAGATACCACAAGGAACACTCGCCTCACAAAACAATAACCCTCTTTGAGCCAAATTCTAAAGTGTTCTAATGGTATACAGCTTCTTTTTCTCGTTCCATGAGTAAGAGCAATAAAAACACTTGTCTGGTCTACATTTTTGTGTAGTAAGCTTTTGTGTATAATTTCTTTTTATTATTTATACAAAAGCCATCCAGAATAAAGAGATCTTCAGAGGCTATTACAGAAAATCCAAGATATACACTTTGTTTGTCTTAAGAATATCCTAAACATATGCTATTTTAATAAAACTCTTATGGTCATGTTTTATGAAATCAAAGTTTTCGAAAAATGTTCCTTGTAAAGGGTAGATTGTAGTGGGGGAATTTTTCTGAAAATCTCCACGCCTTATCCTTGGAATACATTGAACTGAAGCACCAAGATTGGTATTTAACCTAATGTACGTTTTTGAGTTATGTTGTACACAGGTACAAGGGCCTTTTTCTAAAAATGCGTTTTTATTCGGGAGACCCCAAAACATGCATTTCCAGTGAATTCTTGGTATCGAATTTTTGGGTGGAATACAGTGCCTTCTCTACCTACTATATAGTACGTACATGTATAGTATTCGGCAGAGAAAGTAAAAAAAAACAGTCCTTCACATAATCGCATGGAAATGTTACCAGTAAAGGACCTGGAGGTGCTTGTATTGCTCTCTAACACAATACTGCTCCAATTCTAGTCAGCAGCTAATGTTTTTCAATTGTTGTCTCGTGTTACTAAATAAACCAAATACGAAGGGAGAACATCACACAATTACGTCGCATGTCTCAACACTAACCCATTACAGCATGAATAAGTTCAATCTCGAGCTTGTTAACGAGACAAAATGCTGTCACGGCAGCTTCCCTAATGCTAACAAGGAGAGATGGATTAGATGGATCAAATAGGCAAGGCAATATCACCGGTATCAAAGATTCACGAGATCAAAGATCGTCAAGCACAGTCGAGGTGACCTAGAAAAGCTACGAGGATGTAATAGGAGTGTTCTGACCTGGGTAACGGGCCATACTGAGGTTAAGTACCGACGGAAACGCAGACACACTACTCAAGTCCACTTGACTGAGTTAAAACATAGCAAATAGATCACTACCTATAACCAGATATCCAGTAACAAAGACATGGAAAGCTAATGAACACAACCACGCCATGAAAAAAGTATTGCAGTTCTTAACATAAATAGGAAGTAGATGAAACTCATGGTGGGTCTAAACATTCACTGGAAACGCAGACAAACTGCCCAAGACTACTAGACTGAGTTAAAGCATAGTATATACATTACTATTTACAAACAGATATACTCTAACAAAGACATGGAAAGCTAATGAACACAACCATGCCATGAAAGAAGTACTGCAGGTCTTAGCGAAGTAGATGCAACTCATGCTAGGTCTGAAGACTATGTGTGATAATTTTAAGAAGCATCTACATAGAATGAAATTCAAAAAAGATCTCTTGTGGGGGAAATATGGTGCAAAGTATGAGATGGCCTCCTATTTAAGCATTGGAAATAAATACAGATGGATCCAATGCCTTGTACTCACTCTATGGTGACCAATATCTTAGGAACAAAATGGTATAGGCTTACAGTTCTAGAGCAGGAATACAGTGTAATGTTTTCTCAACAAGGGTCAGTCAATTTCCGTTTTCAAAGTAATCATCATCATCATCATCAGCCCCACAGCACACAACTGCTGAGGGAACTACGGATTACAGTGATGACCGTGCAAGATGCTTCGATGGATTCCTGTAGAGCATTATGTAGTTATTTTTTTGCTAATTTTCAATCTTCAAGATCTCCAATAGGCAAATGTCCAGAGTTGTTATGTCTGGAAACCGCAGCCAGTGACACCACATCTACCTATCAAACGTACAGTTATGATGAGATGGTGATCACTTAAAACACACAAAATGACAAGCATTTCACTATATTCCAGCGCAAGAATTGTAAACCTTTTGTTCCTAATATATTGATCATCAGAGTACATAGTTTTGGACTCCTCTGTGGTTACGATCCGGAACTTTAGACTAAACCGAGATTATGTCTGGTAAAATGTAACTCGTGCACTTCTAGAATGCTTTCAAGTATAATTGTTACAGAAACGGCTAAAACCGTACAGTAGTACTTGAGGTTTCAGTGCGGACAAAATGGAGAAGGTACGCTCTGGTTATGTCCCTGTAAAATCTAATTTAGTCTAAACAATATCAGACGCGGCAAGGCTCGTTACAGTTAAAATGTATATATTTAATTCGAATAATTTAGTCAACGGTAATTTTCTGCCGGCTCAAAAGTAACGCACCATGTTATGTCCGCAATACAACCATCCGCTAGAATCTCCAAATACCACTGGTAGCCACTGCTCTCAAGACTGCTACACCAGACCATGCACCAGGTTCACCAGGCACTCCAATCCTCTGCTTAACTCAATTCTGCACACCTCCCGGTTGCCCAAAGATAAACAAGTTTAAGACGGAAATATCACACAGATCTCACTGTACAAAAGTTCCAAGACCTATTATTGGATAGGTCTCACTACGTTTTAAGTAATAACAATATTCTAGTATGTGAATAAACATAACCATAAAGTGCGGGCAATAAATGTATAATAACGTTGCCTTCAATTTAAAATATCGGTAAGATATTAGCAAAAACTCTAAATATTTCAATTCACATTACTTTCTCTAAACAATATCATTTATTTGTATACGGATGCTATGTTTACGAAAGCATATTTTTTTCCATCCTATTACTTTCTCTAGCACGTATGTACAACGTACCTAATAGAAGAATGTATTGCATTCCACCCAAAAACTCGACTGCAATATTTCACCGGAAATGTGTGTTTTTAGACCCCAAATATCCAAAAAAAAATATAAAAACGTTCGTTTGTGTGTCTATGAGCAGCATAACTCAAAAAATAAAAGTCCGTTAAATACTAAACTTGGTATTTAAGTTAAGCATCTTTCAAGGATGCGACACGAAGATTTTTAGAAGAAGCTCACCACCAACTACCGTTTAAATGGAATAATTTTCGAAAATTTTGGCTTTCTCAAAAATGGCTCTATGGATTTTCATTAAACCACCATATGTTTAACATATCTTCATGACAAATGAAATGTATATTTGGAAATTTCGGGAAATAATATCAAAATAGCTCAGCTTTATGGATTACTTTTGAATAACTGGTAAACCGTAAAAGATGGACAAAAACTTACAATACAAAAAATGTGTATCTTATTAAACACACAATTTATCACATATATGAACATTTTTTTCTAGAGTTAACAAATTCCGAGACCTTACTTATTGCTGGTTTCAATCTTAAAGTAATTAAATTTTTCTTAAACGAGTAATCGCTCGTGTTTCCTTTGCTTTACTCCTGGGCATGCAAAGACGGGAATGTTAATGACAATCGCATAGCGCCGGCGTTTAAAACATTTGACTATCCCTTTAGCTTAGTGTATTCCCATTTTCCTGTACTTATAAGGAACCCAGTAATAGGACAATATCTGTTAACTCCTCTTCTTTCGGAATAATACTTTTTTAACCTTACATAACCGGTTAACATTAAAACGATAAAAAAACGAACTTTACAAAAAATGTAAATTTCATTAAAATACACGGGTTATTCTACTATTTCTTGGCATAAGCAATTGACGAGATATGCGTTAATGTTTCAAATTTTTCAATTCGAATTGTTCTTTCAATATGCGGTTGTTTTCCGTAATTGCATAGAAAGTGCATGGAACTTCAGGCCCAACATATAGCGTCCAGTTCTTAAACATTTAACTATCGCCATTCCGTTTCTATTTATAATGAAGTGCAATGCTAATTAGAAATATTTAATTGCACAATTTGTAAGATATTTTACTGAAACTTATAACAGTTATAATACAATATAATAGCGATATCATGTAGGAAAATTTTAGCCTTCACGGTTACTTAAATAATAAGTTTAATTCTTTAAATTCATAAAAATTTCAAGTTTTATGGTAAATGAGTTTACAAATAGAACAGTTATACTATAGTTTTTTATACTAACGCTACTTACTATAGAAAATGTTTACCTTTTATAGTCCCCAAAAGTATTGTTTTTTCAAATTAATAATTTATTTATCAAAATTGGGGCTTAATTTTGGAAAACTGTAAGACCATTTAATTTACTGTACTTTTCAGAGGCAGTATCAAAGTCTTGAAACAAATTAATAAAAGTGCCATCATTTAGAGTATTCTGAGTATGGAAAAGTCTTGAAAAATATCTGTTAACAAACATGCTCCTGCAAATTTGAAGCTTCATTTAAATCTTAGTAAGTTCGCCAAGTAAAAAAACGATATATTTTCTTAAATTTTAACATGTATATTATTTTATTGTGAAAAATATTTCATTTCTTGCAATTTTTGGTCAAATTTCATATTTAACCTTAATGTAGTTGAGTGTCTAATATTTATTTTATCGCTTCCGTAATCGGATATTTGCCGACCGCCCCCCCCCCCACTCCCTTATGCCAGGGTTACGATGAAACTTAGTTAACGTGACGGGACCTATTAGCATGCACTTTACAGGAATTACTCTTGATTAGTAGTTTTATTGCTCCACACCGATTGATTCTAATTATCATGTGACCACTTGACGTAACGGGAAGTAAAGATTTGACAACGCGAAGCTCTCTAAGTTATGTCGCGGTAACTTAAGTGACGTTGGTTAACCCTAAACAACTCCATTTAATACAATACCTATGTTAGATTGGTCTAATTGTTTTATCACACAAGCCGTGTGTAGGACAGGAGTTGGTTAGGTAGAGTCAGACTGAAAAATGCAATGCCATAGCCGAGATTTGAACTACGGAGCTACCATGGCAACATGTCGGCATAGCATTGAATTTCTCAACTGACTTGCATGTTTCCCGGTAAACCACAAGGTGATCTCAGTGGAAGAGCAACCGGCTAGTGGCCGAGAGATCCGTGGTTGAAATCCCAGCATTGGCATCTACCTATCCAATAATATGTTAGACTTTAACGTTGCGTCGCATCGCATCGCGTTAATGTTGCGTTAAAGTTAATCGTAATCCTGGTATTAAACGTTTCCGCGACGACTTCAAGTGCATTTGCTTTTCGCTCTGAAGCTACACATTAGAAACGATGACCAGGTAAAGCTGAAAACCACGTGGTAAATATATTTGAATAGCTTTAAATCTAATGGACCGTATATTAGTCGGAAGAGTGACGGCATACAATAAGGCTTTGTAGTGGTTCAACAGTCCCATAGCTTGGTACAGAAATGTTTCATCAGACCGCTTTTGTGAGCCACTGCGTCGTTGAGATTAATTCCGTTATTATTCGTCACAGCCGTACAGTGGTTTGTAGAGCGTGAGATTATTTAATCAGCTAGCAAGTAAACAAAACCCCTGCAATTATTACTGACAACGTTCTGAGCAAACTTTAGCCTTCTACACTACACCGCAAAGTAAACATGCAAAATTAATTACTAGATATTTCTAGTTTTGACTAAATAGAACAGTGCTTTAAAAACATTCTGATGTCTTAAAGTCACATGACTGTTTTAATCTACTAAAATGAATTTGGAACTTAGTTTAACACAGTTTTCCCTCCCTTTCTTTGTAAAGTTTTATTTTAAATTTAAAAATGTTTACGGAATTTCAATTGAGGGTTTTAATTTTTGTGTTAAAACAATTTTATCAAATTATAGAACTTAAATATTATGTTTTGTTTTAGTAAGGATATGTTTAATTAATTACTATACACAACAAACTAATTTTGAATATGTATATTTAATAGTTAATTTAATTAGATACTGCTGGCTACTGGTAATTTAATTTAATTTAGTTATTTAATTTAATTCATTTTTTCTCAGTTCCTTTAATTTAACTTTGTCTAAACATAGTTAGGGATAAAAAGGGTAGATAGATACCGGTTTCCAGTATACTAATTTTTTGTTTTTAGTTAATATTTATTTAGTGTTAAAATGTTTATATATTTATATATTTTAATATCCTTTTTCATTTAATAATCTTAAATATATATCTGTAACATTATAATGTTTGTATCTGGTGAAGGTTTAATAAAGTTAAAATATACGTCCCGGTATAGGCAACTAGGTGCCGGGACGGAGTATTACAGATCTTATTTATTTATTTTTATTCACATGACTTTATCTACCTGTTCTGCAAACACATTCTTTCATCTACATGATGCTAATCGAAACAAACATTAGCAAAAATTGTCTTATTACTTGATTTCTTGTAAGTAGAAAGGGAATATACCAGGCTAAAGCAATACGAAATTTTTTAAAAGTGATTGTTAATTGATTAGCATTGAAATTCTGTTCTCTTAGCATAGTCATTAGTAAAACAAGAGAGATATGAAACTGATGGCTACCTCTCGTTTTAGAACAGTTCAAATATTTTAAAATGGAAACCAATAACAGGCATATCTCGGAAATAGTTTAAACTAAATATTTGTAGGTAGTTAGATATCTATATGTATTTATGTCAAGTTATCAAAGTTATTGTACACACACTTACTCCATACGATCATTGACCACATATGAATATTTCAGATGAAGATTATAGGTGCCAAAAAGAAACAAAACAGAAGAGTAAAGAAACAGAGAGAAAAATAGAGTTACATTAACTGAACAAAATTGATCGCGCATTTTAGCCAGGAAATTGCCCATGTTTTGCCATTTCATCTGGCCAACCAGTTTATCTCAACATGCCAATTTCTTTCTAGTAGGATTTCGCTGGTTCTCCCAGTACAATTTCCACCAAAATATGTACCCAGTGTTCATACAAACCACAGAATGGGCAGGTTCTCCTAGCAGAATTTTCTCTTGTTTTTTGTGTCCTCCAACCTCCCAACCTAAATCGTGTCATTCCAGTTCAGTTTTATTTCGTTTGTTATCTTTGTTAAAACTCTAACCTGTTATATGATAAACTGTGAGTTTTAAAGACATCTATGTTTATGTACAGAAAAGTGTTGTCTATCACGTACAGTCATACAAAAAGTCATCCAGAATGAAGAGGTCGTCAGAGGCTATCCAAGAAAATGCAATATGTGCGTTTCAATTTACATGAAAGTGTCTGAAATATATGGCACTTATGAGAAAACCAGATATTTGGAAAAAGCTTTTGGGTAGGGATTTTCCTGAAAATCATCTTACCTAATTCTGCTGAACTCAAGTATCAAGTTTGATTTTAACCTACTTTTTGTTTGTGTTCACAGACAAACAGAATATTTTCAAACTTTTTTTTAACACAGAGGACCCTAAAGTTGATTTCCAGTGAAATGTCGGTATTCAGTTTTAGATGGAATGCAATATCTTGCCCCTTACTACCTTGTCCCTTTACCAGGTCAGGACAACGAGATACTGCAATGAATAAATGAGAAATGTGAACTTTGAAAAGTGAAATCCAGAAAATCTTGTTTCTAAATTTAATTGCTACCTTCTCTTCCAGTAATATTTGATAATACGCCATTTCATACTGTAGACGCGGACAAACCTCTTCTGGGAGTTAATAACATGTTACAATATCATGGCTATAAATCGAAGTGCTTCTGCGCCTAAATAAGGGATGTATAACTTGATTGAAATAACCTTTAAGAGTTATGTTAATGTAGACGCATTTTGCTTTCTTTGGGTCAAAACGTCGCTCGCCTGTTTGGATGGTACATTCCGGAGAGGGTTCCACACTGCAGTGACCATGGGCTTATTCTGCACCAGACCCCAGGAGGATAGGATGATGTATATGTATTATCGAAGGGCGGACGAAACCGGACCGCGGGAAAAGAACCCTGGTGGGTCCCTAACATAGTCCAAGCAGTTCTTCATATCAACGCGGATAGCGCTAGGAACCCACTCCCCAGATCTGATGAAATCCCTAGGTCCTCAGATGACTCCAAGGCCACTCAAGTCGCCGAGAGCTGTATTTCTAAAGTGCATTTACTACCACAGAAGACGCCAGTCTTCGGTGATACTTATAAACCTGAAAGAGACGGTTGGAACTAAATGGGGATGAAATGAAGAGACAAAAAGTTTGGAGGAATGAAGAAACCAACCCAGAATTCGTCTAGTAACCCCCGGGAAAAATCCCCGAAAAACAACATCGGTCAGAGAGATCAGCCGTGGAAATCGAACACACCACCTCCCGAATAACAGTCCCAGACAAAACCCTGGAGCCACCTGGCTCGTGTTGCTCGCTTGCTTCCATACATGTGTGGTGACCTGAATTCCGCAAAAATAAATAGCTTGGACCAAGGTGAAAGGTGTGATCAGGGAAGGAAAAGTTGCAGGTGACTTATCGCTGCAGAAATTAGGTGATATAAGGCTTGAGATTGTATCGCTTGTGACCGCAACAGAAACAGCAGAGACTTTAGTTTCACAAACATGCGAGAAGGTAGAACATGATAATTATTGGAAAAAACGTGGTTTAATGAAAAGCACCTTTGGTAACATTGTCGTTTCACTGGAAAATAACAGCGGCGATTTTAAATATATACTTTTTCTACCAGTTACTTATTAAACAGAGCATATATAGAACTTGACCTAAAATTTTGATACCAAGATCGGAAATACGTGTTTTGAGGCCCCTGAACCGAAAAGGGACTTTTTTAAATGCACCACGGTGTGTGTTTGTGTATGTTCGTAAAAATCTGAATGAATACCAAATTTTGTATTTAAGTTCACCATCTTCCAAAGATGTGACAAAGTTTTCAAGAAAAGTTCCCCAATCCAGGCTATTCTTTACATGGAAAATGCTTTCGAAGTTTTTTTTTTTTTGTTTTCTCATAATTGGCTGTAACAATAGTAATTAAAATGTCGTATATTTAAGTCACGACCGTATTTACATGACATGAAATGCTTTTATGCTTAATTATCTGAGAACAGCCTGTGAAGACCTCTTGATTCTTGTTTGGGTGGTAAACGTTAAGAAATATACAGAAACGCATTGCACATAAACGAACTCTTTAAGCCACACAATAACCTTTTTCTTGCATTAGTCATTTTCAAGATCAGTTATTATTTGTTTCAATTGTTAAATGTTTGTCAGATAGGTGGGTCGCTACTAAGTGTGAAATGTCACGACCAGCACACAACAATTCAATTTTAAACATCGGTTTCCTCTATCCTGCTTTAACTACAATGAAGGATATAAGGAAGTAACGGTTATTTAAATTAACCTGAAATAAAAGGAAAATTAAGCTTTCGTAATAAAAGTTTGCATTAGCTAGATAAAAACTGGGTAAAGAAAGGTATGTGAATTTATCACCGATTTTACTTCTTCGTCCTCCAGTGAAAATGGTTACAGCTTTGAAGAGCTGGCCAAACCACATTTTGACAGGACTGCACTTGTTTATGATCCAAACACGGTTGAACAATTAAATAACGTTGAAGTCTTCACGATCATTTAGTGACTTCAGTTTTAATCTAATGAGAACATATGCCCCAAAGTTGACACTATTCTTAAACTCAGGTTGAGAAGCGAAAACAGCGTCAAATTAGCAGTTTATATGGAATAATTGTTTACCGAACTGTTCGGCTGATTGTATTTCTGGCGGAGCACTGCAGGCATACTGGGACTTTTTACCCATTCTGAAGTTTTCAAGAACATATTTAAGAAATTACAGCTCACACAGTGTATAGGCTTACAGCTGCGTATGTTTCAGTCATTCCGAATACATGAAGTACAAGATTATACAGGCAATTATTCGGTCCTAACCTTTATCTACCGATTGGAGGCTTCAGGTTTGCCATGGAGCAATCTTATGATAATCATAAAGCATGAAGTGTTTTATTGTGCATTTTGATAAATACGAATTTCAGAAAGACTTATTTCGTTAATTCATTTTACAAACAATTTAAATGAGCTGCTGGAACTGCGAACTGGCAGAACTCGCATCTCAGTATTCCTTGTTGACAGTGGTTTTATACATCAAACTCAAAAGTGTCATATTGAGTATGATTAATTAACGATTAAATTGGTTTTCCTGAAGTAGTAGAAATATTAATAGGTGTGTTTTGTAGTGATTAATCCTCCATTCTTACATAAAATGGTACCTTGAACATGGACACTGATGATCAGGAACGAGACTTTCTTCTAGAGTGCACGAATTTTAATAATTATGTCAGTAGCCACTTGCCTAAATTAATTTCACGGAGGTCATTGGTGTAACGTTACTGCGCTGTGAAAAGGAAGTAGCAACCCTTTTGTACTGCGTCGGAGAAGGAACCGTCGACGGATTGGTCTTATCTACTGGTATTGTATACTTCAGTACCAGTGAACCTCGTAGCGAACTGTGATAAAGTGCTGTCCCTACTGATGGTACATGAAACAATGTAGGAAACAAATATGGCAGAGGAAGCTTTCCAGGCCTAAATTTAGCATTTGTCAGTTTTAAAATTTGAAAAAACAGGGAGGATGGTGCTGGCGAGATAAAAACCGTGGAAAACTCGTTCAGTTTTAACGACATAGCCTATCCGTATCGGTATAAATAAGTAATGAGTTTAGCATTACATAATACTGCTACTTTTATAAGTGTTCCAAGCTGTAATGCTTTTAACAGTAAATAGAAAATGATCCAGGATGGAAACGCATCAAGCAAAGAAATTGTTCACTTAAAAATGTAAGTGATCGTTAGAACTGTTTTCAGAGCATTCCATTCCTCCTCTGTGTTTCGATAATACGTCACAGCTGGCACGTGCTCCGATACAAATATTTTGGCTTATCTTGATAACTGAGTGTCTTAAATGTATGCTTGTTCTTTATGAGATACCTGTTTCAAATACTCAAGTTTGTTTACCTTAAATAACACTGCAGTATATTGTTTCAAAACGCTACGAATAATGTCTCTCTATCAGAAAAATCGCATTATACCACTCCTGTAAGATTTTATTACTGTCACCTTTGCACAGGCATAGAAGTTGCCTATGTTTTGCAGTGCAGCATGATGTATATGTTATGGCCCACAAATTCATCACCAGGACTTGACATTCAAGATGACATTTGTATCGGAAAGTCTTTTCCTCTTCTTCCTTTATATCTGCCATAAGTTTCCATCACAAAATAATTCACAATCTCCAAGAGCCTGTCTTTGCGTGTTGATAAAAATGTGCACAAAGCAAAATCATTATAGATTACACATTATTATAAAAACAGCTTTAAGGTCTAGGTTTTCTTTGACCGATAATTACTTCCGCTTGCTGTGCTTTGTATCACGTCCTAACTTCACATGGACTCGATAATATGCGTATAAAGTTTAAATCACTCAACATAATCAATCTGAGTTGCAGGCAAGTGAATAACTTTCACTCTGCAAGCCACTTTCATTGATAGTATATTGCGGCCACTTTCATTTAATTAAAATCCACCTCAGTATAAACATTAACATGGTTAGTGGAAAAAAAAAACAAAAAAAAAACATGCACACAAAAAACTGCTTAGAATTCGCTCTAGGGGTTTTACTTAACATTCCGCAACGATACCATTGTATTCTCTAATCTAAATTCACAGAAAATTCCTAAGGTTGTCAGTCATCTAGGTGCTATAGGAGTCTAGAATGTTGATTTATCTTGAAATTGTTATTTGCATGTAAAGCGACAAATAAACTACTTTGTGTTTGTATTGTGTTGCAAAAGAGGCATTCGGATCACTGCTATTACAGTAAAATCCCGTAAGGGTCTGTGACCTAAATGCTTAATTACCGGGATAGTATTACTCACGGTGTATTTTATTAGATATGAAAACCAATTTTAACCCAATTTAATAGGAAATGCAGTACAATAAATGTTATTTCTGAATATTTGCGTGCAGTACAGTGCATAGTGAAGAACAAGAGATCATTTGTTATGAAAAAGAATCTTCGATTGTTGATTGCCGTGTATACTCGTACCGCTACTTTTTATATTTTACACTTTGCCATTTTGTACTACTGTACGACTACCAAGCCGGATAGCACAGGCGTTTCGTCTGGGTCAAACATACGTAAGGTCGTGGGAACGCGACCGGCCTCTCTGATCCATGGGTTTTTGCGGTTTTTTTTAGTCGAATGCAGGGGAGGTTACTTCATTCCTCCGAACTTCCTGTCCCTTCATTTCATCCCAACCGGTCCCTTTCAGGGTTGACGAGGCGCCATTCCGTGGAGGTGACTGCGCACTGGACATATAGTACTCAGCAGACGGATGGAGCTGGTACTTTTCTGCGTACTCAGGCGATCTATCCGGGACTAAGCCACGGGCTTCTGGCCCTCCCCGCTTCGAGATCAAGAACTGTTTGTGAACCGTTAGGACCCTCCACGGCTTCTTTCTCTCTGTCGGCCACCCTTTGATTACACTTATTTCATCCTCTCCTCCAGGAATTCAACGTACAATAAGCCAACGGCTGCAGTGCAGAATATCCCTCCATAAACAGACAGGCAGACAGACACAGACACACACAAATAAATCAAAGAAAAACAAAAGGGATTAAAACACATTGACAGGGAGATTTTGGGTGTATAGATTCCTTTCAAGAAAAAACACTGTTATTTGGCCATTAGTGTCGTATAGTCCTCCGTGGTCTAGGGGCAATATGGTTAGTCTACTTCCCAAGGTCGCGCGTTCATACCCGTTGGAGGACGATAGATATTTTTATAGCGCAACAACCTTAGCATGACTTCCTTTAGAAGGGAAGTAGATTTACGACACGTAAAAAATCTGAAGCCTAATAAAGAGATCTCTGAGCATAATTAAATGTTTTTTGACGCCCAATATAGAATGGGACGCTGAGAACCACAGCAGTAAGGAGCGCCCATAAGTAAAACTCGTTTTCGTTTCCGGTAATGGAGACTATAGAGGTCTTCCAGGTGAAGTGCTCGGGCGCCGAGTACTATGAAAATATTTTCTCATCTTAGGTTTAAAGGAGTAAAACTTTCGCAAATAATATACAATATTTTTATTAATTTTGACCCGAAAAAACGCTAATAGTGGGATTTGAAAGCGTTAAAGTGGATAAAATCATGCAGTATTAATATGGAACTATCAGGGACTTTACAAATGGAGAAAAATGAACGGGATAGCGTTATAGTGGGGAGCTAATCACTGAGTTTTACTGTATATCCTCGAAAGATAGATGTGAACATTGTTTCTAAGAGCTTTCTGTTATATCTCTTCAATTATTGTATATTTTTAGTTGCATTATGCATGTTCATCAGTGGTTGAATGGAAGCTGTTTTATAAAGTTGTGCAGTCATAAAGATATGGGATAAGGAGAAGTACGGAGGGGACTTAGAACTAAACGGTTGTTGTTGAAGTGCTTTTTTTTTTATTCAAGGGTACTAAAACAGGTATTTCCGGTATAGAATGTTTTAATGAATACAATACTTTCTCTGCTTACTATGTACAATGCACATATCTGCTAGAGAAAGTAACAAATGAAGCGCCGTTTAAACACCTAAACTCAGAACATACTAATTACTCTATTTATAAGACGAACGCTAGAATTGAAAATCACAGATTCCAAAGGCGACTGAGACTGCACTCCTTCCAAAACACGGTCATTGACACTTTAACAGAAATGAAGTATTGTCCATCTAAAGAGGGCACTGGTGTAAACGCCAAGGTCACCAAGCTTGCCGGTGAGTCACTAAGTAAAAAATAGATCTCACTTCTTATATCCATGTGACCTTCTTTAACCTCTATCAAATTCAAAATATGAATTTTTGTTTCGTTTCGTAATCGGCTTACCCTCCCCGTATTTGTAGGACTGTTGCCCCTCTAGGACTTGCACAAGGGGTCAGAAGCCTGTCGGGGAGCCAACGGCACGAAACCATAGAATGGAAAACCAGTTACGAGGTGTCGACTCGTAGCCAGGTATGAACATGGGGGACTCGATGATATGAAAAGTAAGCAAAACTGATGAATGGAAGATGGAGCAATTGGTGGGGTGAATGTCGGGGAAAACCGGCGGACCCTCAGTAAATCGGCCCAGACGCCCGTTCGTCCACCACGAATCCCATACGCGGGCGCTTGGGATCGAAGCCGGGCCGCCTAGATGTAAAGCGAGCGGCCCAACCAACCACAGTGCCGCCTTGAATTTTTGTTTGTAATGTATCTCTAATATTTATCTCTATATCTCTATATTTTCATCAAACCGTTAAGAGCCATTTTTGAGAAAATAAGAAGTTTCAAAATGTATTCATTGCAGAAAAATAGTTGCCAGGGGAGAATTTTCTTGAAATTCTCTGTATCGAATCTCCCCGTTATGTTTATCGAATCTTTAACATCAAATTTGTTATTTATCTGATTTATTTTTTTTTTCTTGTCTTTCAATTGTGTTGTTCCCATTGGTAGACACACAAGCGAACCTATTTGCGATTTTTTTTTTTTTTTTTTTTTTTTTTTTGTAGTTTCAGGGATTTTCCAAACTGTTTCTAATGAAATCTCAAATTACGACTTTTGTATTGAATTGTATTTCCCCCATTTACTGTGAGTATAGAAAAAAGTAAAAAATAATCTTCCTAAAGTAATTAATCACCATTGCTATCAAGGTATTTATTGTCACTTGGTATCGTTTTCCACCGCTAAAGATCTGAGCTGAGTGTCTCTGCCACTTTGAGGCCTTCATCGGTTCGGTATTCCTTTCCACCCAAAAATTCATGTACGTTGTCCAAAGTGAAACACCGTTTTTTCTGAATTCCTTTATCAATATTTGCTCCTCCATATGAAGACTGAACTTCTCCTCCGGTCTTTGCCGTACACACTAATTCTCCTTGATTACTCGTAAATCATGCAAAATTTCTCACTAAAGACTCGCTGATTGCATTACCACCATACACTTTAGTGTATTCAAATAAACTAATAAGTTTTTTTGGTGGTAGAAAAGTATAGCACCGGCATTGAAAAACTGGTACCCCCTGGCACTAAATGTCTCAACAGGATGGAGGTTATGTTGAGAAATAGAGTAAGTTACTGTGACTTTGTAAATAAAGTTTTGCGTTAATATCTATCATTATTATTTAGTCACTTTCAGGATCACCATTGGAATTTGCATGTGTAATACTGACTTAGCGTATCATAGCAGCTTTGTTTTTTTGTGTGAATACCCTTCCAAATTTAAACGCTATTACTACTAAGATAACGTCACAAAGAGTTCGGTTCACATCAAGTTCCTTCCCGGCGTCGAGTTGGGTCGCCATTACAGTGGTCTCCTGGTCTAGAAATCTCTAGTCCAACCAGGATTCAACTCATCGCTCATAGATGGCACCGTAGAACACGACTTGCGGACTGAAATAATGGAATTCAGCGCAGGAACCTTTCCTTCAATGTATAGAGTTCCTTTATATGTAAATAAGTACTACACGGACCAACGTGCAAGGAAACCATGCTAAGGATTGTTGCATTATAAAATCCATCACTATTTCTGGGTTTGAGCCCGCGACATTAGGTATTACAGGTTAGCATGGTAACCATTACATCACGGAGGGTGGCTTACAGTAATTTAGCGATGGATGTAATACACTTTTCACAATCTTTTTATTTTCTCTAACCCGTATTCAATGTACATAGTAGCTAGGGAATTCTTGAAAAAAGGTCTGTGTGCAGTATAGCTCAGAAACGAAAATGAAAAATTAAATACCAAACTTGGTATTTCTTTTCAGTGTCTTCTAAAGATGCGACACAAAGGTTTTCAGGAAAATCTCTCACAAATTACCCTTTACACGGAAAAACTGTTGAAATTTTTTTTCTTAAAAAGGCTCTTAACAGTTTTGATTAAAATACCACATATTAAATATCTTTACATTGCAAATAAAATTTATATTTCCAATTATCTGGAAATAGCCTCTGAATATCTCTTTATTCTCGATGCATTTTGTAGAACTTTACATAACTGTTAAACCGTTAGAGAAAGACAAAAACTTACCACACAAAAAGGTAGATCTCCTTAAAGCACATACGTTTTTCTTGTAGAAATGACAGTTTTTGAGATATTCTTTGTTATTGATTTCAGTTTTGAACACCTTTTTCATGCGGGAAGCCACCTTCAGTTGCATCTCTCTTGGTGGTCATGCAAAGCGAACGGTAGTTCAATTTTTCACATAGCTATCAGCGTTTAAAGTATTTGACTATCGCTTTGGCCTAGATCATTCCCTCTTTGCCCTTATACTCACAAATAATAATAGTAATAATAATAATTCTGCTAATGTGCATCTCGATTAGCATGATGTAGATAAAAGAATTGACTTTTGCAAGAATGCTTTTGTGTGTGGAACAACTAGAGAAATCCATGTTAATGGAACATATTAGATTTTTGTATGTTAATATGAAATTCTGTGGTCTCTACACATAGACACCCGAATGGAGGCCTTTCTTCTAGCACAAAGCGGAACGTCATTCTCGTCACCGAGTTACTAACTTAATAGCAACCTATTACCAGCCAGTTGGCATCTCAAAATCGCTTGGCTGCCATCCAAAAGTGTTGAAACTCAACTGACAGCTATCACAGATACCTATCAGGTCTTTCATATTTCAGTGTTTTAGAAGGGACAATACAAACATTTCAGTGATGAAGGGGATCTAGTACTCTGAAATTGTAAAAAATTACATTTTTTTTGGATATTAAACTCTATTAATTCTAGTTTCAGAAAATGTATACTTTTGAGGCTTAAGAGGATTTAAATCAATTTAAACATAATTTAAATGCTAGTCTGCATGTCTTTAAAGCTGTTATACAATGCCACTTTTAGAACATTTGTACCTTTAAATTCAGTTTTCTCAAAACAGTATTTTTGGATATTTATGTACCTTTTACTCAGAAAATATAAGACCTCGAAAGCTGACATTTTCAGCACAACTTGTAGTTGAACTTTCTGGACCACAATCGTGATGTTATAGTATATAATGAATATATTATGAAAACACCAACACAGAAATTTACATATTTTTACATTTTAATTTGAAAATATATTTCTTTTTTAATTTCTTATGAAATTGTATCACGGCTAAAGAATTAAAGTTCTGAAGATAGCTGATTTACTAAAAACAAGCATGCAAAAGTTTGATTAGGTATTGCAAGTAGTATCACAGAAAAAGGTACATAAATTCACATGCTTTAAAGCGAGTTTTATTAATTTTCTGATGAATGAAATAATTTTTATAGACTCAACCACATATGCTATTAATACAAACAACCTATTAAAATAATTGTCATGACTTATAGAATAATTCATACAAATTTCTCGAAAGACAATTGAATACTTTAAGAGAAGTGATAATTCAACTCACTTAACGTGTAGTTTCCTTATGTTCCAACTACCTTGTCCCCTTAAACTGTACAAGATTAGGCAAATAAAAACTACATACTTGGAAGTTCATAATACTTTTTCTTCTAGAAACATTTGAATAACAGAGGGAATAGCGCCTTGGCGCACAATAATAACAATTTATTGCCACCAGAATTCCCAACTTTTAAATAAAGAATTACTTAAGTATAATAATTTTTCCTCTCATTATCTTATATTAAACAAAACTGTATGGCTCCATTCACATTACTTTCTCTATCTATTCCTCACACAGACTATTCTTACAGAAGATTCTTTTATCCACAATATGGTAATAAAGATAAACATTACCAGAAAGGGGGGGGATACACTAGGCTAAAGCGATAATCAACTACTTTAAAAGCTGTCGCTATGCGATTGCCACTGAAATTCAGTTCTCTTTCCATAATGTGGAATAACACAAAATATACATGAAACGGATGAGGACTCCCGTTAGAGATTTTTTATTCAGTATTTTAAAATTGAAACGAACAGCAGGGAATATCTTGGAAATGGTTAGCTGTACAACAAATAACTGTATATGACAAATTCTGTTTTGAGGAGCTCTACATTTTTGAGCAGTAAGCTTTTGCCTGTCTCCCATACTGTTAATCAGTTATGTAAAGTTAATTCACAATGGAAATGTCTGCAAGGGCTATATCCAAGAAATCCATAGAATACGTTTTATTTGTCATAAAATATATTTAGTGTACGGGTTTTGAATTAAAATCTTTAGCCATTTTTGAGAAAATAAAAAGTTTTGAAAATTCTTCATGAAAAGGGTAGTTTGGAGTAGGGTATTTTAATGAAAATCTTTGCGTTGCGTCCTTGTAAGATACTGTACTTAAATACCAATTTTGGTACTTAACCGGCTTTTCGTTGTCGATTTGTGCCGTCCATATACACATGCATGCGCGGACCTTTTTCTAAATATGCTTTTTTCTATACACTGGACCTTAAAGCATGCTTTTCCGGTGAAATATGGGTATCCAACGTTTAGGTGGAATACAATATCTTTGGTATTTACTATGTACATTATGTATTCGTGCTAGTGAGAGTAATAGGGTTCTAACAATCAGGTTACTACGATATACACGTTTTATAGATAAAACTGGGTTTACATTCCATATTATTATTATTATTATTATTATTATTATTATTATTCTCTTAAACTATATACTTTGATTTTTGAAAATTAAATGTTAATCTCTGAATGTTGTACCCTTATTTTAATTTACTGAGCATATATTATAAATCATAATTTTCTTGATTAATATAAGCTGATCAAATACAAAATGTAATGATTGCACAGTATTGTATCCAATAATTACACCCATGCCTTTTGATCTCTTTTTCCAAATACGAAATGTTTTTACAAAAAATTTTGAATAATTTCTGGGATAAACAACATCCCTACGTATGTAATCCTTCAGTGATAGGATAATTCAATGGTAATCTATTGTTTATGTTCATATTTTCAATAGGATGTCCATATAAATTTTAATCCCAATTATTAATGAATAAACCACTATTTCTGAAAGATTTATAAAGCTTAATCACTAGAATTGAAATGTAGGCATTTTTCAAATCGATAAATAAAATATGCAATACTTGATTGTATCTTAGAGTCTTTTCAATATTATTTCAAATAAAGAGATTCTCAAATCTGGATTGTCCTGCTCGAAGCCTGGATTATTCGTCTGCTCTTCTGGAGTTTTATTCATGTTGGAACACTTATTTAAAATTCTATATATCCAACTATGTCTTACTCCCTTTTCATTTATTGTTAATATATGTAATATAATCTACTCTCTACAGGCATATTCTCATCTTTTAAAAATCTTTCAAATAGCTGTCCTAATAAATCCAAACATTTTGTTCTACACGATTTATTACTTTTGCAGAAATTCGTCTACTTCCAGGGGCTTTGTTATTTTTAACTATTTTATTGTAGTTTCCATTATTTCAATATTTACTTATACCTGTATAATAATTAAAATAGCTAGTATTATAATTTGAAATTTCACTATATATACACTTCAATGACAATCACACGCATTATTGACAAAAATGGCTTACTCTCTGTAAAATAATCTTTGAAACTAAAACTCGAGTCTAAATTGACTAGACCTAAATGCAGTGTTGCAATTTTATTTACACACACATACACACATACACGTACCATTCCCGGTGAAGGATTTTGCAAAGCCATAAGCGTTCTGATATTACCTTAGAAGGTAAATCGAATAATGGCTTTGTGCGCGGGCGCATTGTCATGATGCAGGAACCAGTCACCACTCCCCCTTAATGAGACAGAAAGTTAGTTCTCTTATTGTAATGCGCCTGTCATTTAAGACCATTTCTCTCATCTGATTGATATTTTCATCATTTTTCCTGGATCCGGGTCGTCCCGAACGATCTGCATCTTTAACTGATGTCACACCACTTTCAAATTTTGAAAACTGCTCAAATGCTTGAGTTTTGCCCATAAGCTGTTCTTAACATTTCATAGGCTTCTGTTGCAAAATTTTGTGTTTGTTTTGTGTTCTTTGTAATCTGACATTTTTTGTTTGTGGAAAAATCGCAGCACATGCAAAACACGTATTCACTTCAGAGGGTCTACCTCGTCACAGGAATTCTCGTGGCCTCTCACTTTTATCGGGAAGGAACGCTGCATGTACCGTCTGGGTTAGACTTAAAGAAATCTCTCAGCGTCAGCAATCTTGAGAAACCATTCCGGAAACTTTTTGATCACACCTCGTATATACGCCTCTGGTGTGCCGGAATTTTGTCCCGCGGAATTCTTAGCATACTGACTTAAAAACCATTGTTCTGGGCCAGGTTTGAACCCGCGGGACAAAACCTAAGGATCAGTAGGCCTGCGTCTAACAAATTGAGCCACAGAACGGCTAAAAGTGAATTTTCACAGTACTAATGTCCAAAAAATGTATCGTTGCTATACAATTTAACATATGCATTTAGAAAACTAACAAATAGAGGAAGAGGAAAACATGGATTAAACGATTTAATGATATCCATGGTGAAGTATGTTTTATAGTCAAAACTCACCTTTATTGACACCTTCATGAAGGCATCGTGCCACGTGTCCACTATCTGCCTTCCAACCACGACACTGTGTTGCTGTGACCCGTAAGCATGCAAGTTCAATAAACGTCATCCATACTATGTATAACTACCAGACATCCGCTCTCTCCCTTTTTATGGTGCTAAAATTGAATCTTTTTTTGATATGTTTAAAACTTGACAACTCCACCTTATGCATTAAACCTGCATTTACTTTACAATAGCAAATTACATGCTAAATTCCATCATTATCGAACATTTCCAAGACGACTCAAAAAACATCAGCTTCGGACCTTGAAACTTTCAATACTGCCGCGGGCACGCCCTTGAACAAGTTAAAATGAATGATTATTGTTACAAAGTAACGAGGCATGACACTCAACTCGTTTGACTCCGCGTGAACGCACTATGTGAACTTGCGCAGATCTCAGTTATGATTATTTAGAAGTGTCTAAGGTGACTTATAAACATCCTGTATTACGATATACTTAACAAAATCTTATCACAATTTTAGTTTTACCCAAGAGCGTTGAACTAAGAAAAAAATGAGTGAAGGGAGCGAAAGATACAGGTTCTCTTCCAACCTGTTTATTTTACGTATTAAGGTGAGTGAAAAATTACAAAACCTTTGAAACGATACATCAGCTACCGTGGCTTTGAAGAGGGAATAAATGACAGAACTGTGCTACGATTATCGATGCCTGATTTAATTTGAGGTAAACATGGACCCCAAGATCGTCATCGCTAAGCCATTTTTATGGGCATTCATGGCGTGAGGTCTGCGAGTTTGAGCCCCTACATTGTGTTTGTGTACGTGTGTGTTTATGGTGTACCATTTAACTTCAGACTGTAGAATATCTCCAAAATTAAGCAATTTGGAAAGAAAGATCTTGAGTAAAAGTTACTTGATATAATGGGGAGAAAGTAAATGTCAATTGGTGTTCTTTTGATTGGAAAATGTTTAGATGTTAATTTGAGAGTCAAGGTACTTTTTTTTTAAATGGGAACAATTATTTTTTCCCTTATTCCTCATCAAATATTAAACAACTTTTGTTTACATAATTTTCTTTTGCATGGTTCTTTTACTGGTGTAGATAGTTAAACATTGATGAAAGGCAGATGCACAGAGCACTGCACGGGTTTTGTACAGTATTATTTCAAAACGTTGTACCTTACTATAATAAGTTTTAAATATGATGCACTTCTATCTCAATGAATTTTCCAACTCTGAAAATAATCGATTGCTGTGTCTGTAAAAGCATGTCTCTTCTAATTACGGCACAAGCATTTGGTATGCACGCCTTCATGACGACAGGAAAATGGCTTAAACAAATGTTGTTTATTTTTTGATGAGAAATAAGAAAATGACATAAAAAGCGTTGGTTCTTATTTAAAAACGTACCTTGGCCCTTTCCAATTAAAACACAACAAATAGCATTTACTTCCCCCATTATATCAAGCAACTTTTATTCAAGAACGTTTCTTTCTACAAAAAAAAATGGCGCGCTATTTATGGACGCACTTTAACTACTCTGGTTCTCAGCGTCCCATTCTAAATTGAGCGTGAAAGACTGCTTAATTTTGCTCAGAGGCCTCTCTATCAGGCTTCCCTTCGGAAGGAAGCCATGCTAAGGATATGTACACCCGAGAAATCCATAGTCCTCGTCCAGGTTTGAACCCGCGACCTTGGGTATATGAAGTCAACATGGTAACCATTACACCACGGAGGGCGACTTCTACTATGCTTAGTTTTTTATATATTCTACAGTTTCAAGTTAAATGGTCCATCCTGTATATAAACGAAGTTAATTAACAAAATCAGGAAAAATAGGAAAGGTCGAAAAGGAGGAACACCGGATTTATTAATTTTTTTAAGAGGTTTCCATTGGAAACATTCCTCAATAGCGTACAGATCACTTTATTTAATTTCTAAATAACTACCATCCACTAAAATATATGTTTATAATACATTTTAATTCAGAAACACTTTTAAGCCTGCTAACTTATCTTGATCACGACACCATATCAGGCTTTTAAATAGATTATCTGATAAAATAATGTTCAGCCACCCGCGTGCTCTACTTGGTGTCGAAGTTGCAACCTCCGGAGAGAAAGTCGTACAGATACCTCTCAGTTACCAAGGTTAGCTAATTAAGCCAGGCCTGCATTGATTGATAGGCTTACGAAACAACATGCAGCATTTATGCAGCTCAAGGTTCTGCAGTTTGTGCCTTAAGGCCAACACTATGCGGTGTGTTGCACCCGTTTGACCTTTTAGACCTTCATGTTATATGCGTTATAACGCAATAAATCACACGTAACTGATCCCCAGAAGCTCTCTCTCTCTCTCTCTGATAATAATAGGGATATAGAGTTAGTGTTGTAATTACGATATGTGTGGGGTATAATTACCCAGATGACGCTGCACGTTTTTTTTTGAGCGAACAGTGAGGTGCTTGAATTAAGATGTCAGATTTGTAAAACGCTTTTATGCCGCTATTATTCTGCAAATTTTAAACACATAAATAAATAATGTATAACCCTTGGATTTTTCATCAAAATATTTTTCTTCAGAGAATTTTCCATTGCACACCGTTTCTTTTGAATTAATATTAATGGAAGTACTTTTTATAGCCTAAATTATGTAACTATTCATTTTTTAAATGCCTATTTAAATCAAATCTCTCAAGATGTGCATTACAATAACATAGCTTTGTGACCTTAGATTGATTAATATGATGTTTCTAAAGGGTCTATTTTGCACAGAAACCACTTTATAATACAATTATAGAATTCGCCTTTAAAATAAACGAAAGCTGTCTTACTACTTATATTACGCTGATGATCTTGCTGTGTGTGTTTAATCAAAACCATTCGAGCCATTTTTGAGAAAAGCAAAATTTTCAAAAGCTTCCCATGTAAAGGGTAGTTTGTGGTGGTGTATTTTCTTGAAAATCTTCGTCTCACATCCCTTGAAGATACTAAACATAACTACAAAGTTTGGTATTTAACGGCCTTTCAGCTTTTGAGCTCTGCAGTCTATAGACAAACAGACAAGACAGACAGACAAAAAAACAGACACATACATATGAAAACGTTTACTAAAATGTTTTTCAGACTGAGGGAGACCTTAAAACATATATTTCTGGTGAAATTCCGGTATTCAACTTTTGGATGGAATGCAATTCCTTTCCTAGCTACTGTAAATGCGTACCAGAGAAAGTAAAAATTAATAGATACACTAAATGTTCAAATATTCACAATCATTTGTCTTGTAATAGGTCTAAAACATTTATGTGTATGCAAATATAAACATTTTAAAATTCAAAATGAGTTGGGTATGTATTAGTAGATTTATATAATCACATACCTGAAGGATTTAGGCAGTTAAAATTCCATTTCTTAACAATGTGATGTCTTCCATCCATTTGACTTTCCTTACCCTTTCCACTAACAAACCATTCTTACCAAAGATTGATCTTTTACCTATATCATTTTAATCGAGATAAAATTGTCTTATTACTTCCTTTTTGTTAGTAGGAGGTAAATAAGGGTATTGCTAAAGCAATAGTAAGATCTTTTAAAAGCTGATCGCAATGGGAAGCAATTGAAATTCGGGTTCCTTGCAAGGGGAGGAGTACAGCAAAAGAGGTGAAACATGACTTAACGTTTGAGAAAAGTTTCAGTAGTATAAAATTGAAACCAATAACAGAGAAATTCTCGGAAATGGCCAGCTCTACAAAAAATGTTTATGAAAAAAATGTTTTAAAGAGCTCTATCTATTGTGTAAAAAGTTTTTGTCTATGTCTTACTGTTTCCAGTTAGACAAAAGTCATCCAGAATGAAGATATCTACAGAGGCTATTCTCAGACAATTCAAAATATACATTTGTTTGGTCTAAAATAACTTACACAAGTTTCAATCAAAATCGTTAGTCATTTTTGAGAAAACCATTTATTTTTTCATTTTAAAAGTGTCTCACAAGGTGTGTTTGAAGTGGTAATTTTCCTAAAAATCTGTACTTAGACATCAAAATTGGTATTTAATCAAGTTTGGTTTTTTAGTTATGCTATACATAGACACACATACATACAGGGACAGTTTTTTTAAAAATGTTTCTTTTTTTGTAACCAGGGGACTCTAACACATGTTTCCGATGAAATCTCGGTATCGACGTTTTGGTTACAATACAGTATCTTATCTACCTAATATACTTCATTGCACAAGTGCTAGAGCAAGTAAAAATTAAGAATATTAACCCTTTGTTGCCTGTCGGTACCTGTAAGTTCCGCTTGTTTTAAGCGTAATCATACAAATTGGGTTGTACTCTAGGATTAATTTCACGTTACGTTAAGCTTCAACCGTTAAGCTTTTTAAATAAATAAAAGAGTAAACCCCACATAACTACAGTCAAATGTAACTCCATTAGTTTCCAAGCATCACACCAATTATTTTACTTGGTGTTTACCCGTCCTTTACCACAGTCACCGAGATTTGAACTTGCAACATTTGGATTTGAATGGATGGCCAGTCCATTACCTATCACCTAACACTCATGGCCGTTTGAACCACGTTTTTGGTAGTGCCTTTGGCAGGATTATGAAAACTACATTCATTATCATTTCTAATTTCTCTATAATTTTATATAGGTGATAATTTTATATGTTTATTCTCATACATATTTTACTAGAACTTACTCCAGTTTTAAACTTGAATAAAGGAAAAACGGCATATGCGGTGTACTAATGCAGGCAATTAAGGGTTAACTTATTCTCTTGAGTTATGTACTTGAAATTTTAGTACATCTTATTTACGACATTGCCATACACTTTTTGTAAGTATCTCTGACAACAAATACTATCCCATTCTATGATTATACAATGTTTAGAGACGCGTTTCTGTTAAGTTGGTTCCTTTACAACTGTGACAGAATACTCTCGTGGTTGGGCCTATTATTTCGTTTGCGACTCTCAGCGGCATACCTTTCTTCTGAATTTTAATATGATGGAATTCTGGATAAAATGTTTGAACTTCTTACAGTAGCATCTTACTATGCGACAGATGGAATTCTTATTTTGCCCTCTGCATTTCTGCGGTTACATTTAACAGTAGATCCAGCTTGGGGCGGTCCCGTAATATCCTTAGAGCCAGCAATATATCCCACTGAATGCGCCAGCTAGATCGTTGTGTTGCCTTGCATTTTTATTCTCCATCGTAAACCTCTTGAATACAGATCTTGGAGGGTTAGGAAAGAGGAAAAGCGCCTCCGTCTTTACCTTGTTTATTCGTTAATATTCAGCCGTTTCGTGCCTGAAGTCTATAAAACATGCTAAATCATAACCTGGTGGCAATCATTTTGCTTCACAGTATCAAACAAATGCTTTTTATGCTAACATTATGTGTTTTAATTTTCGCTAGTAAATCTTCGGTGGAAAAGTACAGGACGCAAAAGCTATAAATGTAACAGTAAAAGTAGCAATTCCAACTGCATTGCATACGCGCTTACTAAGATATAATCTGGACAATATATTTTTATGTAGGTAATACAAACGTAATGGAACTTTGATGCACAATAAACAGACTATGATAGTAAGTAATATACTGTAATGAATATATAAATAAATGTACAATTCATGGGCAGTAGCAACGCTGAATAATAATGGAACTACCAGAAAAAGGAACATTAAATCTTAATAACAACAAATGGCGGATTGTAGGAATTAAAATATTTCTATATTAATTTTTATTAAAATATTAATGTAATCTTCTGTGTAGAAGGAAAATTGACACTTTGGTGGGCGTTAAGAAACTAGTGAGTTTGACCGGATTCAGGTATTAACAAGGTCCAAGCCAAGGGTTTAGCGTAATAGTTAAATATATTCCAACCGAGCTAGTTGGTTCAGCGGTAACGTGTGAGGCCTGCCACGTCTACCGCCCACTCTGATCCTGGAGTTTCCCAGTTTTCCCTGATCGATAGCCGAATATTAATATGATCTCCCATCTACCACAATGCCCCTTCTACCTTTTTCCCTTCATTTCGTTCCCTTCTGACTACTCAAGTATACTTCTAGATTTCGTGGCTATGGTGATACGGGACAGATGGCGCGGATGCATACACAAAGGAAAGAGTACTTCCCGTGAACATTAAAGGGCTGTTTGGTCGACGGGTCGTTCACTAACATCTCTAGGCAGCTCCAGCACTGGGACGGGTTTTCGAGCCTAGAAGTGTTAGGGACTTCCGCTTGTCTCTGTGGCCGGTAGCCTCCTGTAATTCCTTCACCTCATCCCTTCCTCCTGAGGGGTGGTAACCAAAATTATCTATATAGGTCGTTGTGTGCGAGGTGCTACTCCCCTTCGCTGCATAACTCATTCCCAAAAGTGTATTTCAGTTAGAAGCAGATATGTACACCTATGTCTTCTGAGAATTACAAGCCATTGCAGATAGATTTGGTATACAGTTATGGACAAAGGAAGGTTGTGTGGCATTCCTATACTTTAGTGCGAAATGAGTAAACCAATAATGTGTTAGAAACAGTGAAATTTAGAAAATCCACAGTATCTAAGATATGTTATTCAAATTTATACCAGTTATTATATGCAATAATAGTGATATTTTTGCCATGTATGTATCTAACTTCTAGTTTGAATGGTTGTTGACATAATAATTTTTAACTATCCAAATTCATTATTCTAGTAAAAATTAGCTTCGTGATGCAGTTTTAAAAATATTCACATTAAAAAGTCCAGTTTTACAGTATATGAATTAACAAATAGATCCTCTTATTGTATTTTTATATTATTCCTAATTAATGTAGAAAAAAATATTAGATTTCGTAGTCTCCAAAGCTTATAAGTTTTCAAAATATAACAATGTATTTATCAAGATTTGAGCAGTTTTTGAAAAACAAATATGACCGTTTTCTTTAATGTGCGTTTGAGACGTAGTATAACAATTTTGAAACATATTAGTGAAAAATTGCAAATTGTGGAACATTTCGAGTATGGAAAGAATTGGAGAAACAAGTTTTAAGATTATAGCTTTGCTAATTAATACTTAAAATTAGCAAAGAGTAAAAAGAATATATTTTCCTAAAATTCAGAATGCACATAATGTTATTATGAAACAAAATACTTACTAGTTCTGTATAGCTTTTGGTCAAATTTCACAGATGCGTCACCTTAAGAAAGTCCTAAACCATGAGAGGGAGTGTAATGAAATAAAGACGTGTAAGGACGGGTCTTGGGAATTGATCCAGTCTTTTAAGTCAGCATGGGATGAGCAGTCGGAATTCCGCCAGTGCCTCTCATATTCAAACCACATGTTTCGCGGCGATGCAAATGTGGTTAAGCGTTGGTGAAAACCTAGTGGACGATATATATTACTTGAAAATAATATCCACAATAGGAAAATGCTTATTTGGATAACGCAGTAATAGCTTGTCTTGCGTAATATACACATAGTATCTTGTTTGACTGGACTCGGGCCAAAAAAGAACAGAATGAAAACGAAACTGTAAAAGGTAATGAAAGTGTCATTATTTCAAAATCACATCTATCCACGCCCACGAGAATAGTTGGCAGACAATAAATGGCAGCGCTCTACAACGCAGCAATAGAGCATCCACCGTTACGACTTTTGTGGTAGTTTATGGGTTAGCAAACAGACATATGAAAACATTGCGTTATAGTTAGAGCTCAGCATTCTACTTCATTTTTACTTTCTCTAGTACGAATTTGCAATGTACATAAGAGTAGAAGGCACAGAAGGTATTTTTTTCACCCAAAAATTCGATACCGAAATTCGAGAGGAAATTACTTATAAACTATAATCTTCTTTCCTTAAAAATACCCAGTAATTGAAGAGTGTAAATCTATTAAAATAAGGCTTTAGTTTACCCTCGATTACGAAAATACTGAAGTTTATTGAATTTAATAAATGATATGTGAGATATGGTGGCTATTTGGTGCTTGTATATTGTTCTATCGTGTAAAATTTTAAATGATAAATGAATAACGGATTGCGTATGCTTCCAAGCTTTCCATTATTGATAATGTCTATTTTGAACTTCCTGTAGTGCTATTTGACAGGATATTTGAAGCCTATAGTGCCTGGTTATAATAATCTGTTTGCCTAAATAACAGTGAAAATGAATATTTATATAAATATTGGTATATGGAAAAACCAAGGTAAGTTGATTACGTGGATTACGCTTAACAAACAGCAAAAAGTGTTTAAAAAGTATTGAAATATGAATAAAATAGTTTCTCAGGGAGAGGAAGACGCTTTATACTTGTGTAATAATATCAATAATATTCATTTTATGACACATAACTGGGAATACATCAAATTGTGTGAAAGCAAAAATTTAAAGGGTACAGAATGAAGGGGGTCACCTCACGCACTGCGACCTGTAGAGATATATTGCGCGCTAACAGCCCCTAGGAGGAAGAAATGAAGAGAGGGAAACATAGAAGGCCCTAACTCTGTGGCTGAAAGTTATTCATTCCGACGCCAGGACCCCAATACCATAGGTTACGGATCTCGTCAACTGTCCCCGCCCCAGCGAAGACAGGAACCACAACGCCATTTCAACGCCGAGAAGAACATTTACAGTAGCTATTCATCTGCGCCACTTGCCAGCACTGCCACACACCACGAGCCTGGAAACTCTCCTGAAAGATAAGTAAATGACATACATGGGAATAATGGAAAGAAATCGTGGAAAATAAGCACCACAGCATTTGCCTAGTGACAAGGGAAAAGCCATGAAAAAGCCAAAGTCAGAGTGCGCTTTCGACGAGGATCAAACCAGCGACTTGCCGAGTACGGCATTTACCGCGGCGCCACTTAGCCCGGTATCAAATTGAGTAACGATCACAAGCTGATCGTTAACTACACCAGGTTGCAAGGTATACAACTGCAAATTACTTGCTCCTTGAAAGGAATAAAAGGTACAAAACAACCTTTGGTCTACATCCAAGCATTCATCTAAAAATAAGTGATTTACAATAGTGAACCAGACAGGTCATGTGCGAAAGGATGGAACGGTATTTGCGGTAGGTCACGAAATAAACAGCTGATGAAACCTGTCATTATTCCAGAAATCAAGCAAGCGTAACAGCCAGTACTTTAACGCTATCTTTGTCTCTTTTATACAGTGCTGTTCTACAAATCAAACAAACGTGTCGTAATATGTGCCAAACAATGGAAATGTTTGCCACTACATCAGTTATAAGAAGAGCAAAAGAAAATAAATATTTCCATTTTTCGCAAAATTTCCCGATCGCTTGGTTGTTGTTTTTTTTTTTTTGTTTTTTTTTGTTTTTTTTGTTTTTTTGCTCTCTGTTGGTATTGTGGGAATTCTCCGAATACAAGTGTTTGCATATTCCACCTGTTGAATAAAATAATGAGAAACACTCCGCAAAACGTGTAACTGAAAAACATCACCTACAAGTGCTATGCTGATGCTGTAAAAAGTTAGGAATGAAAAAAAAAACAAAAAAAAAAAACGTATAAATTAACATTGCTGACATCTCATTTTTGAAAATTCTTATACCTTTAGTTTCGAGTTTTGCTCAGCCCACACATATCTGTTTGTTCTGAAAACTGAATTTAAGATTTTCAAACACTATAATCTGGCTCAAATGGTGATATAGCGCCTATGGTTAAATTTTTCCCACTAAGAGCTGAACAATAAGTGTCTGGTCACTAAAAACAATAGCTTATAATTATGTACTTGAAAAAAATTACTTGGGGAAATTCACACATTGATATTACAGATCTAACTGTGCTTTTATAGTGAAAGTAGATCGAAAATAAATATACACGTGTTACAGCTTGCTCTCACCTCTCACACAGTTCCAAGTTTGACAAGAAAATTTATTTGCAAATTGGAATAATTTATAAAACACATCTAATCTCCTGCATGCATCGATATTTCTTAAACGAAAGAATAAGCAAGTTTTATTGCTTCAGTTTTAGTTTCTTCTTTCTTTCTTTCTTTCTTACATTCTTTCTTACATTCTTTCTTTGTTTCTTGGAGGCACACATCACTGAAGAATTGACACATAATTGAGAACAATTTTCTCTTGCCTACTTGAAATCCTTCTTGTAAATTTTCTTTAGTGTGGTCCTATGCTCAGATACTTGTAGCCTCGGTGCGGGTGAAGTTCATCATTGGCCGTAAAATAGTACCAAGCAGCTGCGTTGAAACTGCGACATAAATATGATAATGGTCCCTTATTAGTTGTAATATTTATCCACGTTTGTATCGTTGCTTCTGTTTAGATTTACGTTGTTTTCATTTTCGGCAGTGCACTGAAGGTCGTTTCTGCCCGCTTTCTAGCCGTCCCTCCACTTAGTTCGCTTCTTACAGTAGCAGAGATATCGTAGGAGCACCGCGCCAGGTGGCTCAGGCGGTTTAATCTCTAGCTTGCATTCGGGAAGTCCAGGTTCGCTCCCCTTCGTTTTTTTTCCGGAGTCTGGTCGGGACTCCGGCGCTGTATACCCTACTTTTATTTACCTAATTGTTTTACTTTGTTTGCTGAATTTCTGTTTTCTTTTTACACACACACACATACACAACATATAACACCCATGCCCAAGATGGGACTCGAACCCACGATCCCCTGCGCTACGAAGCACCAAAGCGAGATGCCTTGGCGAGCGCGGTCATGGGGACCGGCCTTTCGTTCGCGCACTCTGGTCCTGGGCTTTTCCGTGGTGTCGTGTATCCACCACGATTCCTATTCCTTCATTTCATTTTCCTTCTCTATCTTTCAGGTCGGCAGCAGATGTGGATCGAGGCTTTGTAGGCAGATGACACGGTTGGTTGCCTAGCTGAGGCTAGGTACCATTGTAGTAGCATTCTATAGCTTCCGTGGCGCCCCAATGACACTGTTAGGGACTTCTGTGCGTCTCTGCGATAATTCCGTCATTTTCTAAATGCTGGCCTGTGGTTTTGCCTCCTCTCAACCCTTCCACCGGGGGCTGGTAGGCTGCAATAAACAAATACTTGGTTGCAGTTGCCACGGTGTACCCCACATCTAACATTCCCATGCCTCATTGTAGTAGCAGTAGTGTCTTAGCTGAAGCTATGCGGGCTGGTAGAAAGAGACAGAGATATAGAGCGAGAATGGGAATTACTGTGTGTGACCTTGACTGTCTAAACTGAAACCATTTTAATTGCATTGGTTGTAGAATACATTTTCCTGCTTCAAGAGTTTTGGACATTCTTTGGGTGTTGCTTTAACAGCTTTTTTAAACAGTCTTCCACTAATGGAGAAGTTTTTTTTTATAGAACATTTACTTTGTTAAGCTTCTTTAATTTCATTTCTAGCGTTGCATTCTATTTGTTAATAAACTAAAGTCGAGTTTAAATTATCCCGATTTGCGATCGTTCTATAGTTAATGTTTTATGCCGTTCTTCCCATTTATCATCGCCATACTAATTCTTGATGCAAATCTCTTATTAGCCTAAGATATGGTCGACCTACTTCAGAAAGGCTGAGGGAAAATATACACAGTTTCACTGACCATAGCCGTGATTGCATTCTGCTACTAATAGCAGCGGTGATTAAGTTTGTCGACACAGGTTAATATTTCATAGCGAATTTAGTGCCACAGTTATAATGTTCTTATAATGTTCAAGGAGAATGGGAATAAAAATGTAAAAAGCCCACGTACCATAACTAGTACTACAATAATTAGATAACATATTTTAAAGTACCTACCGAAACATGAAGATTTGAAAAAGTGGGCTTCTTCAATATTTTAAAACTATTTTCTATTGTAGGTTTTTTTTTTGTTTTGTTTTTGTGTGACAGAGATACTGAATTTCTATTTTGGTTTTAGAAGACATGTTATCAATGAAAATGTTTGCTTATATATATTAGAAGTTTGAGTTTCATGTACTGTATATATTACTTACTTTAAATACCTATACTCTTCTCGAAACTTCAGATGCTTTCTCTGCTAAGCACCATTTTCTCTAGAACAACAGAATCTAAAATAATGCAACTTGGAGCATAAATTGCATATGTAAAGTGAACGTTTTAGGGGGAATTTATTTCAATAAATTAACTGGAATATATTTTAATGACATTTTGAATATTTCGTGTTAAATATTTGTGATAAACATTTTTACAGTTGTAACTCGGAAGAATTAACATCCTTATGTCTATTAATTATTGAGGGTGCTATTTCTTAAATGTGAGTTTCAACAGATATTGGGAAAAGGGTACGTTACATTTCTAGCTTTAACATTGGTAAACAGGGCATTACCGATCCTCTTAATGCGGTAAGTATACGAAGTAAAATCCCCTCTAATGCTATTAAGCATTTACCGTTCAGGATTTGCTTACTTTTGAAATTATAATCGTAAGGATTATAATTGTGCAGCAAGAAACACAAAAGATTGGTCAATTATATACCAATTGCTAGAAGCATTCGGTTACAAAGTAAGGAACCTCTGCGTGCATAATATCAATTAAACTTGTTACATCATGAGAATCAACACCCTTAGGTTTTCAAAACGCATTTTCCTCTTCCACTAACATGTAGCAATTCAGTCGCACGAAAACTTAAACAAAAAATCTGGTTTGTTCCATTCACATTACTTTCTTTACCTACTCTGTAACAAATTATTCTTCCAAAAGCTCCACTTCGTGCTAATCAAGATAAACATTAACATAAATAATGAGACAAAACATATATGAAACGAATGGTTACAACTTTTTGAGAAAAGGCAAAATATTTTCAAATTGAATTCAATAGTAAGCAATACTTAAGTAATGGTTAACTCTAGAAGAGATGTATTTGACAAATTGTGTGTTTTAACGAGGTCTACATTATTATGCAGTAAATGTTTGTCTATTTTTAGGCTTTACCAGTTCAACAAAAATCATCCAGAACGGACAGGTCTTCAGAGGCTGTCCCATACCGTTCAGGAGATACACTTCATTTATAATGAAAATATATTAGACGTATATTATTTTAATGAAAATCGTTACACCCATTTTTTAGAAAATATACATTTTTCTGCCATTGCTAATAAAAATAGAAATAATCATTAATACCTTGTTTACAGATTTGTGGACACGGATTTTGGGGGCGTGTTTGCCCTGTTTCAACCCACTATGTCCTCTGTTTATTCGTTACTGGATCATACAGAAGTACATCCATGACCCATCAACAGTTTTCCACCAATCAGCCCATTTCTGGAAACTCTTTTTTCCATTAGTTACATGCATATTCTTGAAATGTTCCCTTACAATTGTGAGGGTACTTTCCACTGATATGTCTAGCATATTTGCAAATATCCTAAAAGCTGCACAGGGATCAACGTGCACAATGATGGCAGCAGTGCGGATTCTGAATTCTGAAAGAGAAGTAGTGGGGGATTCCTCTCCTCCTTCCATGTTTAAATGATTTATGGTAACAGAAATATACAGCACGAGACATTGTTGACACGACAAGATCTTGAATCGTTTTGTAGCACTTTTTCTTAAAAAAACACTAAACAGTACTGCATAGCATTGGTCTTTATTTCCAACATTTTGTAGTTTAGAGGCAGGCGCCTTCACTACTTGCCACTTTAACTGCTACTGCTGGAGAACGGTGAGGCTAAGAAAAACATATTTTCCTATAGATGTCAGATTGATCATGTTGCCAAGATTTATAAACCTCAATCTCAGTCTTTATTGAACAACCCTCGTTAAACACCGCGGAGTAGAATGTGCTCGTAATGTACATCAGGCTGCGAGAACATGATTCGCTCACACAATATTTTATTTTCGAGAGTGCGAAAGGTGCAATTGGGCTTGTGAATTGCGTATCAAAGCCAATCTCATCCACTGTCGGCATGTATTGCTTAAAGCTAACCCTAGTCTTGAGCTTCTGCCAGTGAGCGTTAACAAAAGCCGGCTGTGAAAGCAGATTCACCTGATATTAAATTCCATTGCAAGGCGATCATAAAGGAAGGCAATAAACTTTTGATATTATTGGAAGTACGCCATGCAGTCCGTCACACGGATCACTCTCGTATCAACTGATATTAATTAATTAAGACCTGCTCTCCCACTGAGTAGCTAGATCTGTTGAAAACTGGATATAGAGGTTGCAAATTTCCAGATTCTTCCCTCCTCCTATGCTGTACTTACACTCCTCCCCGGGCACCCAACCGAGCACCAGGGGTCAGAGCCTCAAGAGGACCTGGCAGACTCTACGTCAGAGAGAGTATATGGAAAATCAGTCAGATGCTTGGAATGACTGAAGAAGATTATATGAGATGACTGAAATGGATAAAAAGAAATATGAATATAAAGATTTGGTGGAATGAATTACGCGGAATCCCGAAATAAAACGCCCTATTAGTTACTCCATTACAGCAATGTAAATGTTATAACTTCGTAATTTTCGCCAACTTTGGTGAAATTTCTCAACTTTTTAGAAGCAATTAATAAGTGTTTTAAACCCTGATTCTGTTGCCTCTCCGTTACCGGTTCTTCAATGGTAAGTTGTGAGGGTATGCGTGGGTGGAGCGAAAATGAACAACAACAATTAGTTTCAGTGAAAATATTTAATGAATGCTTAATTGACATGTTTAGAACGAGTTATCACTTAAGATAAATAACACAGTGTCCCTAAAATCTAAGCACGATGAATTATAGCCGGAAAATCTGCAAACTTCAAGATTATTAAGAACGCTACGCTGTAGGCAAATTTTGTTTTCATAGTAGAAGTAAAAACAACTTAAGTTATCGTGATTCCCTAAACTGCAATATAGCGACTCCCTTAACAAACACTGTTAAATGGGTGATGAGTACCGCACTGCATTTAAGGGCTATCGACTGCAGAAAACGCTCATAACAACTAAGGAGAAGAGCTAGAAAATGCAGTAGCAGTACTTAAATTTTCGAAAAACAAGTTGTTTTATTAACCTAAGTCCCACCTACATCGTGACACTTCACCAAAGTTCCTTCCATATACGTTGCAAAATCTCATATTTCATATTGGCGTCTGAGGGAATACTTACTCTTTGAGTTAATAAATTCTCAGTATTGCTGTTTCCTTCCTCATTCCCAGAACTTAATCTACATGGGTTTTCCCGCACGGATAGAGAGGGCACTAATGATTTCCATGAGCTCATCCGGAGGTAATGGATTAGCGGTTTACTAATTTCAGCACGTGATTATCATGATGACGATGACTAAACTTTAATGACCCTTAAATATTACAATTTATCATCTTTGCCTTACTGGTTGATTTAATATATGGCATTATTTATTGCAATTATTTCTAAATTTCCCCGTTATTTGTTTGTAAATAGTTAGGAATTTAATTAAACAATAATTTCGATAAACCGGGACCACTATACCTATGAGTAGCCGAAGTATCTGACATGTGAATTGGAGATCTGCTATTCAGATCCTGCCAGAAGCGTCCTCCCTGACTGATATTTACCAAATCTTGGAAAGTTTTATTCTGAATTGACTAACCATACATTTCTTAGATTTCATTCCGTTCATAGTCTATGCCCACCACCAGCTATGTATATGTAGTAACAACGGACGTTAAAACTGGTGATTAACACCCTAAGACAGAGCTTCACATTCTGACGTTTCAAGGTCTTCAATAAGATATAGCATCAGTTTCTAAATTCACGGCAGCCGATGTTCATGCAGCCCAATAAATGACAATCAAACGTCAAGGAGGTGAGGAATAAACTACATTGGAACTTGAAAGAACGCCAAATGTAGAGGAATCCTATCCAGTTTACATAGTCTAATATAAATTTATTCTAGTGGCGTTAAAGTAACAGGTATAGGTTAGGCAACAGAGATGAGAGACCTCGCGCACTGCAACGTACTGTAACAAACACCCACAGAAGGGTTATGTGAGGGAACCACAGGAAGCTACAGACAGCAGGAAAAATACCACATAGACGCGCGGAACTCTAAAATTCACAGGCTCGAAGACTCTTCTCACTACTAGAGTTACCGAGAGAGGACGACCAACCACCCATCCACCAGGTAGCTCTCTATTGTCCATGGGGAATACACTTTCTTTTGAGCATGCATCTGCGCGTCTTATCTGGCACCGCCAGATGCCACAAACCTAGAAAAATGAGAAACAAGTGCAATGAAAAGAAAATAATGGAAAAGAAATCGTGGTAGATGATACAATACCCCAGCATTCACCTATCAACGCAGTATAAACCATGAAAAAGCCATAGGACGGAGTGAGTGGTTGCCGGAGATTGACCCTCGGACTCTGTGACCTACTACTAGATGTTGAGACTGCATTTATTCGAAAATCAAACCAAAATATATTACGTAAGAAATCTCTCCTATTATAATGAAGTTATCTTAGAGGAGATATTTCTAACATCAAAATCGGCATCAGCTTTGACTTAAAACGCATACTACTCTGAAATTAACTTTTCAAATTCAAATACACGTTTTTCCATAGAATTATATAAGCGATTCATGAGATAGAGGCCTTAGAAATGATAATATTCACAAGTGGATGCACAAGTTTCTCACTACAGCAGCAGTAAACTTGAGCTCAGAAGCCTGCAGTAACAGTTAACGCCAAAGGGCACTAGGATTAATTCGTGCCCTTGGGCTCTTATTCAAATGCACTTCGAATGAACAAGATTCTACAAGTGAAGCTGTGTGCTCACGAGGAGAATTCTGCCCCGAACATTTCACAACGAATGTGCATAATTTGCATATTTGCCCCAGACAGTACATAACATATGGTAATCAGGATATGGCCCGTGTGCAAACGGTGCTACGTGTTTAGGTGGCAGCACTGCGATAAATAGAAAACACCCCCAGGTCGCTGTTTGCCTAGCCCTGTCTTGTACATATTAATGAGGTATTATGGGCAACTGATAATCGACTTTTAAATACACAGTATCAAAATAATGTTATATGACAAAGCACTCTCAAGAAAACCATGTACATCCTCATGTATTATCACTAGGGACAAAAATGTAGACCCTAATAATCAAATTAATAGGTATGGATTGAAAACTTACAGAATAAGTATCACATATTCACATATAAAAGTGTGATTGCGAATTTTAGGACAAATGTTTTGAATTGAATTTCTAAACAAATTAACGCTCGAGCATTTTGATACGTTTTCCTGTAGGTAAAATAACTGGGTTACATTATTAGGAACCAAATTATATTTAAAACAAATTTATTATTACACTTAAGTATTACATAGACATTAGAAAGAATTTGCTGAAGACTATGAATGGAGCATAATTTTATATGAGTGTGGATCATGGTCGACTCTAGAACCAGAAAGAAGCATTTAAAACATGGTGCTGCAGGAAAATGTCAAAAATTTGCTAGATTTACCAATGGAGACGTTTAAAACAGAATTAAAGCAGAAGGAGAAATTTGGAACACAAGAAAAAGAAGAACAAAATTCCTAGGGTATTTACTAAAACAGCAAAATATTTTAAAAATTACAATCAAAGCTTACTTCCCGTTTTTGTTGAATGATCGCCCACCTCTGTTGTATAAGTGGGCGTGAGGCCGGCAGTCGGTTGGTAGCCCTTGACCTCCGAGTGCTGTAGCAGCACAGGATTATTATTATTATTATTATTATTATTATTATTATTATTATTATTATTGTTGTTGTTGGTGGTGGTATATTATTATTTCAATTATTGAAGACTGGAATAGCAAACGAAGAGTTAGGCTACAATGCGTGGAAGAAATTAAGAGCGACTTGAGCTATAGAGGGTATTAAGAAATAAAAAGGCAGTAGAAGATGAGAATAGAAAATCGATCCAAAACATTCCAAGGGTTGAAGACATTACATTTAAGTATAACCACTGCACTTAAACGAAATTCAGAGAATTTTCAACAGTCACATTCATGCCGTGAGGGAACGGCTATGACCAGATACGAGGGGATCACGGATGTGACGTGAATTATTGATTGCTTTGCGTTTGAGTTACCTTCAGTGTTATCAAATTTCAAGACTGATTTGCGGTCACATATTTCGGAATATCTCATTTGTAAATAAGCACATAAATAAAACAAAAGTTAAATCGTTTATATATGTATACATAAATAAGGCAAGCATATATATGCAGCAAAATTTGCAAACTATTATTCTGTGGAAAAATCGTTGAAAATATAATTTTTAATTCTCAAAGCTGACTACGGTTCACTGCTATCAGGTCATTTTTGTACCCGTATTAACCACTAAAGTGTCCCGTTATAAATTTCCGTAACACTAATTCCCAAACTGGGGATTCTTAGAGGCTTGGCAACAAATCACTCACACAAAAAATTGTATTTGTTACATTCACATGACTTTCTCTACCCGCTGTTCGTTAATTCTACATGCCTTCTAAAATCTACTCGTGCGAAAGCTCATTTTTCTACCTAATTCATGCTAATCCAGATAAACCGCTGCATAAATAATTGCATTAATAAATTACCTTCCAGTTAAGTTATTAAAACAATTTCCCATTAAATCTTTCACAAATGCATATAGAATTAAATAATTTAATACAAAGTTTCGTGTTACTCAGTCTTTTCGTTTTGAGACATTAGGCACAGCCATACTGAGATACACCCATGAACATTTTCAAAAATCACTTTCTGGATTCAGGGAGACTTTAAAACATGTACTTTCTGCGATATGTGGGAATCATATGTATTGAATGTACATAACTCCTAACCACAATATATTTAGTTTGGTTCTGCCTTTCTAATTTACCATTTTCTGCACCCTGTGCATTCGTTTGCATGTATTATTGACATTAATTGAAATCACCAAGATGCACAGAAGCTACAAAAAGTTTAAAGTATTTGGTTGGTGTAACTCTGATATAAAAGTGATACGAAAATGTATCGTTGTAGAAAATCCCATTCAAGATTCCACATAGTCTATGGGCAACTGCTTTGAAAATAGTGATTTCGATTCTAAGATCAATATCTTTATTTATTCAACATTGATATCTTGTCACCCAAGGAGAAGAAGATTTCTCGATTGGCAGTATCAGGAAGTATTAATACAATGCATTCTATCCATTGCGGTAAGATCATTGTTACTTATTTAAAGTTAATGAAGTACTGTAAGGAGAACATAATCCATATTACAAGTTTTTTCTAAGCAACCTTGGTTTGTATAATCTTTTTTTAATGTTCGTACAATTATATATTAGCTGAAATATCCCATTTCAGGCCCAAAACAACACAAAACTGGGAGAGAAAAAGTTAAAAGTTAAACGAATACAGGATGTTCGGTATAAAACTTGACCGCTCGTACAGAGTTTTGTGTCTGAGTAACAGAACATGCTACGGCCGGCGTGCCAAGATTCTCTCTTCGCTTCTTAAATCAATTTTTCTGTAAAGCATTACATAAAATGCAATAAAATTAACCCATATCTCACAGTGAATGCTGGAAATGCTTCCTTCCGCGACTCAACAACCACTTCACCAATTCAACACATTTAGGGATAGGTAGAGTCAGACTGAAAAATTCAGTGCCATAGCCGGGGTTTGAGTCATGGATCTCCGGTTCTCTGGCCGGTTGCTCTAACCACTGAGCTAAAATGTCAACATGCCAACACGGCATTAAATTTCTCAACTGAATCACATATTTACCAGTAAACCACAAGATGATCTCAAACCATTTTGAGATGACACGACATTGTAAGTTGGGGTGTAAGTACTTTTAAGATTCAGGCCTCATAGTTAAGCCCACCGTTACATCAATTAGTGTTGATTTAATTGTTATTTTTTTTCAAACAAGCAGCGTGTTGGAGCCGGCTTTTTCGCCCAATCCAGGCCATGGCTTTGGATTTTTTAGTCTGACTCTAACTCCTGTCCCACACACGGCTTGTGCGAAAGAAACAATTAAAATAAACACATTTAATTTGAAACGATTTATCTCGACCACAGTAATGTTTCTAATTTTATTTCGTAAGTTTTTCTAAAGTTGCCCTGTTTGAGTGATTTTCGTGAAGAACATTCATTTTTCCAACTTTCGTCTAATGTTTCTTCTGCTATTTCTGTGCACCTTCGCATGTTTTGCACTGAGCCAGTAGTTTCAAATTGATTCCCCTAGAAAACGGAGGACAGCCCAGAATGATTTTTGAATATGTACATTTTCTTTATGGGGGAGGAGGTGCAAGGACCAAACTGAACCACACATTTCCTTTGGCCAGTTTCATATGTTTACGGAACGGGTTCACTGATTACTGTGACATTTTTCACACAGATATCGCTGTTTGCTCTAGAACTGTGAATATTTTATCCTGCATGCTTAATATGCGGAAAAGTGTTTTCATCGCTGGCTAGCCCAGAGCGAAATCTTAAGCATTACAAACATCGGGTAAATAATGCACGAAAAAAGTAGCAGAGCCTCCTTCAGTTGGTTCGAGAAGCAGGAGAAACAAAGCATACATTTCTTTTCAACCAAGGTAACGTACCTCGCGGGTAATACAAAACATGCGAGGAATTACAAGGCTTTTGTGTAATATAACGGAGAATTATCTCGCTCATGAATGCGAGATCCATTGTCTGTAAAGGAGCAATTTTTTCAAATAAAGGAAACTGCTAAGTCAAATGATTAGGCTTGGCTATTCATTTCATACGCCGTATTTGATTGTTCAGATATCGACCAATCACGGACACTTATTATATTCTTGTAATGCTCCGGTTTTCCCAGATAAAACCTGAGCTTGTTACTGAACCGTTACTGATAGTATCAGTTTATAGTAATTGCAGGCCATGTCGTCCATCACTATTATTAGTGCTAAATTAAAAAAACAAGAAATGCCAAGCTCAAGGTTTTGCAATACATCTATTGAACACATAGACAATACGATTGAAGAAGTCGAACTATTACTGAAAACCAGTAGTTTCGCTCAACGTCCAATTTTGAAAACTGTACTTAATTCATTTCACAATAATATTGTGCAATTTGTAGCTAAACTGTGTTCATATTAAAAAAAGGTGTTCTTATTGCATAAAATGTACACAGTAGCTAGAGAAGGTATTTTATTTCACACAAAAACTTGATGCCGAGATTCTACTGGAAATATACGTTTTGCAGTCCCTTGAGTCCAAAAATAATTTAGAAAAAGTTTCGTGTGTGTTTCTGTGAACAGAATAGCTCATAAGCGAAAAGACCTTAAATACCAAACTTGGTATTTATGTTTAGTATCTTCCAAGGAATCGACACGCAGATTATCAATAAAATCCCCCCAACAAAAACTACACTTTTCATGGAAATTTTTTTAATAATTCTGTTTGACTCAAAAATGGCTATAACGGTTTTGATTAAAATACCGTATATTAAAGAGACTTACATCACAAATAAAATAAATATTTTGGATTTTACGGGAATAGTCTCTGAAAGCCTTTTTATTCTGGTTGAGTTTTGTAGAATTCTGCATAACGTTTAAACTTAAGAGGTAGACAAGAACTTACTACAAAAAATAGATGTGATTAAAACACACAATTTATTTCATATACGCTTTTCTTTTAGGTTTGACCGTTTTCGAGATATTCTTTATTATTGGTTTCAATTTTAAACTTCCTAATTTTTCTCAAACGGGACCATGCAAAGCGAACTGAACCTCAATTGTTTCACATAGCGACCAACTTTTAAAATATTTGACTATCATTTTAGGCTAGTGTACTCCCTTATTTCCCTTTTACTTAAAAGGTAGGGAGTAATAAGGCCATTTCTGCTAATGCTTAAATCAATTATCATGATTTAGATAAAAAAGAATCTTTTGTAAGAATAGTTTGTGTATGGAACAGTTAGGGAAATTTATGTGAATGGAAAACAATTGATATTTCTATTACGACTTCTCTGACTGAGTATTTTTTTCGGAACTCCTCAGTCTTTATAACTGTGAAATTCCGGAAGAGATTTAGGAGTGGAACATTTCCTTTCCTCATTATTATTTCATTTCACGTAGTATCAGGTTCCAGTGCAGAAAGAAAGGGTGTTAAACACTATTCTGCTTAATCGTACTAACTTATTGCTAAGAGCAATACATTTTCAAGCACAACGTGGTTCTGAAAATTGAGCGAATGTCCAAAAATACAAAGGAAGGATTTTCAATACTACAGCTATTTTATCTATACAGAAAGTTAAATACAATTTTGTGTCAGTTCGTCGTTATTACACCTTTGTTTTCTTATAGACAGCTTACATGAGAGATTCAAAGACAGCACTAATGAAATGAAATTGAGTTTCAGTTATGGACAAATTTTGACTATTGTGACTATTGTGATTCTCAGTGGCGTGTTCTACAGTACCTTCGTTTTATTGTAAGGCCACAACCGCCTTATTTATCCATCGGTCGAGACGGCAGTGACCTCAGTATTATGCCACTAAGTAGAAGTGGCGTACGACGTGTCAATGGTATGTTTATCAGCTGTGAGCAGTCTCAGTTGTTGCTTTGTCTTCCTGTTGTGAAATGTTCAGCAATACGGTGTTGTGTGTGATTTCCTTAAGAATGCTATTCTCTCATTAGTCTACGGAAACGCCTGCCAGCAAATTAAAGCTTGAACAGCATATTTTTATGTACGAATACATTCATACGTGAAAACTGAACCATTCAGACAGTAGCAATTTCCTGGTCATCCAGTTCCGGACAAAGACACTGTGAGATGCTTGGTTAATACTTTTAGAACAAGGGGGTCGCTGAATTTTTGCGTGTGAATGGTAATTTCATTTGACGATGTCATTAATGTCCTCGCACGGATGGACACCACTTTTCAGAAACACTTATAACAAGGTTAGTACTCATTACATACTCGTATGTACTACGAACATACGTGAGCAAGTAACGCGGAAGGAGCGGAATGGAAAGTAGTATACTGTGCGGAGCACGTATTCGCGTAATCCTCGGCCCCGGCATAAAGCGAAGTTACTGTGCACTCAAAGAAATTAAGAATACGCTTGGAGATCTTATCATAAGACCCTGCCCATGTATTTTACTGTTTACAATGCTCTTAAAAATGTATTGGAAGGCCACGTAACCGAAGGGAAGAGGCCTGAAACATAACTTGCAACAAATGAAGTTCTGAGTTGCGAACTGGTGAACCCTAAACCTCCCTTACCGGGTGTAACAAAATGAGGTTATTCTTTTCTCTGTACTAAATAGTGGAATTCTAATGCCAAGGTAATGCGCCCACATGGTATACTAAATTAATAAACTGCTTATACAAGTCAACCTGTTCTGAGGGAGTGTCAAGCGGGTTGAGGGGTGAAGGGGTGAACTGCCCAATTGCTTTTGCATTTTCTTACTCGTGTGGCATGTACCACAATGAACCAATGAATATCGTGGGAAGACCCGAGTCTCCAACAAACGTTCAAATTTTCAGCAAAACCACAGCTCCAGGCGTATTTTTAATCTATTTGACTGAATATTGGATGTGCAAGATCACTTAAATTTGCTCAGAGGCCTCAGAATCTTGAGATTACTATGCACAAAAATCCATCGCTCACCACTGAATTTCAGCCCACAACCTTGGGAACAACAGACTATGAAAACTGGTTTGTTATCCAAACACATTTATCAATTGGTTTAAACTCAATTATATATATTGACCTATGATGGAGGTTACTTTGGTGCACAAAACTTGTATTTAATAAGATAATGGAAAGAGGTAGAGGTAAAAATCTTATGTTATTTATTCGTGGAGTGTGGTGTCCCAGGATATCCTTAATGCATTAGAATGTCTATCAATTGCACGTGATCTACTTCAAACTCCAATTTCAATTAAGTTCAACGAGAATTTTGCACACAGAAAGAATATAGAGTCCATACTCAAAACCTAAGGAAAGAAATCCTTGCTTGTTTTTAAGAATTTTTACCTGACAGATTTTTTGGGTTAGATGTTTACTGTTAAACAAAAGTAAAATTATTTCACATATAGATCAATTCCATTCAAGTTTAATTATCCCATATTCACTCGAAATTCTTACGCCTTTTATTTCCTACTGGTCAAATTCCGTCCTTTCTTTGGTATGTTCATATACCCAAGCTGCTAGCACAAAAAGAAGAGACCACAATGAATCCTGAAGGTATTCGTCTATCATTTTTAAAATTTTAACTGCTTTAAATATGTGTAAAGAAAGAATGATAGTGCAAATTATGACCACTTGCGTTTTTACTTTCTCTTCCATGTATCTAAAGGTGGAGGAAGTACTGAATTCCACCCAAAAATTCAATCCTGAAATTTAAAAGACAACATGTATTTTTAGGTCTTCTGAATAAAGAAAGTTTGTAGAAAAAAGTCCGTATATTTGTGCATAACTCAAAAATAGCACTAAAATACATTTAAAAGTTCAAATTTAAGTGCAGTATTTCTCAAATGCATGGCATTATGACTTTAAAGAAAATTTTCCAAACCAAACATACACTTCACATTGAACACCTTTCGAAATATATTATTTCTTCTAAAACGGCTCTAAAGATTTTGAAAAAAATACATTTAACCTGATAAGTATAACGCACACCTTGAATTTTCTTGGAATGATCGTGAACTCCTCTCCATTTAGAAGGAAGTGTGTATAATGTTGCATGATGGGTAAACTATAAGAAACAGAAATAAATCTACGTGTTCTATTCACATACGTTTCTCTGCCTGTTCCAAATACTAACTCTCCTTACAAAAGATTTCTCTTTTATCTACATCATGCCAATCGAGATAAATATTAGCAGAATTGTCCTTATTACTTGCTTCCTTCTAAGTAGAAGGGAAATTTGGGAATATATGGGCTAAAGCGATAGTGATCAGCAAGCGTAACAATGCAAACTTACAATATTTTACTTTCTCTAGCATGTATGTATGTACAATGTACATAGTAGATACAGAGGGTATTGTATTCCAGCCCAAATTTCGGTACCGAGATTTTTCCGGAAATACATGTTTTAGGGTTCTCTGAAAAAAATAGAAAAAGGTATGTGAGTACAAATGTGAGTGTGTGTGCGTGTTTGTGTACAACGCAACTCAAAAACGAAAATTCGGTTAAATACCAAACTTGGTATTTAAGTTCAGTATCTTCCAAGGATGAGACACGAAGATTTTTTTAAGGAAAATCATTCCACCCCCAATTACCCTTTATGTGGAACATTGGTTTGAAAATGTTTTCCTCAAAGATGGCTCTAACGATTTTGACTAAAATACCATGTCCTTAATATATTTTTATGACAAACGAAATGTCTATCCTATTTTCTGGGAATAGCCTCTCGAGACCACTTTATTCTGGATAAGCCTTGTACAACTGGTAAACCGTAAAAGCTAGACAAACACTTACTAAACAAAAATGTAGATCTCGTCAGAACACAGTATTTAGGTCATTATCATTTTCTTTGTGGAGTTAAGCGTTTCCGAGAAAGTCCGTGCTATTGGTTTCCGTTTTAAGCTAGCTAAACTTTTCTCCAACGTGAAGTCATCTTTATTTTTGTCTCTCTTTTGTTTACTTCTAGCAAGCAAAGAGAACCCAATTTCAATTGCTTCACATAGCGAACAGCTTTTAAGGGATTTGACTATCGCTTTAGCTTAGTGTATTTCATTATTTCCCTTCTACTTATAAGGAAGGCAAGTAATAAGGTCAATTCCCTAATGTTTATCTCGATTAGCAGGATGTAGATAAAAGATTAATCTTCTGTAACAAACGTTTGTTTGTGGAACAGCTAGAAAAGGTAATGCGGGTGGAACACAGATTTCTTGAAGAGGTCTTCTCCGTCACGTGCCTAGCCTCACTGTCCGACACTCGTCTCTGTAGCTTTCTCTTGTGTTAACTTGCAACTTTTTCCAAATGATACAACGCAGAATTGCTCACTTAACCAACCAGGTAATCCAGTCCTAGGCAGCTCGCTCACATTTGTACGGAAACGTTGTCACCTCTTCCTTACCCGTTCCATTGTTCCCGCTTAGCTGTATACATCACGAATAACATCAGACAGTGGCGTTTTATTTATGAGCGCACAAGAATGCTAGATACACTTTTCGCAGAGAATGGGAAACTGATTATTCCTGCTATCAGAATGGGAGAAAGGTCGAATATTTATTGTGTTCCAAACAGCTGTGCTACTTGAAAAATTATGTCAGCGGATATTTTAATTCTACACATGCTAATCAGTTAATCAACTATTCTTTTATGTAAGCTTATAAAAGCTCAACTATGCTAAGAGTGATAACGCTGTAGCTTAAATGAGGATATGATACCTTTCTATCAATACTGCATCTCTCTGTGTCTAACATTAAGCCTGATAGCGATAAATTTGTGGCGAGAAAAGGTGTCAGCGTTCTACTATACGCTCGATAAAAGAGGTGTAAAGCTGCAAATTGTGAAAGAAAGACTGCAAGTCATGTTGGTGCCCGACCACTCGCATTTAAAGATGCCTAACTCCGCCACTGCTGTACATTACTTGCCGAACAACATTCCTAATAACTCCAGGTAGAATGGGGAGACATCACACTTTCCCTCCGTTTACCAGATTCCCAGGACTGAGATAATAAAATATGTCTAGCTCTAGCTGTCTCTCTCTCCCTCCCTCTCTCTCTCTCTCTCTCTCTCTCTCTCTCTCTCTGTAACGCAATTTAGAATAGTTATAAGAGAAGTTAAAGGTAATTTTAAATCCAGAATTACAAGTACATATATGTTACCCTTCACCAACCTCCCAGTTCCCCGTAAAGTGTAACCCTCTCAATGAAGCCCTTACTCCTCCCGTATTGTCACCTCAGGTAGGAGGTGCAGTCGTAACATTCAGTAAAGCGGTGACGTCGTCAAAATACACTGGGAGGGACATTGTAAACCTTAACCAATAACTTAAAGTGGAACCACCAGTACTGGTACAAATCACTTCCTCGCAGTAGAAGAAACAAAGGAAACGAGAACATCAAATTGTGTTAATACCTGTTTAGGTGAGGGATGAAATTTCCAGTATCTGTTATAAGTAACAGGCATACTAATTCATAATTAGTTGGGTGGAAACCATTATGTCAATAAACAGACTTTACCTGTTAGCGACCTGGAGTCACTAACGGGCAGGTTAACACGGCAAGTTGAGTGCTATCTATAAACACCAACAGTCAGTACAGTTGTGGTTTATAGCCTGCGACGTCACTGTAAGTTCCAGTTACAATACTTAATTCCTTTTAGTCCTGACTTAATGCTTAGAAGAATCATGTGCCCGGTCATAGCGTAAAGCCCCATTTAAAATGACGTAGGCGCAGACGCAGCATAACCGCAAGACGTTGCATCCATGTTATTTAACGGATACATTCATAAGAGTATACGTGCGTTCCGTACGTAGAGAAAGGATTCTGCATTTCTTTCTCCATGAATTGCCAGTGTTGAGGGATGAAGGGTTGGATTGCCCAACTGGTTTTGCTTTTTCTTACACGCCTGGTACCTTGTACCAGAATGACACCAATGAAAATCGCCATAGGACCTGAGTCCCAGTCAAAAGTTCACAGTTTCAGCAAAATAAAGCCCCAAGTGAATTTTAATTGGCTTTGAGTGTACGTTTACAAGGATACCATTTTTAAATGCAGAATATATTTAAAAGCTTATACAAAATCGGACCTTCAGTGCATCTTTTTTTATGAAACAACAAAATGCGTGATACTACTTTTACTTTACAGTATCATGGATTATCATCATCTAAATACACTCTTGCCGGGCATGACTATCTGGATATTGCGTGCAACTTGCTTTGGAAAAACCAAGTTCGGCCTATGTTTCCACGAGATTTTAATTAATAAATCGATACTGATCAATATTTTAAGTTTTTAATAACGTTCCTAGGAAATCAGCTATCAGCAGTTCATAACTCATTTGCATGTATGAAACTTTTAGATACAGCCTATAATTGAGACAAGGCCATTTAAAATCATGAAACAAGATGACTATCTAAACAGGTTTTGTAATAACATTTTATATATCTTTAAATTAATAAACAGAAAATCTGTGCCACGTGTACACGACATGGTTAATACGGCTCTATCACTCATTCCACAGTCAGTTAATGTCCATAGTCACGCTTTGTGATTACCTCTTTCTGACCAAAGTGAAGACGCTTATCATATCATGCTGTTCTATAACCTGACACGATAGGTCGCCACAGCCATCAAAACGCTTAATAAATGATTTTGCTTATAACAGCTGAGAACCAATTGGAATGTTAATGAATTCTAATATACCTACTTCTTCAGCTTTATAAAATAGAATCTGGTTTAAATTACGTTTCCTTGGCTTTTCCTTATACTTCATGTGTAGAGCATTTAAACTAAATGAAATCTAACCAATTTGATTTAATTGTTTTTTTTTCACACAATCCGTGTGTAAGACAGGAGTTGGATTGGTAGAGTCAAACTGAAAAAAAATTCAATACCATAGTCGAGATTTAACCCACGGATCTGCCAGTCTCTAGCCGGTTGCTCTTCCACTGAGCTACCATGGCAACATACCGGCATAGCATTGAATTTCTCAACTGACTCACAGGTTTCCCGATAATCCACAAGGTGAACTTAAATTATTTTGGTGACTTATAGTACCTACAACATTGTAAGTCGCCTTTGGAGTTGTCATCTCAAAATAATTTGAAATCACCTTGTGGTTTACCGGGAAACGTGCGAGTTAGTTGAGACATTCAATGCTATGCCGGCGTGTTGCCATGTTAGCTCAGTCGAAGAGCAACCGACTAGAGACCGGGAGATCCGTGGTTCAAATCCCGGCCATGGCATTGAATTTTTCAGTCTGACTCTACCAATACGAAATATAACTAAGTTTGTGGTCAGAGTTAACGGTACCAACATTTGCAAAATTCAAATTATATGCTTTCTAAGCAAATACGTTGGTTTTACAACATGGTACTAGATGCTATCATAATATGTAAGTAATTTCGAAATTGTTCAAGAAACGCAAGACATAGTTTAATAGAACAATTATTCTTTATTTTTTTAATTGTGATGTAATGGTGCGAGTGTAGACAACTTGAAGCCACTGCTTTTGAATTCCTATACCTCATAATCAGAAAAATAGACCAGCATATGCGCAAGAAACTGAAATTCCTATACAGCTCAACGTCGACGATAGGAGGTTCACATAAATTGTTTAAAGTACGTAGCCTCACCAGGATTTTGCTGTAATCTCCCTTATAACATCTGAAATCTACAGAAATGGTTAAGGGGACAAGGTACTCTGAAATGGTAAAAAAAATAACATTTTTTGTTTTGTTTTAGACACTAATAAAATTTCTATTACTTCTAGTTTCACAAAGTGTATACTTTTGAGGGGTTAAGAGGATTTTAATCAATTTAAATATAATTTAAATGCTAGTCTGCATTTCTTTAAAGCTGTTACACAATGCCCCTTTTTAGAACACCTGTATCTTTAAATTCAGTTTTCTCAAAACAGCATTATGTAACTTTTCTCAGAAATTATGAGAGCTGGAAATCTGAAAATTTCAGCACATGTATACAACACATAGTTGAACTTTCTGAACCACGATCGTGATGTTATGGTATATATTGATCATATTAAGAAAGCTACAACGTTGCAAATTATCCGCATTTTTACTTTTTTAAACTTGCAAATAGATTTCTTTTTTAATTTCTACTGAAATTGCATCATAGCTAAATAATTGAGGATCAGAAGATAGCTGATTATACTAAGAACAAGCATGGAAAAGTGGGATTATGTATTGAAAGCAGTATTAGAGAAAAAGGTACATGAATTCGCATGTTTTAATATCAAGTTTTATTACTTTCCTGCTTAATGAAATAATTTTTATAGCCTCAACCACATATATATTAATGCAAACAAGTACTTGAAATATTTTTCACGATTTATAGAATAGTTCATACAAATTTCTGGAAAAACAATTAAATGCTCCAAGAGCAGTGGTAATTTAACTCACTTACGGTGTAATTTCCGTATGGTCAGACTATCTTGTCCCCTCAATGATGTGATGGTGAATTAATGAGCGATCGAATGAGGCCGGGGACCAACAAGATGAACATTACCCCAAACTTGTCTTTTTAGAATAAGGGAAAATACCGCGAAAGGCCGCAATCCTCACATCTCAGTCCCACACATATTCCGATCGGAGCCTCCACTGAGAGTTACGTTGTGTCAAGTAGTGTGGACACCCTTCAGACACTTCTCCATTTCTTTTCTCGCGTCACTGCAACGCAAGAGGCAGCATTCAACACATTGCAGACAGCATTTGGATTGACAGCTCCGTCAGATGTTTGTTCTTCCGAAAGCTTAGGCCCTGCTGGATAAAGTGAAAGGGAGTAATCTTAAGGGCAGAAGAAGATGCTAAGTAGGTGAGGGTTTAAATGTACAGAGTTCATAAGCGAAAACGACGAGAAAAGAAACATATAGGGAATATGGCTTTTAAATGACTTGCCATTCTGCAGAAGGAAGCCATTGACGTTTTTCTTTTAACTGCATTATAATTATCAACTAATTTTCTTATAAAAGGAGTACAAGGAATATGTATTATAAATAACATGCATTGAATTATGTAATATCACAGTAGAGTCACAACGTACCAGGCTCTGTATAGGAAGGATAATTTCTTTGAGATAGAATTACAGTTTCAGGATTTTGCTTTCAGTAACTATATCCGATTTTCCATAGAAAAACTAATACAGTATAGAAACATATACCTCGCCGAAGTACTTTTTGGGCGGGAAGCACATTCACTAATGGTGCCTTTAGTGCGTCTACTGTTATAAACCAATACCGGTTCAGGGTGAAAAAAGAGCCAGGCATTTTCGTCAATTTTTGTGAGGGATGTACTTTAAAGATCTTATATTTTAAAAATCCTCCTTTACCGCATCGGAACGTTAGAAATACGATCATGAAATACAGCTGCTGGCATTTCAGATGGCGGAAGAACACTACAACACAGTTCTTTAGAATGCTTTATCAGAGATTTATCATCCGTTGTTGCCCATTACAGTGCGTTCTAGGCCAAGGGTGGATGAAGAACGAAATTGTTTCGGTGCAAACAAGCCCGAGGTTACCCGTTATTGCCCCCTCAGGGAGCCATCACACAAGAAATCGAAATGCACTAGGGTTACAGCCGTATTCACTTCCTCTCGTCGAAGCAGAATTATCAATATTTGCTCTCAATACCGATCCTACATTCCTGTTCGGTTTTATGGTAGAATACTTGCGACATGGACGTGGTTATGGTCCAGCTGCATCCCAGGCATAATTCACTTCGTAGCATATGGAGATACGAGGACAAGCAATGCACATGACAGATTCCATTCAATGAGTTTCTTACTGTTTTCGAGGAATGTCATATCGAAAAACACTGTTGCCATTGGCAAGAATTCTCAAAGCACCTCACTGGTGCTTTCATTATTATCATTTATATACCGACAAATTTTAGGGGAAGAATATTGACTATTGACGTCTTTTGAGCCATCTGTTTCCCTGTAATTTTCTTTTTCGACAATGGTATTTTCAGATACACTTTACTTTTCGGTATGCAGTACTGGTAACTTCACCTATTTGCGTCTTTTTTCCCACTTGACTGCACACGTGCACGAATTGTGATACCACTTAACATCTTGATCACCTATTTTTGTAGAAATAGATTTTAATCATATATGATAACTGAATATTAACATTTAAATCTTATCTGGGAATTTACTTCCCTTCCATTCATTAATACCTATTTCCCTACAATTCAATTCGTGTAGCAATTGAAGTATTAAAATTATGATATTTTTAAGGTCAGCAACCAGAGGTGGATAATAATTGATCGCCTATTTGCCTCCAAGTGTAATCTTGTGACATTGGGCTTAACACTCAAACCCCGTGACGGTTGTTTTATTTGCAAAATACTTACGAATTATATTAATTATTATATCCAGTGTAATCATGAAGGAGTAAGGAACATACACAATAGAAGATGATGTTCCGTTGAAGTCCTATTGGCCACCCACGCTAATTTGCAAACTCGCGTATATCTGGCAAAGTAAGGTCTTTATCAACTATATGGTCTGCCAAGAGCGCCAAAAATAGCGGTAAATCAATGTTGCCAAACTATGAAAATGTCGCTGAAATAAAAACCTGAAATTTTTGGTAATGTCAATTGTTAATTGGGGTATAGTCTCATAGATCTCTCAACTACATGTCTGACCTCCGTAGCCGCGACCTCGGCCGAGTCTGCTACACTCCTCTCCTAAACACATCCCCCGGCTACGCGCTGCAACTTAGGGTCCTCAATCTTTCAGCTACACTTTGTGACTTGGGACCTTCAACCTCTCGGCTACGTTTGTGGCTTACGGCTCTTTATTTTCGACTGCGCTATACGGCTTCTTCCGCTATGTTCAAATTGTGAAATTTGGCAACACGCGAAGAGAAAAGGACAGAAGAAGCAATGCTACCATGCTGTCTCCTGTGTGACGTCCGTTACGTTTATGAAGAAAAGTGACCCTGGCGTGGCAAAAGTGAAAAAGTTATCATTTTAAACACATCATAAATGAAAAATATAAGAGAATGAGAGTTTTAAAATTGTTGTTAGTGTGTATTCTCGACATTTAGATATTGAAATAGCTCTAATGTGATGCAAACATCAGTTTGTAGCTATCCCAGAGTTTGGAAGTTTATTCGTGTCACTGATACTGAGACCAATATTCAACAGTTGTTTTAATAAATGTTATTTCTCGTAAGTAGTTTCTATTATTCACTGTCGTCGAAAAAGCACTATGCCATGTGCGTGCTTTAAGTACATTGGACCATCTCAGAAGTACAACATATTCGACTTAGTCTTGTATTTTGAGGTTCTTCCTCGTTCACCGATGATGCAGTTACCACACTTGCACCGCAATATGCTATTTCTCCACAAAAGTGTTACAACTGTACTACACTGGCGTACAAAACCTAAGTACAAGCTGGCTGTATTCACATAACATATGAACTACTTGGTGGAAATGAATGAAAGTGCTAGGACATGTTGCCAGAGGTCTTTCACACGTACATAAAAAAGCTGAATGTTGCAAAGCGTGCGTGTAGCGACCTCATAGCGCCAAATGGGAATGTTAAGGACAATCTGTAGAGACAGAGTAACATTTACAGTGTGAACCTCATTGAGAAAAAAAAAAAAAATATATATATATATGTTCATTTATTTATATGTTTATTTTCATTGAATTTCAGCATACAAATGCTGCTCTGTCTCTACCAAGTGCCGTTAGCGTCCCATTTGGCGCCATGAGGTCGCTACACCTACGCTATGCAACATCCAACTTTTTATATACATACATTTCTTGAAAATTATACAAGCTATCACTCATAAAACAACTTCGTGTAGTTAAGAAATTATAGTGAAGTCATAACTTAGGTCAATAATTGCTAACTTATTGATATTTCATAAACAAGAAAAGTTGCAAAATGTTTCACATATTTTCTTCTTTAGGTATACGTTTATGAAAAAGTATAGTTGCTACAGCTGTGACTTTTGTGCATTTGCAACGTGTATTGCTATAAAAAGCCGGTGAAATTGTTTATGTTGCCTGTCTACGAGATTCCTGAAACAAATATAATTACCTAAAAAAATTAAAAATAAAGTGTACATAATTATATATTTTTAAACATTCTATTTTTGGTTAAAATTTCTTAACATTTCACCAGCTGAGTCCAATACTGTTTTCAAAGTCACAACAAAATTTTGAATGTAGCACTTTAAATTGTTTAGGAGAGAAATGCTCCTAAAGAAGAAAATATGTGAACAGTTTTACCATTTTCTCGTTTTTCTTTGGATAGTGTTTAACGCACGCTATTACTACTGAGGCGCCGCAGGTGGGGGCTTGGCGGGGGAAACCGGAGAACCCGCCGCTGCGCCGCTTTGTCTACCAGAAATCTCAGATGCGGCTACTTGGGATCGAACACGGGCCGCCTAGGTGAGAGGCAAGTGGTTTAACCATTCAGCCACGGCGCGGCCACATTTTTTCTTCTTTGTTGCTATATTAACACGTTAGTAATTATTAACCTAAGGTATGATTTGACTATGGTTTATAAATTAGAAGAAGTTGTTTTATAAGTGGCAACATTTTTATTAGTATATGTTAAATAGTTCTTAAGAAACCTTAATATACATTTAATTGATGTTTAACATGAAAGTTGCTAGTCTATCTCTACAAAGTGTCCTTAAGGGATACGCGGGAGGTAATTTTTTTTTCGGCCATAAAATTCGAAAATAGCTTATTTTATATAGCAATTAGTTGTTCCTTTGGGCATCCATAGAGAATAAAATTAACATTTAGCTGGCCTTCTCTTTCTGAGGCTCTACAGTCATTAAAAGATCGTACAAATATACCTGTTTCTTAGCTTACTATTTCATTAAACAGTGTTAAAACTCCAGTATCACAATTTCAAAAAGTTCCACGCGCCTCAATTTGTGTTTCAAATATAGTTAAAGCTTCTCAGAATGTGCAGAGGTATCTATTGTATATATAGTATTACAAAGGACAACATTATCTTAACACCAATAAAGTCGCCCCCCGTGGTGTATTGGTTACCATGCTAACTTCATATACCCAAGGTCGAGGGTTCACACCCGGCGGAGGACGATGGATTTTTTCGGGCGTAAAAATCCTTAGCATGGCTTCCTTCGGAAGGGAAGTAAAGCCGTTGGTCCCGTGTCGTAGATTTACGGCACGTAAAAGAACCTCAAGCCTGATTGAGACGCCTCTGAGCAAAATTAAGGGGTCTTTAACGCCCAATGTAGAATGTGACGCTGAGAACCACAGTAGTTAAACAGCGTCCATAAATAACACGCCATTTCCATTTTTTTCTATTTAACACGAATAGTAATTTTTCAAGAACTATATGCTTATGAAAGAGATGTTAATTTTACACGTTAATATTTCTTACTGTTTAAATAAATTGGTAACTAAAATATTGAAATATCACAATTTAAATTTTTTGTGTGCTTCAAATCCTCAACTTACTATGGATAAAAGCACATAGTGACAGCGAAGCAGTTGATAAACTAGCAAAACAAGCAACAGAAGAAGAATATAGACCAGGAATTTATAGTAAGGTACCTAAAAGTATCATAATTCATGAAAGGAAGAAAAGTATCGAATGTGGAATAAGACAACGAAAGGGGCGATCGCCAAAAAACTCGTAGAAAGAAAAAAAAAATCAAACAGTGGAGTATCTGAAGTGGGAATGAATGCTCTCTATTGAACCAGCGACGAAATGTTTCCAAGGAGACGACAACTACAGTGTCTACAGTGGCCTCAAAAAACGAAGTATTTTACTCAATATGTTAATGGCATAGATTTTCAAAACTTGTAAACAAGTACTCTGTAGGAAGAACATACACACAAATACAAGATATATTAAAATCATAGGTGCACTGCGTTAATGGGATGAACATACAAAGTATTATACAATAAGCTTAACAATTCTAATGTACATAATGTAAATATGTAAATAGTAAATAGAAATAGAGGATGTGAAAATGATACCGAAAACTGAAAATGAACGATACAATAACACTCAAGAGGAATAATGAACAAATTACTTATAGAACAGAGAGAAAAGAAAACCACACTCGATAAACAAGATCTTATAAATCATATAGTATAACGCTATGTTGTGGGGCATGGTGATGGAGATAGCAAAACATAATAAAAGAAAGCCTAAATTCAGAAAATGCTAATCAATTTTCTCAAATTTAGAGGAAAATGGACATTTTAATTATGCAATATATTTACCTTATAAAATTTATAAAATAATTTATACCTTTCAAAGTATTTATTAATTTTGAAGAAAAATTTTATTTCTTATTAATATAGCATCAGAGTAATCACAGTAAGTCTTTCAGAAAAATCTACACAGAAATATAAAAATTTGAAATTTTGTTTCCAACAGCCCATAAAGGCCACAGTTTCCTCTCTTTCATAGCTTAGTTTGGAATTGCGGAGATGGCTGGCAACAGAACGACTTCCTTTCCAGGTGGGTGAGAAAATTGCACTTGATGGGTCAGATCCTTCCCTTGAATGTGCACTGCTTTTCCGATGCCGCTGCGAGATGATTGCTGCACGTCAGGAACCAATTCAAGAGGTGTTTGATTACTAAGGCAATCGTTTCTTGTGCTTTTAACGAAATTTTAATTTAAATGAAAGTAACTAAAAACAAAACCACTCTATTTAGATTTAAATGAAGTAATATAAAAACAGTAATTGTAATTCCATCGTTCACTTATAATACATTCAATAAAACCAATTAGGTACGGTAGTTCAAAAAATATATTTTTACCTTTACAATTACAGGATGCACAATGATATGATTTAAGTATTTAATAAACGGAGCAAAAACTATTTCCTTCTGCATAAGTTAATCTAATTTTTATTTATGACTCCGCCCATGTCTTTCACCTGTTTGCAATGCTCTTAAAATCGTATTAAACACGCCACGTACCAAAGAGAAGCCGATAGATATAAAACGTAAGTTGCGTCAAATGAAGTTCTGAGTTGCGTATTGGTGATCCCCAAACTATCTGGTTGGATAATATTCGACTCCTCGTCGGGTGAGGTATAATTAGATTAATCTTTTCTCTGCGCTAAATACTGAAGTTCTAATGCCAAGGTAATACGCACAAGTGGTGGACTAAATTAACACACTGCTTATACAAGTCAATCTCTTCTGAGGGAGTGTAGAGCGGGCTTGAGGGGTGAAGGTGTGTATTGCTCAATCGGTTTTGCATTTCCCTACTAGCGTGGCATGTTGTACCAGAATGGCACCAATGAAAATCGCGGCAAGACCTGATTCCCCGTCAATCGTTCCCATTTTCAGCAAAATCACAGCGCCAGGCGTAGTTTTATTGTCTTTGGGTGTATAAAACTATACTTTGACTGCCTCTGCGGTCGGGTGTTCAGTATTCTGGCTTCTCAACCAGAGGCCAGGTTCGATTACTGACTGGGGCTGGGAATTTTTCTTTAATCATTCCCCATCCGCACAGAATCCGGCTGTATGATTGTGGGATTGACTCTGAGGTGCTTAAACTTTAAAAATATGAAAAAAACATCGTTAAGAAGCCCTGCGGTACAGCGAGAAATAATACCACCATTGTTTCTCAAGTCAAAGCTCCCAGTATGACCAAACGGTTAAAATCAGCTATAAAAATAAAGTCACTAAACAAAAGATGAACTGCTGAACTGAGGAGATGCCAATTAAAATAGTTTTTATTTTTTCTTTGGCGCTTAAATAACATGTACCCAAATTTTATTTCGAAATTCCATTAGATAATGCCTAAACTTTAAGATTCGAGTTGCCCGTCCCCAGATGATATTCTACTATTTACAGAGGTCTCTTGCTACAGAATTCATAAAGGTAATGTTGTCATGGCTATATGATCTGCTAGAGGTCAACGTCTGGTTGTAATATGCGTGTACATTTTCTTGGGCGCTAATTTTACGGGGTGGCGTGAGCGGGGGGGGGGGGGTAGAAGAGGGAGATTGCCCGCCTATCCTTCCACAGTGTAGGCAACCAAGGAAAATGTCTTTCTTTGAGGCCCTCAGCCATTATGGTGAATAGGTTATCAAATGTACCGTGAACTAGCTGAATTATTAAATGAATAAACACGTGCATGTGCCTGAACTCTGAGATCTATAAAGAGAATGAAACCTTAGCATTGTAGCCTCTATATATCAGGGTGTATAACGTTTTGAATGTCTCAATATTATTGGAAACCTACCCAATGAAGACTAAGGAACCGAGCGCCCAAGAAAACGTGCGCGCGTAGTACTTACACTAACTTCCAAAACAAAGGGCATGTTGGCTCTCAGTATTCATACAGAAGGTTCTTACGATTTTTATTTTGATGTAAACTTTACCCTTTGTTATCCGAAAGATATACATATTTTTCAAAATGTATGTACCCACAAATAATCGATTTTGATGAAACTTTGCACATACGTGTAACTATACTTAAGCTTCAGCTCATATAAGGGAATTTTGATAGATGTTGTATTTCATAAGTAACAGCAATGCACACAGTTGGAAACAGAATCAGCTTTGGAGTATTATTTAAAAAAAAAAAAATCATACAAAATATGAATGTCATAAGAAGCCTTAAAAGGAATCATTTTATTACACTAATTAAATAAACAGTGTGCAAAATTTCAAACAACTATTATCTCAAGAAGCTATTACTTTCTCTAGCCCGTAAATGGCGTGTTATTTATGGACGCCCTTTAACTGCTATAGTTCTCAGCGTTCCATACATAGAGGATGGAGAAGGTGTATTTCACCCAAAAATTCGATACCGAAATTTCACCGGAAATATGTTTGGAGGTCTCCTGAGTCCGAAAAAGCATTTTTAGAAAAACATCCGTGTGTGTTTGTCTGTAAACAGAACTGCTCACAAAAGAAAAGTCGGCTTAACTTGGTATTTAAGTTCAGTATGTTCAAAGGATGCGGCACGAAGATTTTCAAGTAAATACCCCTCCCTTAAATATCCTTTACGTGGAATATTTTCGAAAACTTTGATTTTCTCAGAAATGGGTCTAACGATTTGGATTAAAATACCGATTACTAAGAAAATGTAAATGTGCATTTACTGCTATAGTTCTCAGCATCCCATTCTATAATGGGCGTGAAAGACCGCTTAATTTTGCTCAGAGGCCTCTCTATCAGGCTTGAGATTATTTTACGTGCCGTTGATCTATGATTTACTTCCCTTCGGAAGGAAGCCATGCCAAGGATTTTTTTTTTTTTTTTACGTTTGAACCCGCGACCTTGGGTATATGAAGTTAGCATGGTAACCATTGCACCATGGAGGGCGACCCGATATTAAAGATATTCACATCACAAATAAAATGTATATTTTTAATTTTCTGGGAATAGCCTCTGTAGAGCTCTTTATTCTGGTTAGGATTTTCAGAATTATGCATAACGGTTAAACCGTAAGAGATGGACAAAAACTTACTGCACAAAAAATGTAGATCTCGTTAAAATAGATGATTTATGGCATTTACGTTTCTCTTCTAGATTTGACCGTTTTCGAGTTAGTCATTGTTACTGGTTTCAATTTAAAACTAACTTCTCAAAAGGGACCGTGCAAAGCAAACCGAACCTCCATTGCTTCATATTGCGACTAGCTTTTAAAAGATTTTACTATTGCTTTAGCCTACTGTATTCCATAATTCCCTTCTAGTTATAAGGAAGCAAATAATAAAACCAATTTTGCTAATAATTATCTCGATTAGCATGACGTAGATGAAAAAACATCTTTTGTGAGAAAAATTTGTTTTTGAAACAGCTATAAGGTTATGTGAATGAAATACGTCAGATTTCTTTAAAATGTACATTAAGCTTAATATCGAAAAAATATTTATATAATTGTCTCAAATATATTTGTTGAAATTTATTTATATTTACAGCACATATACATCGTATTATAGTCCAAAAAGAATTAAAATTTCTAAAGCTGTGTCTAAAATATGGAAGGTAGGAATTTGTTATTTACTGCGTGTTGCTTCACATCTCTCGTTAAGAAAAACAAATTGAAGATACCAAACATTGCAGATTATGCTGTTTATCAGACCTGTTTAATCGAAATGGTTGAGTCTGTTTTGAGAGCAATATCTCCCAAAACGTGCACATTTGTACAAAATGAACGTATTAGCTATAGAATCTTAAAAACGCTCATTGGAGACTGGTTCAGCTTGCTGAAAAATAACAGATGTGATAGCGGCACTACTGGAAAATGTGTGAATGTGAGATTATCTTCATCGCTGGGAAGAGTAAAACGCCACTAGGTTCCAGGTCGGGTAGGAAAGAAGCATTAGAAATCATTTCCACATTGCTGTGGCGGATGAAAATCCGAAACTGTGAGTATGAACGTTGTGTTGGTAGAATCATCTGCCTCCTCTCTAGCCTTTTCATTAGAACGCTGAGAGAAAGTTCGTCATTACGGAGGTGATCTCTGCGCTATCAATCAGCGGACCCTCCATAACCAATTCTTCACTCCGGTAATCATGCTCTCAGACCGGCTGGTGTGTTCCCAAGGTTGCTTTAGTCTCCTCTCACACGACATTCCGCCTTCTCTCAACTTTTGTAACCATGAACGCCAAGTTTTCACATCACCACATGTCTCACTCAATTGACAAGAAACGTCAATCGATTTGATTCTATGCAAATGGAGACAAAAGATGATCACACACTTATCCTGAGACTTGAAGATTACTTTTTTAATTATCTGAGACGTTTTAGTTCCAATTTCCATCCCGGAAGCTTTGCAAGCCGGATTCTGCTATCATTTTTCTTATACAGTGAAACATCTCTTAAACGAATACTGCTAGGACCGAAAAATATGTCCGTTTAAGAGGGTTTTCGATAAATTGCAATAAAATTAACTATGAAATCAGTATACTTCAAATTACTGAACACTATGCGCGACATAAATTAAAAAAATAAGAAGAAACAGTGTATTACAGTAAATACTGTACATGCACTTTGTACTTACAGAAAAACACACAGGTCCGCAGCTGGAGAGGTTTATTAAATATTGTAGATAGGCTTCTTGAGTACACTATATACTCTATATAACTAACAGATTAAAATTACGAGACATTGCATATACTCTCACATCCTGAAACTTTCGACACATCAGCTCACTAAATGTACTCAAGAAAAGCCGATCTCCGTGGCCGAGCTGGCTAAAGCGCCTCGCTTTGGTGCTTCGTGGCGCAGGGAATCTTGGGTTCAAGTCCCGCCTTGGGCATGTGAAAGTGTACGTGTATGTGTATTTGTCATAAAACAGAAAGCGGAAAACAAAGGAACTTTAGGGGAAAAAGGAAAAAAAAGAGGAACAGAAAAAGTAGTCCGCCTGGGTAGTCTGCCTCATATTCAACAGGTCGTCAACAGGTCACGAGTTCGAATCTCGCTTAGGGTGAGTTACCCGGATAAGGTTTTTTCGGGGTTTTCCCTTATCCTGAGAAGACGAATGGCGAGCAACTTTGAGCTCCATGGACCTCGAGATCATTTGAGCATCATTTCACCAATTTCATTCATCGTTCGATATGACTAAGCAGGTTAAAGGACGTTAAGCTACAAAAAAGGAATGAAAAAGAAAACGATACGACTGACCTGGAGGTGAACAATTGAATTCCAACACTCAACTATGCGAGAAGTACTGTTGTGTTTTTCGGACATTTCCCGCTTTCTAGGAAGTACAGACTGCATCAAAAATAAGTTCACATTAGCGTGTTCACACAAAAGGTACATATGGATATTTCTTTATATAAGTGTCCGCTAAGCGAAATTTTCTTAGAATTGTTAAAGTTTTTGCATGTCCGCGTCGGTAATAGAGAGTTGTCCGGTTTAGAGGGTTCAATCACTAATATTTGTTATAGAATTTCGCAAGGGCCAAAAATTACTGTCAGCTGACAAAGGTGTCCGTTCAGACGGGTTTCACGATATATCCAAGGAGGATGCTCGCAGCTGTTAAGATGGGCGTATGCTTTATCTGTTTACACTTTGAAGAAAGAAAATCGAAGTTTGGAACTCTAAATATTTTAAAATTATACGTTATTGTTATACGTCAATGTAAAACAAAATAGTAGTTTGTGTACAGATGTATTTATCATTATAAACAATTAGCATTGTTAGCGTGATGAGCATCAGAATATGGCCACATCATATTGTGAGCAGATGCCGAAATCTCTCATCATGCATTGTGTTTTTCTGTCACATGATGCACAAGCAAAAAAACTGGAAGGAACGAAGCAGAAAACGCTCTAGTCTTAAAGAAGCTCACGATATAATGAGCAAAACGTCAGCATCCGGCCTTTATACGATACGGCCTTCTTCGGAACTTCAGTACACCTAAAATTGCACGGACCATTGAAGCCTAAGACACCTAGATAACATTGCTGACTTAACTGTCTTAAATGTTTTTTTTATTCTGATTGATACCACTTAACATTAATTTTGCACATCAATGATTAAACATTTCAATTACAATTTGATGGGGTTAAAATATTTTTGTCCTATTAGTTAGCTTCCTGTAACTCATAAGTGGAGCATAGGGCACCGTTAGGATATTTGAAGTTTTAGTTCGTAAGTTCACCACTATGTGCCATGTGTCGCCCACAGATGGCACTGCAGGACGAAATCACGACTTGTGGACGCGAAATGTCAAAATATTTGCCCAGAAACCTTCTTATTTCAAGGATGGGGTTTTCTTACGTACAAATAACCATTACACATGGCCACCGGCTTTACTTACCTTCCAAAGGAAGCCATGGTAAATATTTTTACGTCCGAAAAAAATCCATCACCCTCTATCCATCTGAACCCACAAATTGGGTTTTAGAGCCTAGCATGGTAACCGCTACACCACAGATGGCGACTTATTCTCATTAGTATGTAACAAAAATTCCATTGAAACCAGGTAAGTTAAGCACTCCTATTTTTTATTTGTTTATTAATTTTAAACCACTTTCTAAGCAGAAGATGTCAATTATATTTGGTGGACAAAGCTTTTCTACTCAATAGAAAAGCCGTTTAAGGAACAAGGGTTATTCCGTTTGAAATCCCTTTCAAAATCATTAGACCGTTCTACTAGAACTGCATCAGTGCACTACCTACTCAATTATTTATATATATATATATATATATATATATATATATAGCTATTTATTGTTTGGGTATACACGTTTACCGGCTTACAATACTGCCCTTCAAGGAACGAACTATCTCATGGCCCTATTGTTAATATCAGACAAGAATAAAATGGCGGATCTATAAAGCTACAGGTGTTTCAAGCTACAACCAACAAAAGACAATCCTGCACTCATAATGGCTATGGTACAGTTATATCACACAGAGAATGTTTAATTATTGTTTCAGTTCTGAAGCAAATTACAGCTTGTATATCGTTGTGTGATTTATGCGATTTTAACAATAATTTTAAAGTGCCCAATAAAAGCAATGCTGGTCTTGCTAATAGGGTACAGCATACAAAGCTGTAAGGTGAAGATGCTTCAGTTCTTCTAGAGAAGAGCTAAGTAGAATTAAAGGGAACTTTACTTCAAGCTTCGAAGTAGACCAGCGATTCAGATCTCACAGAGAAGCTTAACGGTTTTATATCTTTGGTTTATGCTTCGGACTTGTGGATAGATATGCTCGTTTAACATATGTGACGTGTGAGCTTTTCATATAATTTATACTGCTAATAGCAATGAAGTTAATGGGAAATAATTATAAGTAATATTTGTGGTATTCTTCTCCTCACACAACAGCGGATATCACGCTGTATCTTAATGCTGGATAATCAAAATTGTTGTGGTTTTAAATATTTGGCTCATATGAGAAAGTATTTACATAAAATAAACAAGAAAACGACATGATCATATCAAGCATGACGTTGGAATCGTTTCTATTATTATAAGTCTTCTACTTTGTTTATAAGCATTAACCGCTCTGTAACCTTTCTGCAGTCTATTTGCATTTGTACAACTCCCATTAGTTGACGTTGTTTAGGCACGAAAACGAAAAAAAAAAACACGTTATCAGAAGCCCAGATGTTGAGGGTCATATAGATAGGTCAAGGAAGTGAAGTTTTAAGGTAAAGCGAAAACAGGAATATCACCTTGTTACACTTGGTGTGATTCTCCTCTTTTTCTTTCTCTAACTTTGTATGCTGAGATGGCTTGATAGTGTTTAATGCCCGCTTTTACTACATATGGCCCCGCAGGCGATGGCACTGATGATACATGGAATGAAGGTGGAACACCGGTGAAATGCGATAGCAGGGGAAACCGGAGAACCCGGAGAAAACCCGCCTCTGCACCGTTTAGTCCTCCAAAAATACCGCATGCGGTCACCTGGGATCGAACCCGGGCCGTCTAGATGAGAGGCAAGTGCTCTTAGCACTCGGCCACGGCAAGGCCGCGTATATTGCTGATGAGCCATTAAATTTAATTCGGAAATGTTTGAAGATAGGTTAATTAATAAATAACTACGACCCTCACGATGCCCTGATTTAACTGTATGCCATGTTTGTCTATTTGGGAACTTTAAAATTGAGATTTGTGCAAAACCTCCTTACATTTAAACTAAACCAGGCAAGAAATTCGCACAATTTCGGAAAATGAACTCTGGAGTGTGAATAATAGCTTCCTGTGAAGATACTAGAAATGCCAATATTTCTTATGATAAGGTTATGAGAACGTAAGGCGATTGCGGGGATGTTTCAATGGAAGTCCAAGCTACAGTGGCCGGCGCGTGAGTAAACGTGCCGTGGCCACATTGAGAAGGAAACACTCTGTAGGACAGATGCGCCTTGTGCATGAGCAAACCAAATCAAAGAAAGAAGGAACAAGAGAATGTTGCCCCTTTCACTGACAACCCTGATGTATACTCTGGTTTGCATAATTGTGTAAATTCTAGGTGCAGTTGACTCACAAATCCACTCAAGAGTGCTGATCAAGTTTTCAGAGATATCTCTATAATTTTTGCTGACTTTTCTCTAAACTATAAACGACAGCTCCTGGCTGCCACTGTGAAAAACAGGCAACGAATTTCTCAACATTATGATGATATATGCATTCCTGGGATTCCTGTTGGCTATACTGTAAAACACTTACAAATATTACTCACGGGCGTGATATTGATTTACTCCAGTGCGACAGTTGCATACATTGTATATATCTTGTTTGTTAACTTCATTACATGCATATGCAATCCGGCAGATTAAGCGGACGCCAAAGAGATTGATATAAATTAATTAGCAAGTGGTGACACAGCACTAAAAGGCATTCCCAATGGCACTTCCACTCTCTGTGCGTCTCCTATCCATTACATTTTATTTTTCAGCATTTTTATTTCGCCTTCATTAGCTGATGCGTCGCCTGGGGACAAAATAACAAACGAACGAGGTAAAAACTCTGCCTTGAAAAAAATAAAATAAAACCCAAACAAAAAAAACATTGGACTGGTGATAGAGAACCTCTACACATACATACACGTATACAAACATTCAGAGAGAGAGATAGAGAGAGAGGGATAGAGAGAGAGGGAGAGAGGGAGAGAGAGAATTAAGAGACAGACAGAAAACATTCACTGCCTTCCTAATAACCAAGGTTTTTGACTGAAACAGTATTAAACCAATCCAATATTTTCATATTAGAGCAGCGAAGGAAATAGATACTGCTCTATCAGGGAAACCTGATAACTTCCAGTTGCACTGTTCTAGAAGTTAATAGCACTGAAGCTTTACGCATAGTATGGGAATTTTCAAGAAACAGACCTAAAACTGTGGATGTCTGTCCTAAAATGGAAGAGATAAAGTTAAATCGGTCCTGATGTTCCTAGTGTCATTGTAAGCAACGCCACACTTTGAAGATTTCTCTGGATATAAGTATAATACCAAAAACGTAAGACGAATGACAGGAAATTTCTTATTTAAGTTCGGCAGAAAATTATTAAGAATGTAGGTAGGCCGTGTTCGTTAAGGCACAGACTTGCGGTTCGTAACTTTATATTTTATGTTCTATTCTTCAAATTTTCTACAGTCACACCTGGAAAAGTCGGGGGGAGGGGAGGGAGGATTACAAGATTAGGCTTGGAGTGTTTCTCTCCCTAATTTTCTCTCCGTTTTCATTAATTGAATGTATCACAATTATCCACTTCCTGTTTTTATAGTGTTTAACGCCCACTTTTACTACTTCGGCACCGCAGGCGATGACACTGATGATAAGACTGAATGAAAATGAAACACCGGTGGAATGTGATGGCGGGGAAAACCAGAAAACCCGCCCCTGCACCGCTTTTTCCACCACAAATCTCACATGCGGTCGCTTGAGATAGACCTCGGGCCGTCTAAGTGAGAGGCGAGTGGTCTAACTATTCGTCCACGGCACAGCCCTCATTTCCTGTTGCTGTAAGAACTGCAGAAATTTAGTAAAAATGTTCAAAAATTCAAAATCTAGGCTTGCATATCCAAAACACACCTTACTTTGGATTACACACCATGGATGGCTTTCAGAGCCCCTTAAAGCTTAAACATGCGAGGATTTAATTTCCCAAGACTCACGACCTAATATCATTATTTGTTTCTATATTTTTTCCTGGTTTGATTTTTCTTTTACTTTTCCACGTTAAAAAAATGCCACGATATGTAGTTCGTGATCAAATTTGTTTCAAATTTTCAGCACAAGCTCAGAAGGAATTAACTTATAAAAATGGTATATGATTTTTAATACTCTTTAAATTGCTCCAGAAATTACTAAATTAGTTCCACTACCGAGATTAAATTGTTATAAAAAAGGCTGGATTGCAAGTTTTAAACACTTTTTGAAACAATCAGAATAAAAAATAAAATTCTACACACCGGTTGTTTATCAGAATTTAAAAAAATACTGTAGTATTTCTATTTTTTTCAAAATTCCGATTTCCGCATCATTTAAAGCACCTGGTTAATTCCCATAATTAAAGTAAAATATCTATTAAAGCAATCTGCATGAGATCTAAGAGATGCGAAACGTAAGTGATAACATTTTAAAAATATATATTTAAAAGATTTAGAGATTTTACCTCCAACATTATAAATTGGTATACTGAACTTTCACGAAGTTCTGCATCTTTATAAATCTTATAAAAAGTATTAACAATTACACAAAGAAGATAATCTTTAACTTTCAAATTCTTCGTCATTCCAATTAATTTTTGCTGTACTTTTTATGATTCAGAAGCAAAAATAAACAACAATTTACCACAGAAAAATGTGAAACTTTTTAAAATGACCATGAGTGCCTCATAAAAAGTATTCAGCTACGAAATATTCACTGTTAGAAATATTCTACATTTTAAATCTAATATATTTTTTACGTTATTTGCCTCCAATTTGGTCTGCCTACCTACATAAGGTCAACTTATAACATACTAATCTTTAACATATCATTAGGGTGACCAAATTTACCCAAAACTGGAACTTTTTTGTAGGTTAACGTCGTTTAACCAGATATATCATATCGGACGATGAATGAAATTAGTGAAATCATGCTCAACTGATCCCGGGATCGATGGAACTTATAGTTACTCCACATTAATTTTCTCAGAATAAGGGAAAACACCGAAAAAAACCTTCAGTAACTCCTAAGCGACATTCGAACTCGCGACCTGTTGAATACAGACATGCTACCACCACACTACCCAGGTGGGCAAAACTGGAATTCCCTGGTCTTCCATCATAGATACGGTGTAGCAACGATCCTTTCCAGACGCCCAAAAATCCTGAAATTATGTTTTAAATACATATACATATACAGGTGTTAATGAACTATAACGAAATATTTTCACAGAATATGTAGATTACTTAAATAAGTAATTTGTGATAGGAGACTTATGGTCTGATTATTGAAATGTCGAAGTAACGGCTGTAAGTTTCTGAGGTGCCAGTGCGCCTCGTATGGCGGCACTTCGTCTGGAATGAAAAAAAATAATTAAAAAGTTTACTTTATGACAGGAATCGAACTCATGGACTTAAGGATAGCAGCTTCCCGTATTACGCGTTAAACCACAAGAGCAGTTGAGAAACAGGCCTCCAGTGTAGGCTACATAACTCAAGAACGTAGTTAATGAATGCTCAAGTGATTAGTTCGAGATTTTACAGATTTTTGCGACATTAAAGCTTGAGAATGCTAGTAACGAGCTGCTAAAAATCGATATTTCTATATTCGGGCAGTAGTTTTAAAGACATTCTAAGCCATTTTTTTCAACCTGCTTTGCTTTAACACCGACTTATCAGCACCTGACACCCACACGTTTAACGCTATGTAGTTGCGTTATGTTTATCCGGGGACCATGCATCGCCCATCTCAAATTACTTTTTGTGGACTTTAAGAAGGCATTTGACTCTATCAATCGAGATGCATTATGGTACAAACTAGGCAGAAAAGGGCTTATCAAGTAAAATGGTTAGAGCATTGCAGGCAATGTATCAAAATGTCGAATTTTGTGTGAAGTACGACAGAAACAGTGTCCGAGAGCTGCCGAAGCTACAGGGGAGTGAGGCAAGGTTGTATTTTATCTCCCTTGCTATTTAATCTCTTTGTGGATGATATTACTGATACAATGATAGCAGAGAATATCCAAGCACCAGTAGTAGCGGATTTGCAGATCCCAACACTTTTATACGCAGACGATTTAGTATTGTGCTCTACGTCAGTAAACGGATTGCAACGAGGACTGGACAAGCTTAAGAATTATTGCGATGAATGGCTACTTACAGTTAATGTGAATAAGACTAAGGCAATGACTTTCAAAAAGGGTTGTGTTTATAGCAGGGAGGAGACTTGGACATATGCAGGACAGATACTGGAGAATGTTAAATCTTTTGTGTACTTAGGACTCACATTCACAATGAACGGAAAATGGACAAAACACATTGACATTACGATACACAAGGCAAGGGTGAAAGCGACGGAAGCTCTCCGGATACGCTACAGAATACCGAATATATCCATAACCTTAATGGAAACTGTATACGGAGCGACAGTTAGATCCACGATGACATACGGAGGAGAAATATGGTGGTGGGAACAAACAGGGAATCTGGATCAAGTGAGGACCCAATTTTTGAAAGGCATTCTGGGTGTAGGGAGGGGTACGGCAAACTGTGGAATAATGAGGGAATTCGGGGCACATAGTGAAACGATAGAATGCAAAATCAGAGCAGTTAAATATTGGCTGAGAATCGTTCACGGAAACCAATCTCTAATTAGGGCAGTCTGCTACCGTGAACAGTTGCGAATGGAAGGTAATTCGACGTGGGTATAAAAATTAAAGAAAGGGTTGGAAACCATTGGGATGGGAGACATTTGGATGGCGGGGCAGGAAAACAGGCGAAGTATTTGGAGAAAAATTAAGAACCGCCTCTGTGATATTGACAGACAGCAAATAATTGCGCAATGCACAGAGAAGGTGTCATTAGAAGTACAGTCTGGGCTGCAATCGGAGTGGGGTATGGAGCAATACATCAAAACAGGTACCAAACTCATTAGAGAGGGGCTCGCGTGGATTAGACTAGGAGTATGGAGGAGCACGAACATTTCTGACGAGAATGGTACGAGAATCTGTCCCATTTGCGAGGAGGAAGAGTCGTGGACTCACATCTTGGCAAGATGTAGGGGTACGGGGGAATGGCGGGAAAAATATTTGCCGCGAATTTTTACCAATGCGAATGTAGGGCTAGAAGCATGTTGGACGCTACTGGCAGGCACGGAAAACATGGGTGGGCTAGGTAAATTTATACTTAAGGCAAGACAGCTGAGATCTGAGGAGGCTACCAATAGAGAAGGGGGGGGATAAGATCAACTAAACAAAAGTGACTACATTGTTCTACATACATATATATTATGTCATACTTAGGTCACTGTTGTGCTATGGTTTTATATATGTTGTATATATTATGTGTATATATGTCTTTTAAGTGTAATTTTCTATTATAAGAGGGTGCATTTATGACGGTGTACTCTGTGCTGTAAATTTAAATTGCTATATTTGAATATCTTTGTATTTTTATTTTCGGGTTCACTCTTAATTCTTTATTGTTGTTTAATAATGCTTTGGACTGTGTATTTCCTTTGTCTTTTTATTTTCGTGTTTACTCTTTTAATTCTTTGTTGTTGTTTTAATATTGCTTGTAATGTGTATTACAAAAGCACGTACGGTCTGTGGACCCGTGCGATTGTTGAAATTCTATGTATGATATTACTATGTCAATAAATACACTTATTCATTCATTCATACTTATATCAGTCACGTGCACAATTTCGCAAATTATTTCGGTGTAGTTAATTAACACCATGTATATATATATATATATATATATATATATATATATATATATATATATATATATAAACGTTTTTTTTTTAATTTTGAGAGATTAAACGGAATAAGACAGGATAAATTAATAACTCTCAGATTGTTTCTTTAGCCTCGTTAGTCCTACAGTAATCAGAGTATCATTATTGATACACTAAAACAATTAATGTTGAGGGTACCGCTGTATTGTTGTAACAGTTCCATGGGTTGAAACTTAAGAAGAGTTATAATAAGTGTCCGATCATCTCGCCACCTACCACTGTAATTGTAGAATAGTGTAGGTGTTGAGGTTATGTCAGCTAAGCTATACCGGTGGCCTCTGGTATTAAAGCGATATCACACAGTTAAATATTTTGGTACAAAACTCTTCTAACTCAAAACGAATCAGAAGACATCGGTTTAGTCGCATTGTTGCCATTAAGTTGCAAAACGCAATACTAAAACATGCGTAAAAATTCGATGAAGGTTATTGAAGGATTGGAATTTTATCAAGAATGGTTGATTTTCTTAAAAAGCCGATTGTTCGGTGTATAACTAGACATAGTAATCACATAAAGTCAAAGTGATTCATTATAGCTTTACTACATCTCAGCGCACTAAATCTGTTAAACCTATTTTCTAAAACCTCAATCATGTGAAGACATAGAATTTCGTAGAGCTGAGTTTACGCTAACCAATTGCAGAGTAAAATATCACCAAACCTTTAGATGCAGTGATTGTGATGATAAACCTAATGACGTTATGTTTGATGATTCTTACATTGTTAACGGGTTTATTTGGACAAGAACTAAGGTATCAGTCTTAATTAAAGGAGTTATTGCTCCAGAAAGTTAAAATGCGGGCCTTAAAATCATCAAAGATTCTTATCATTAAGCTGCCAGAGTACTTCCGGTTTTGTTGGAAAGATAGAGTAAGATAAAAAATGCAATGTCATAGTCGGCATTTGAACAATGGATCTCCTGATCTCCGTCTAGTTGTAATCACTGAGCTACCATGTCAACATGCCGACAAGACATTAAATTCCCGCACTCGCTCACAATTACTATGAGATTACACACCCCAATGGCGACTTGCAATATCCTAAGCACTGTCTTGGACTCCATCTTTAAAAGGATTTACGATATCTGTAAGCCGCCATTGGGCTGTGTCATCCCAATATCATTTGAGGTCTCCTTTTGGTTTACAGGAAAACATGCGAGTGAGTTCGGGAATTTAATGCCGATCGGCATGTTGCCATTGTAGCTCAGTGGTTGGAGACCATGAGATCCATGGTTCAAATCCCGGCTATTGCAATGAATATGCTACTCTAACTTACCTTTCCACTTCTATTCTACATACGGCTAGTTTGAAGAAACGATTAATTTCCGTTTGTACTTCAGTTTTTCGATATTAATGAAGGAGTTCAATCCAAACTCTTTGAATGTGAATTCATTAACTACTGAAAAATCCGATATGTTTTATGAATACTATTGAAATCTTTGACCTCTCGTAGTAGTCGGCTTACCCTCCCCGTATTTAGGCCTGACACCCCACTAGAACTTACAAGCGGATGCCTAGGGCTCAGAAGCCTGTCGGGGAGCCAACGGCACGAAACCGCAGAATGGAGAACCTGGAATGAGTGGTCGGACAGGTATGAGCGTGAGGAAGTGGATGAAATGGAGTAAAAGTGGAATGGATGATAGGGAAAGTGATGGAGTAATTGGTGGAATGAGTGGCGAGGGAAACCGGACTACTCAGAGAAAACCTGCCCTGACGCCGCTTCGTCCACCACAAATCCAACTGTGGGCGCTTGGGATCGAACCCAAGATACAACCCTGGTCGCCTAGATGGGAGTCGAGCGGTCCACTATGGCGGCGCCGCACCCTTGATCTAAAAAATAAAATAAGAGTGTGACAATTTGCGGAGCCAATTTAAACAACTTTTATGGTTAAAACAAAAGAAGGCAAATGTAACATATTTACCAAATTAAAGACAGCAATGCGTGAAAACGTATTTCACACAATTGAAGTGCAGATTGATCTAAAAAATAAAATAAGGGTGTGAGAATTTGTTGAGTCAATATAAACAACTTTAAAAGGAAGGCAAATGTAACATATTTACCAAATTAAAGACAGCAATGCGTGAAAACATATTTTACACAATTGAGTGCAGACATCTGCTGATGGTTTGAGCTGTGGTGTTGAAACTATCACTGTAAAGGTATATTCATTCTTTTCTATATACATAGAACTGAGAGGCTTAAGAAGGATTTGTGATTTTGTACGGACTGAATATATGAATGTAATATGTCACTCGAAGAGCCACTAGTTATCACTATTTCCCGCAGCTGAACGAGTCTTCTGGGTGTTTGAATCTTTAAAAGATTTTTTCCCCTAAAGAGACAAAGCCTCCAAAAAATTGATTCAATTTTTCAGCAATCCTTTAAGTGAAGTCTACTTATGGTTCATTCTCAGTCAGCTTAGCACTTTCCAGCATGGAATAGGGAAAGTTGAGGGGAGCATGAAAAGTGTAATAAAGGTTCCGGATGTCCTGAAAAATATCCTTGAAACTATTACTGAGAGAAAAGAGCAGCAGTTCATTTCTTTTAAAGTAAAATCTGTAGAAGCAACACGGATCAGCAGAAAAGGAGTTTAGAAAAGTCTACAGGCTTTATGACACTTGTGTACAATATCTCATTAAGCGGAGCACCTCATATTTATCATTGTTATCAGTGTTTGATTGACTATTGAAGAAGAGTTCCACATTCGAAAGTGTTGGAAGAGACAGTTTCTTATTTGAAGGGGAAGAAATTGATGGTTAGCTCAACTTACCTGTGTTTGATATGTGCAGATATATCCTGGTGTGCTAAAAGGAGTTGCAGAACTTGACGGGGTTATTTCAAGTTGCTTATTAGTGGACACGTGAGTGGATCGCGAAGTGGGTAAAGCAAACCTCGGTGTCGCCAGTTCTCCATTGCCGGGTTTTAATTGTTAAAAATATTCCATTTAAAGCGTAATGTGAGGTGTGAAGATCTTCTTGAAACTTTCGGTTGCATCTTTGGTAGATACCTACTAAAGTTGAGTATTACATTTTATATTTATGCAACTTTTCATTTTTGAGCTATGCTGTTCACGGACAGACACAGAGACATAGATATTTCTCTAAAAGTTGAGGTTGGAACTTCTTCCCAGCAATTCAGTTATTTAGTTTATAGATCTTTTGTGATGTTAATTGTGCGTGTGTATTTTTACTTATCGCATTTTAATATAATATAAGATATTTCTATTTGGGTATCTGGCATGTTTCTATGAGGAAAATAATTCTGATGTGTTTCATTCACATGACCTTCTCTAGTTGTTCACATGTAAACCATTCTTACAAAAGAGTGCTCTTTTATCTAAATCATACTAATCGATATAACAATTAAAGTGAGGTTCGCATTGCATGGCCAGCAGTAAAGTAGGAGACGTAACGAAAGTGGCTTCCATTTGAGAAAATTACGTAGTTTAAAATTTAAACCAATAACAAGGAAAAGACCGATACGTGGCCAAGTAGTTAGACCACTAGTCTCTCACCTAGACGGCCCGGGTTCGATCCTAAGCGACCGTATATGAGATTTGTGGTGGACAAATTGGCGCTGGGCGGGTTTTCTACGGGCTCTCCGGTTTCCCCCACCATCACATTTGCTCCGTCTTCATTCCATGTATTATCAGTATCATCGCCTGCGGTGTCTTAGTAGTTAGAGCAGGCGTTAAACACTATCAAAAAAAAAAACAAGAAAAGGTCCACTCTATAAGAAAAACGTTAATGACAAACGATGTCTTTGAATGAGATCTAAATTTTTTTGTGTAGTAAGATTTGTCTCTCTCTTATAGTTTACCAGTTTTGCAAAATTCGCAAAATAAACAGGCATTCAGAGGCTATTCTAAGGAAATTCAATATAAACATCTTAACTGTTGTATAAATATCTTTGATATTCGCTATTTTAATCAAAATCGCTAGAGCTAAATTTGAGAAAAACACAATTTTAAAAACCTTTCCATGTAAACGGTAGTTTGTAGTGGGAGGATTTTCTTGAAAATCTTCCTGTACTATTTAACGGTCTATTCGTTTTTGAGCCATGCTGTCCACTGACACACAAAAACCTTTTTTTTTCAAAATTGACCTTTTCGGGCTCAAAAAATATATATCCGCTAAAATCTCGACACGGAATATGTGGGCGGAATACAATACCTTCTCTACAGACTACGCACATTAAATGTATATATGTGCTACAGTAAAAACGGTATAAATGGTGTTCAAAAGGCACAATGACAGTCTCTGCCCATCATCAGGCACGCTCTCGAGTTCATCGGCGGCAAAAGAAGAAAAAAGCGCGCTAAAAATGTAGAATATAAATTATGTGCGCGTAGACTACAGATGGTGGCATTTGAGTTTTTGCCGGTCGCTCAAGTGTCTCGCTTTGGTGCTTAGTGGCGAAGGGTATCGTGGGTTCGAGTCCCGCCTTGGACATGGGTGTCTGTGAGTTTGTTAATTATGTGTATTATATGTATTTGGAAGCAGAAGGTAAATCAAATAGGTCAAAGGAAATGCAGGGAAAGTGGAAAAAAGTAATACAGAGCCGTAGTATTGACAAACCTCAGGAACTGTATTTTTTGTAAAAAAATAAAAAAAGTATAAGCGGGCCTTGAGTTAAGACGCAAAGTGAGCACCTATGAAATCGCGCGTTATATTTGCCATTGTTATTTAAAACATATGCAAGAATTTGAGCTGCAGCATTCTGAAAAATGTGCCCAGATTCTCCCAGGAAAAAACGTGCGTCAGCAATATGTCTCGTGTCATTTCTGTACCACACACCCTGGGAAAGGCCCGAGTTTCATGAGACTTCAGCAACTCCCGCAAAGAAACATTTGAGGGGCCAGTAGGAGAGACGAGAAAGGCGACGTCGGTGGAGATCAAATGAGCTCCAACATGAAGACCAAGGCAGGTACGTGTGACCTGTGGTACGACTGCAGCAAAGTGCTCTTTAAAGACATGTACCTCGAAGCATGTACTTCCGGTGAAATCTCGATATCGAATTTTTACGCACGTTGAAGAAAAAATAATAAAGACCGCTCCACAAAAAAATCGTAAATATTTCCGTTCTAGAGAAGGGCTTGAAGGTTCTTTCACAAAGGCATCGCAGATTACTTAAAATTAATACTCAAAACAAAGCATAAAAACCAAATAGGATTCAGGCTATATTTCTTGGTGTAAAGTACTCTACCGAAGCAGTGGTATAACCGTGCAATAAGCTTAGGTATCTTGAAAGGAAGCGAAAATGCCGTAAACACCCGCCATTTAGACTTTAAAGCTTCGTCGCTTCGTAACAACAATTGTGTGAATGCGGCAATATAATACCTGTCCGCAAGAATCCATTCTGCGAGTGTTTCACATAATTGCTGCCCGGGGTCTCTCAGTAGAAGTCCGAAATGGTCTTCGTGAGGATCACATCCACCATGAACCGCGTATCTCCTTCGCCATCGGTAGTTAAGAGGTCATTTTACACTTGCCATGCAGTATGAGACTTCTGAGCACCCTTATTCGGCTGACCATCAAATTACTAGAATTTATAGAGCAGTTTTGGGACACGTCTGCTAAAATGTCGGAAAGAACAAAAGCGCTCAATACCTATACAAGAGGAAGCTCTAAATTCTTGGAGTTTTAAGATACTGCAATTAAAAAGCAACATGATAAAGCTGGTAGCTTTATGTTGAATTGCAGCAGAAACATTAATTCTTATTACCTATAGACGTATACTTTATTTGTTGTAAATGTGACCCTTATAGTGAACTACGAGACATTTATGGCTCAAAATTGGTTTTTAGTTAAATCAGTTTCGAAATCTTTAAGAAATACCTATTGGTTCCTCACAAAAGTATAAAATATTACCATTATAGCTCTCTATATCGGTTCTTAAATCTGTATTCCTGTAAATCTGTAAATAAACTGTAAAATATTAATCCCTAATTCGCAGCGGATGCTGAAAATGCCGTGCTCCCGTAGCCGTACTAAGTACGTTTAGATAGGTAGGATTTTTCTCGGCCACCGTAATGTTTCATATTTCAGGTTGTTTTCCGTTGAGTTCCTCCAGGTATTGTTGATTTTCGTGACGAACGTTCAAGATTTTCAACCAATTTCGTCCTATGTTTGAAATTTGAAGTTGTTTTCCTTAAGTTCCTGCAGGTGTGAGTAATTTTTGTGATGAACGTTCAAGATTTTCAACCAATTTCGTCCTAATGTTTGAAATTTGAGGTTGTTTTCCTTAAGTTCCTGCAGGTGTGAGTAATTTTTGTGATGAACGTTCAAGATTTTTGCCGTAATGATATTTTAGGTTAAGTTCCTCGCGTTGTGAGTGATTTTCGTGAGAAACGTTCAAGATTTTTGTCAATTTCGTCGTAACGTTTCATATTTCAGGTTGTTTTCCATAAGTTCCACTAGGTGTATGATATTTTTGTGAGACACGGTCAAGTTTTTGGTCAATTCCGTTGCAATGTTTCACATTTCAGATTGTTTTCCATAAGTTTTTGTAGGTGAGGTTGATTTTCGTGATGAACGTTAAAGATTTTCGCAAATATCGTCCTAATGTTAGATATTTCAGGTTGTTTTCCTCAAGTCCCTCCAGGTGTGAGTAACTAGCGTGATGAACGTTCAAGATTTTCGCCATAACGTTTCATATTTAAGGTTATTTTCAAAGTTCCTCGAGGTGCGAATGATTTTCGTGAGGAACACTCAAGGTTTTCGCCAGCTTCTCCTAAATGTTTCAAATATCAGGTTGTTTTTCCGTAAGATCCTACAGTTGTGGTTGATTTCGTGTCGAACGCTCAAGATTTTCACTAATTCCGTCGTAATGCTTCATATTTCAGGATGTTTTCCGTAAGTTCTTCCAGGTGTGAGTGATTTTCATGACGAACATCGGGATTTTCGCCAATTTCGTTTAATTCTTCTTCTGATATCACTGCATTTCTCCACATGTGTTTGCTTTTCTCCACTGAACAGGTGGTAACACATTTATTCACAAGATTGTGATTTGAAGTTCTGGGGGGAGGAAATTTTTCACGAGCATGATATATTTAAAATAACATTTCCACATAAATATACTTCTTCTAAACATAACCGACTTATTATCTCTGAAAATTAAAGTGGCGTACTGATACTAATTTACAGATAATCAAAGAACAGAAAGTCTGACGCGAGTGCGGAGTGTGAGGAGTGGGAAAGGCAACCGGCATTGTCTCAGATGAACAACATCGTTCAAGCGGGTTAGACCTTATATTTGGGATGACCATAAGAGTTACACGAAGGCTGTAAAATGTGAAGATTAACGAAAAACAAATTATATTATGGAAAAAGAAACAGGTTCTTTATACCCATTAAAAATAAATTAAGGTATAAATAACCAAAGTGCCTGCCAGGATCTGTGAAACCGTACAGTGAGATTCGGACGTTGCGGCGAAGCGAGGCGAGGCGAGATTCTGTGCAGTATTATATATGTAATATCCGAATTAATGGGTATTCCAAACGTTGCCGAAACTTAGAAGACAATACACGTGTAACCGGTATCACTCGCTGAATATAGAAGAAAGTTTTTTTTGGGGATTTAAAACAGCAATAACACGGGGTTTCCTTTTAGCTTGACGGCTGCAGAACCTTACAAGCTCAATGTTACTATGAACGCACCTTTTCTTGGGCGCTGGGATCCCTAATCTCCAGTTGATATGTTTCGCGCAATTTCAGAAGCAGGGCAGAACGACAATTTAACACATATATGGTATAGAAATTCAGACACATTCGAATTGTACAAGACTATGTTTTGTTATATCTTAATCTCCACAAATAGTTCAGGAATCGGAAACTCGAATATGACAGACATAATGCTGACGCATGTAGCACAGTAAAACATATTTCGGAATCCCTTGTTTCTTTCCTGGGAATGATTATTCGGTACCACCTTACTACTGTGTAATACCGCAACCAGTGTAATTATGTATATACCAGAAGGATAACCTCGTAATAGAACACACACACACACGCACACACACGCACTATCTGCAGCTGAGTTACGCAGTACTACCCGAGTAAATCAAATGTACCATTGTAACAGTCTGAATATCATGGTAGATATAATAATTCAGTTTCATAAAAGCCAAACAGTTGGAATGTTTGAGCTGTGGTAATTGTGATAATTAAACTGTTTTGTATTATAACAGTTTATTTAATTTCTATATTCGAACTTTTAGCAAAAGTCTTTCTCAATAGCCTGCTGTCGAATAATTTTATTCCTCTTTACTTCAACGCTCGTGTTTTCAGATAACAATGCTGCGGCTCTCTCTAATCCAAATGCACTTTAAGAGTTCTCTGTCACAACTGACCTCTCTGCAGGGTTTACTGCCCGCTCTTTGTAACTGCATTAAGCAGCAAGGAATTTCCAGAGGTGGAAGTCACTATTACATGTGTTCCTTCACGCAGGTGTAAGGTCACCTGCGACAGTGCAGAATTACCAAATTCATTTGGAAGTTAATCAAATAATTAAAATAATTCGAATATTTGAATAATTACAGTCTAGAATTTCCAGTTCCAAATACTTAAGACATAAATAAATGACTTTACACTTTTGTAAGATTAAAAGCTATCTATCAGTAAGGTTGTTTTTATAGTAATGCAATAGCTAAGTTCAAAATCTTTGTGATCTATAACAAAAGTAGGTTAGTGCAGTCTACAAAAGCCGGCTCAATCTTACCTATTGGGCTACATAGACACAGCCCTCTCAAGAAGCTTGCCAACCTAAATGCACTGCCCGCTACATTTTTGGTTCCGGAAATTACAGATCCATTAATAACCATAAGCAGGTGGTAATTGTGTAATATTTGCATCGCTGATGATATCATCATGTTTAGAAGGGTACAACAATTTCTTTGTTCCCAACAGTTTCATCCAGATAAAGGAATATTGGAATTAAAATCCCCACTTACTTCATTTTTCTATGCAGTATATCAGAGTCTCTCAGAATGGGTGCACCGGTATAAGTGGAAAATATGATTTTGTTAGGCTGAGGGCAGTACAAACCCTCGCTTCTTGATTTTGAACAATAGCGCTGTTTCTTTCTTTGCGCTTATCGAGCTCTCTCCGCCTGTTCTCCTTTCCTCCACCTTCCATACGAAGTGTCGGAGCTAAGCCGAGTGGAGCAGAGTTGGACCATTGCACGGTGCACAGCACTTCTGAACCTCGGTTGGCACACGCTTGCGATTTTACGCGTTTGAGAGTTCCTGCAGTAAACAATGGGTTGCATAACCGTAATGAAGCTTCCTGCTGCTCGTCTGAAAAATGTAATGAGTTGACATGCTGGAATAAAGAATAAGAGATAACTGAGTCAAGTGTTCTCATTTCCAGAGGGGTTTTCACTACTCTATTGTTAATTCATTACAACAATAAAATAATGGTTCCTTCTTTGTGTTCTAAAGTTCAATGTAAGGCCACGTTCATATTCAGAGTGGTTTGATTTTCTGACACAGCTGTAGTCAATATTTCAAAATTAAAGCATAAACTCCAAAATTATAGAGAAATCGTAAACTTAGTAATTTGAGACAGCAAACCTCCAGCATTCGGCTTTAGAATTCTGTGTAATGAAGTGAAATTTAAGACTGAGTTAGCAGACCGCATATTCGACTTTACTTGACGTTTACAACAACATGCAGTGTTTATAACTGTGGGATGGAAACTTACTACGTAGTTTAGTGGTTCTGAGTACATACAAACTAAGTTCTAATTACGCCTCGAGAAGAAGAGTTACGGTTCCAGTATCCCAGAGTGTAAAACAAAATCGAATTATGGTGCAGAAAAATTTACTAGATTACTTCTTACTTTCTCTATCACGTACATAGTAGGTAGGGTGGTATTGCATTGCACACAAAAAGTTGATCCTGACATTTCACCGAAAGTACAACTTTTGTAGACCTTTGAATAAACTAAAATGTAATTTAGTGTCTCGAAAGATACCATAGGAAAAGTTTAAAAAAGCGCCAATTACCCATACATTTTTCAAAAATTTTGATCAACTCAAGAATAGCTATGATTTTGATTGAGATACAATATATTAAATACATTTATTTGGAAAATAAAATATATGCTATAATATTCTGGAAATAGCCTGCAAGCTCTATACATTATATATTCTTCTGCAAGATTACACCTGATCTCACAAGACCAAGGTGTAAAGGATTTTTCCCCTTGGGTGAATATTCTACCATTTTTGAAACAGAAATTTACGTTATTATTCAATGCATACTTGAAAATAAGAAGAGGATATATTGGTAAACAGATACCAAGTGGTAAGACCGATTTCGATTCCCGATACCGGCGTTGTGATTTTTTCCCGTTGGAAGACCTGGTCCGTGATGCACCCAGCCTCCTAAGGTCCCTGCGAGGTCAATTGAGGAGCTACTTGAAGAAAAAGTAACAGGTCTAGGTTGCGTGTACCTCAATAACACGGCCGGTGGGACTGGGGGTGCTAATTACTGCACTGCACCCCACTCATGACACCTGTAATGGAGAGAGGCGGGAGACGCAGGGGTCGGATGGTAGGCATTGGCCGCGGAATCTTATCAGATGTGAGGAACAAGCATAAGCAAATGCCACGTGGACTAACGCCGCGCATTTATAATGCAAAGTATGTCGTATTATTATTAATTATTATTATTGTTGTTCTTACTATTACAATTATTATTATTGCTATTTTTATTATCATTAATAGTAATTAGTACAGGAAAATTACAACAAAACTATCAGTAATTAAATCCATTTTATTTTTCTTTCAAAAATCTAAATAGAAATTCCAGAATGTATCAAAGGTGGATTTCTTAAAAGAAGCCAATGCAACATCATTGCTGACACCATTTAAGATAAGAATAATCGTAAGCTTTCACCGCCGGACTCAGAATTATAACTAGTTGTTTCTTCGGGATGAGGAGCCGTGGTCTGCTGGAATCTTCCCGTCTAGGCGTTTCGTTCACAGCTGCGGTGAACATCTTCAGTGGCGTGGTGGTAGTCTACTAGGCGAAGGTTCAGTTGCAACCAAACCTTTGCCTAGAAAACTACCACCAAGCCACTGAAGATGTTCACCGCAGCTGTAAACGAAACATTTGGACGGGAAGATTCCAACAGACCACGGTTTCTCAGCCCGGAAAAAACAACTAGTTATAAACATTTAAGATAGTCTAACGCTGACTTTTGCTAATAAAGAAGGATCACTAGAAACGTAAAGCAAAGTTACTTATGAAGGATTTCAAATTTCCTAACAATAAAGTAAAGCACTTTTTTTTTCTTTTTTAGATTTAAAATAATTTTATAACGTAAAAGCAGAATATATTGCAATCACAATACTATTACACATATTGTTGAGAAACACATTCGGTACAAAAATGTGATAGGTACTAATTGAACAACAATTTCGCATAACATGCATTAGCATATATATATATATATATATATATATATATATATATATATATATATATATATATATATATATATATATTAGTTTTGTGCATTTTGAGCTCCGGATACGCCATTGATTAACAATCAAGCCAGTTAACCAGCAAACAATCGCTGATTAAATCTACTTGTTAAATAATTTCCGATCGAACTTTCATTGACCTTTCTTCAACTTAAATGTTATTGATCACCAATCAAAGCCGTATTAAGCACCGACCAGTTTTGATGCTTTCCTGCAACCGGTCGTAAGTAATTTACATACTATTATAAAGAAGGCTGTAGTGTCCGTTTAACTCTGTATGATGTCGTTCACCCCTCTTCTGCATTCATACGATAATGAGCAGTCGGTAAGGCGATAAACATGGCCGCTTCTACAACTGTTGTTGGTTTACTGAGTGACAATGGAGGTGTAAAATAGAGCCGTTATAAGCCGCGAGAAATGAATTGTGCTGAATATTTTTAACACCTAAAGCAGGAGAATACAAGTTACTGTCATTGTGAATAACATTAATAAACTAACTTCAGCTTACACAAATGTTTCCGAATGAAACATCGTGTGTACATATTAAGAAATATTATTTTAAGTGTAAAAACTGGAAAAAGTGCATTATTTTATTCTTAAAAAATTTAAAATCCTTCATAAGTAACTTTGTTTTATGTTTTTAGTGGAAAGTGCATACTATCCGCGCACTTTTTTTAGGCACTAGTGTCGGTCTGGGTAGTTTAGTTGGCTAGGCGCTGATCTCCTGATCTCAATGTCGCGGCTTCAAACCCGGCTCAGAGCAATGGCTTTTAAGTGAGCTTAAAAGCGACAGCCCCATGTTAGTAGATTTACTGACATATTAAAGAATACCTGCGGGACGAAGTTCCGGCACACCGGAATTTTGATACATAGCAAAATGTTGATGAACGGCGTTTAAGAACACTGAACAACCAGGGTCAATATCGCCCTTAGAAAATAAAAGCTCGGCTAAAACCAGCGAGAAAATCCCGAAAGGAACCAGAAATAAAGCAAAAAATACTATTAAAACAACTTGGAGCAAAAATTCCAGCTAAAATGACAGATAAAGCATTTGTAAATAAAATAATAAACGGCGAAAACCGTAGATGAATCTAGGAGACCATAGAGAACAATGGAGGGAAAAGGAGATAAATGTAATTTAAACTAAGGCCGTAAGGTAAGTGTCGCAGTCGATACAAGATTTATAAGCCTTAAGTATCACTCCGTTGTCTGCCATCAAAAACTGTAAAATAAAAATAAAACTAGATCCTTAAAGCAAATGTCTCTTTAGTTAAACATTTAAAAGCCTTATCCACTGCCTTGGTGTCATCGGCCAGGACCTCCGAAAGCCTGGCCATCAGTTGCAGAGTGGTTGGTACCTACATAGGAAAATTATCACTACTGTTGTGTATAATAACTGGCATAAATTTCAATTAGATATCTTACATATTGTGGATTTTCCAAATTTCACATATGCATCACCTTAAACTTCGTCTGTATGTCGCTCTTATACATGTACGTGTCGCAGCTGTTGTCCAGTTTAACGACACAGACAAATATCCTTTCACTCCTTCCTCTAGAATGCCGAATTATGTAGCAATTAGTTTAGCATTTTTTATACCAATCATAACGAACTCTTTCATAGAGACTATGTGAGACTTACTTTTCCATTTCACAACGACTATAATATTGTTCATTGAGTATTTCTTATGTTCCTCTTTGTTTTTTAGGCCAGACACTGACTGGAAGGAGTCACAGATTGTTTAACTGAAGGTAGCCAGAGAGAAAAACATTGCAATCTGGGGGAATGTACCACTTTTTATGCAACATCGTCGTAAAATAAACTCAAACTCACGTACTTAATGGTACTATATAAATAAAATATGTTAAATCCCATCTTGTCTAATTCTAAATCAAACTTGTAGAACTAAGTTAATTGCATTTTATACATTTCTTGAAAAGCAGGTCATTATTGCATTGTTACAACCATGCTTGGAATGTTTAGGATCAATGGAGCGGACTGCAGATCTTTCAGTTTAACTACCCGCTTGGCGCCTTGCGCTTGTATGCAGGCCAATGGCACCAGTGAATTGATTTTATATACCGTACTGCAGTCAATATCTTTTACCCGTTCCCAGCACTATAACTATAGTTATGATAATGAAAATTGCAAGGATAATTAAGAATTTTAATTTTAGAACTGTATTAAACGTAGTGGCACTCATGAAAATATATACTTATCTGTAGTTTATAATCATCTCCTAAATTTTAAAACGTAGAAACATTAATGGAAACGGAAATGAGTGTTTTATAAAACTTTAAAACTAATTTATATCACCAATGTGTAGGTTTGAAGTTCCAGACTTTACCTGTTGAGAAGCAATGCTAAATCTATCAGTTAATAGAGAATAGATTGGCTAGCAATCGAAATACAGCAAGAAGTCTTCGTTTAGATCTTTAATCCGATTCCTTGCCAGCGTAACCGAAAACCTTGATTTACAAAATAAATTTTGGCATCCTGGTGTTTTGGTAGCCCTACACGAAATGTAATCTTAAACAATTAATAAGTTGAATGAGCTTCTGTCGGTCATTCAGATGTGTACTCTAACAACATTTCAGCTTAACACACCACTGTGTAGTATATACACCTGTACAATATTATAAATGTCCCTTGTAATGTAATTATAGAGTAGTAGACTCGTGTTATGTGAGAAACTAATGGAAAGTTTAAAAGTTGTGCTAATGTTTCAAAGTCTAAATTTGCATATCTTTAAACCTCAGCCACAAATCTAATATTTTAGTTCTCTCTGAGCTATACGACTCAAGCTATAACGCCTGTGGTTCACATTCAAAAGTTTTGGGGTTGAATTCCAAGTGGACAGTAATTAGTTCTGGTTTTCAAAGGCTGCTAGATGCTGCTGTGATTATGTTACCACAAATCTTCTTGTTCTTCATTTTCTAATAATTCTGTTTCAGGGTTGTAGAACCAGTAGGTATATGGAAGAGGTTTCTCTCTAGCACTTGGTTATTCGGATAATGGCCGGACACAATTCGAAGGACAATGAGCTGGTTTCAACAGTGGATACCAAAGTGGAACCTCTGCAATAAATGTCCTCAGGTATAAACGTTATCTCATAAGCTTGTAGACTGCGCCATCATATGCTCTATTTTGACCGAGTATATGGAAGAATCCGAATCATCTGGTGTGGGGTACTGGTATCTCCACTGGAAAGCTATCCGACCCTGAAATTCCATTATGGTGATAAGGAGCAACTGGTTACAGTGACTTGGATAACATTTATCACCTCTTTCTGGGCATCAAAAGTTGAAGGTGCTGCAGATCTACAGGTCTTCCATTCTTCGTTCAAAAATAGGCTGGGAGTCTGACAAGTGTACCACTCTGTCCTTAGATCTCCAGCATTTACAGCTGCTTCAGGTGCAAAAATAAGAGCAGCCATTTGTTTCCACACTATATAGCAGAGGGGGAAATAAAAAGGTGGAAGTCCTTGTAGGCACATCTTAGTCCCTACCAGAGTCTCTTCGTGGTAGACTAGCGGCAACGTTCGGATGACCGTAATCAGAACAAATTAGGGACCTAGCTGTCGGTTTGCAGTATATCTAGTAGCCTTTGGGTCCGCAACATCTTTTGCTCCCGGAGATCACTGTAAGAAACAATGAGACCTTCTGTTGGTCTACACGCATGCGCATACTCCACTAGTTGCAAGTTTCCTCCATCAAAACATCACAAGGTACATAATTATGTTCTACCAAACTTAGCATTCATGACCCTGAATTCTGAAACATCCTTGTGATGTGACATCTAAATAACGTATAAGATTTATGACTGAATAACAAGATGGCACATATCATATAGAAAAGTATAAAAGTAACTCTTTTAGCAAATCAACGGAACAGCTGATATTTCAGCTTGATTCTTTAATATACGAGTACCACATGTCGTGTTTCACACCCAAGACCGGTTTCATCGACAGATGTTAAAAATATGCTAACGAAAGGTGCTACAAAATTAACACCGTGTTACCTCTCACGATCCTAAAAGACCTTTTCTTTTGTCAATTGCTAACCACCAGCTAATTAATGACCCTAAAGATTGAGTTGAAGAATGCGACTATAGATCTAATAGCTTCCGAACGCATATCCACAAACATTTGTTGTCTGTTTGCACTCATGTACCAATAAGCTTTATTTATTATTATTATTATTACTATTATTATTAACAATGATATATCCAGGCCACTCATAGTGATTAGAAACATGGAATTTCTGTTTCCATTAAAGAACAGCATTATCCGACAGCATATGGCGCGGCTGATTATCTTGTAGAGCCTATTGCTCCGATTTTGAGAGCAGCATAATGGAAAGCTTTACTCTATTTCACTGACAGCTTCATAATGGAAAGTTTATACATTTCTCCCATTTTAATGCAACCGCAGTTCATTTTTTTTTTTTTTTTTTTAGTGATCCTACAGACACTAAATGAAGAGCCATGAGTAACATAAAATCGTAAACTTTCATAACCCTTACCAAGCGATATGATTCCAAGTAATGAGTGAGACTCGCATTCGGGAGGTCCCGGGTTCCTTTAGACTAGCTACTCTGACCTTGGGTTTTTCCGCGGTGTTACAAAGTCGTTAGGCGAATACTTGGGTAGTATCGGTAGTGTCGTATATTTCTCCGTCTCCAATAATTTAAATTCCCTCTAATGGTTCTGGAGCATCAGGCAAATAGAGGTGTGGCGTGTGGTGGTGGACTTTGCTCCGAGTAATTGTGTACTGGCGTCCGGTGCGTGATAAATCCCTCCCCCCCAGAGAGACCTTTCTTGGCTAGGGGAGTTGAATCTCTCACCTGAAGGCATTAAGGCCCGTCACCCCACATGTGTCTATTCTTCATAATTCCCCTCCACCAAGAGGTTGAATAAATCCAATACACTCTAATCGACCCTAGAAACCCTTCGGCTACGCTGTCTCGTATGAAACACATTTCTGTGGTAGTTGCACGTTTCATAACTTCTATCTTATTTTCCAACCCAAAAATTACACAACCCTCCGCAACACTACAGAATATTTTATCTTTCATATTATAATGTTATTTACAAATTTTATTGATAACTTCGCTTGTGACAGATAAACATTATGCTTCAATTTGATAAATATAAACGTAATAAAACTGGCAGATTATCTGTGGGTAGTTTAATTTCAAGGTTATGGTACTTAATACTAGATTGAAATAGCCATAGCTTATGAAATTGATTATATTTGTTAACTGCCGTTTAACAATTTAAAATTCAGTAATTCCATGATACTTGATTTTGGTAGGAAGTATCCAATGTCTGACAAATTCTTTTAAGGTTTATACTAAGGAAACTCGATATTTTATAACTAATTATACATAACGCTCCTTAATTTCAGCGTCAATCACTGAAATTCAGTTTATTTTAATATGCATGCTAATGAATATTAATGCTAATAGATTTGAAACTATATTTATAAAATCTGGCTCTATAGGCTAATGAGTGCGTTCAATTTATATTTCCACGCTCTAGTACAAATACTGAATCAGTATATCAGCTATATGAGGTATTATTCAACGTCTTCCATATTCGTGGTAAATAGCATGCGGAAAAATAAAGTGCAGAAAGCTGTAGAGTAGACAGGCAGTAACAAGCTAAGTATTTTGAGATAAATTGAGTATTATTTATGGACGATCTCTAACTGCTGCGGTTCTCAGCGTTCCATTCTATATTTGACATGAAAACCCATTTTATTTTACTCAGATGTCTCTTTATGTGACTCGAGGTTCTTTTAAATCTGCAGCAGGGACTAGCGACTTCACTTCCTTCCAAAGGAAACACCGCCTGCGGTGCCATTAGTATACTTAAAGCGGGCGTTAAAAACACTACCAAAGGAAACCATGCTAAGGATTTTTACGCCGAAAAAATGCGTCGTCCTCCGCCGGGTTTGAACCCGTGAGCTTAAGAACCAGAGGCTAATGTAAAACCCCTACATCACAGAGAACGGAATGAATTTTGAGAATAGGAGCATGGGACCACAGATACAGTACAAATACATGAGCTTGCGTGAACAACTCTGAAATCTGGCTTAATTAAACTTCTTTATTTGCCAGTCAAAATGAAATGTGGGAGTGGTAGAGGACAAAGCAGTGCAGGGGAGGGTTTTCTCTGGTTTCCCCCGCCATCGCATTTCACCGGTGCGCCATCTTCATTCCATGAATCGTCAGTGTTACCGCCTGCGGTGTCCATGTAGTAAAAGTAGGCGTTAAACACTAAAAAATGAAATGTAACTCATACAGGTGTGTACGTATTCAGCGTCCGTGTTCCAGTTCAGGTTACCGCTGCTAGTATTGCTGTTGTCTAACGAATGTAGACTATAGAGGGATCGCGGGGAATTGCGCCGTTTGAGCGCATGGCATAGTCCGTCAATTAATGTTATAAAGAGTGAGCATTTATGTTGAATTTCCAATATCTCATTTAACACTAGACAATAGGCAATAGTTATCGGATTTATTATACCTCACTTACTGCAATGTCACCACTGCTGTAATTGAGAATCGTACACGATGAGTGAGCACATTCGTTTAAGACACCGCTGTACTCGAACACTTGTTTAATGCACACTGATTTTTTATTTTTTACAGCGTCTGTCTTTCTCCCGACACCGAGAAATTAATGTATGTGTTGTTTAGCGCTATTTGGCGTCACGATCGAGTGGCAAGACCGGTCGCTTCTCACTAAGGTGGCCGAGTTCAATCCCAGGGGACCGCGTGTGAGATTTATAGTAGACATTGCGGCGTAGTTTTATATCAGTTTCTTCCTCACTCTCATACGAGGTATCGGGCTGATCATTCATCCTGCCTATTCTCTCTGATCCAGAGACCTTCTGCCTCTGGATCCACGCGCTGGCTTATAAACACTTATAATTTTCTATAAGAAAGGGGTAAATATTCAAAGAAGATTTCCTTATTTAACATCCTTATTTACGAATTTTGAAAATTTTTACACAACGTATACTTAGGTCACATCGTTTGGTTTGCAGAGAACACATTGCATCTCATTGAAAAGGTAAGCTACCATGTTAGTTGTTAGACATATCCATAGGATACGTTTCTAAATTATACCTTTATGATCCTATGGTTTTGAAATTTATACAACACCTAACGCGAAAATTATAAGCATGTATACACATTTACATTGAAATATCTCCTTTGGTTTTCAATTTAATACTTATTTAATTATTTATTTTAATGTTCCCAAACATGGTCCACCAAGGGAAAAGGAATTAAGGTTTACTGATATGCCTGTTTTGACTCTAGAAAGTATTTAAGAACAAATGATGGAAGCAAATGTTTGCATTGATTTTTAGCTTTGAGAGAACGTTTATAAACTTAAGAAAATAATATTTTCACTAATTTTACTGTGTTATTTGGATATTCTAATCAATATTCCCCCATTGATAACCGATAAAGAAAAGTCCCTACCAAAACTTACATACTTATAGTTTTGGGTGTATTTCTATTATATTTGTAAAAACTGAACAAAGTTTGCATGCTGTAGAATAACTAAAATGCGCAAAAATTTAGAAAAAAATGAGATCAGCGGCTTAGATATCCTAAAGGACTGTCTAATCTTCGGTGCAGGCATATTTAAAACTCGTGTAAAACTATTTATAGTGATCAGCAACGCACAGCAAGATTGCGAAACTTTATCCATTCTCAATAAGAGACCCATAACAAAATATGCAATTTTTCAAGGATGTTGTTCGGTTTTTTCCTTAAGGGGGTACATAAGTGCCTTTTCTTTCTATCTTTCTTTTTCCGATTTTGTCATTGATGTCGGTTTTTTAACTTTTCGTGAAATAAATGCGCCATACTTTGAAGTACCTGTTTGCAATATTTGGTTCTCCTTGGGCGGGTGTAACGCACATTAATGGGGTCATTTTAAAGCATTGCGCTGGTTAAATGACTCTTTACGTCAAACTTTAAAGCCATTTTTCTTGGGCACAATTTTGTTGTTTTTTTCCCCACATTCAAAATCTGTCTCTCCCAAATAAATAAAACTAGACGTCTGAAACTGTGTAACAAATTAAACTCTCTGGATGGAGTTTGCATATTAGAGGTACATTAGTTTTTAGAAGTTTAAGCAGTATAATCAAGAATTCGATACCGATATTTCACTGTATGTACATGTTTTGAGGACTCCTAACTTCGAAGAAAGCATTTTTAGAAAAAGGCCCGTGTCTGCGTGCGCGTGTGGTGTGTACGTGTGTGTATGGGCAGCATATACTCAAAAACGAAAAATCAGTTATATACCAAATTTGGTAACGCTCTATTCATTTTGAATATAGTATATTAAATATACTATATTTATACACGTCATATAAAATGTATATCTTAAGTTTGTTGAGAATAGTATTTGGGTTATGTTAATTCTGAATGATTATAAGAAATAGACAAAAATTTACTAAATGAATGCACGTCTCCTTAAAGCACACAATTTTGAGATATCCCTTGTTATTGGTTTCAACTTTAAAATATTTTTCTCAAATGGAGGGGGTTCCTTCGACTATTTTGTTTTACTCCTGGTCATGCAAAGAGAATTGAATTTCAATGGCATAGCAACTACTTTTAAAACATATTTGACTATCGCTTTAGCCTAGCGCACTCCCGTATGTTTCTTATGCTAAGGAACTAAGTAGCAATTCCATATTTTCTGTTTTCTTCTTTAACATGTAGTAGTTGGAATAATAAGATTTTGTAAGAATACTTAATTATAGAATAGGTAAGGAAAGTCATACGAATGGAACACGCCAGTTTTTTGTTTCATCGATTTCCACTTTGTGATATAAAATAATCCTTAAAAACAAGAGCATTTGAAGCATATAATTTCTTAAAGTGCTTTTAAGGAATGTAAAATTAAAAAATAGTGCATGTATTTCAATACCTGTAAGCGAAGATACCGGTTTTAAGTAATTAAATCTAATGAATTAATGTTTACAGAATAAAAAATATATATTTGAATGAAATTTTGTGTGCATACCTTTTTGTTGCCGGTAATGGCCGTACAAAAATTACGTTTTAGTTTTAATGCATTAGAAAATCACTTTATCACTCCTGAGTCCCGCTAATGATGAGAGCGGCTGTGGGCAGCTGCGTTGTGTATTGCCGCTGTCAGTTTAGACTGCAGGCGTCTAATCAGAAAATGTAGGCCTGGTGCTGTCACTGGGATGTTAACCGTGCTATCAACGCTTTGGTGCTTCGTGGGCAGGGGATCGTGGGTTCGAGTCCCGCCTTGGGCATGGATGTTATATGTTTGTGCAATGTGTATATGTTTGTAAAAGAAACAGTAAAACCAGTACACCAGTAATCAGTAAAACCTACGGGGGGAAATGTAAATAGGGATACAGTACCGGAGTCCTGATCAGACTCCCTTACTGTTTAAAAAAAACAAAACAAAACGGAGTTTCCCAATCAAGTTATTCACGGATCGAGCATTTCTCCCAGTTATCACAAGAGTTAGCCACATATGACGTAACCATTGGCGTATTTGAGTCTTTTGCCGCGCTGCGTACATTGAATATGTGCATATTTCATGTGCGGGGTCGTGGCGAGTCCGACTAAGGTAACAAACCACTGGCTGTCTCCCAGAAAGCGGAAGGAAAACAGTCGTGTAACTGCAGTGTGGTGGGGGCATTAAATATGTATACTCCAGGCCGCGCGCGCGTGTGTGCGTACAGGTGTAACCATCCCATCCCAAAACTGTTACTGGCAAATATAAAGCCACGGAAATATGGACTGCTGAATTCCCACTAACACCGACTTGTGCAAATTCAAAGGGAAAATACGCGGCACACAAGTTCTTATTGTTCATCTGGTATCAACAGCGCAGGTTCGCTGGGCTTATTATGAATTTACATTTCAATGCGCAAGTCAGACTTAGGACTGTCTGAAATTCACGTAATGTGTTTTTGTAGAGAGTAAACACATTTTGGCGTGTTCCCTTCACATGACTTTTTCTACCAGTTCCACAAACAACCTTTCTTACAGATTATTCTTTTATCTACATCAAGCTGATCAAGAAAAACATTACCAGATTTGGTCTTATTACTTGTTTCTTTGTAAGTAGAAGGGAAATGCTAAAGCCATAGTCAAACTGGTCGCCATGTGAAACAATTCAAATCCGGTTCTTTTTGTTTGGTAAGAGTACTCAAAAGAGAGACGAAAAGAAAGATGACTTCCCGTTTAAGAAAAGTTTAATTAGCTTAAAACTTAAACAAGTAACTCGGAATATTTCGAAAATGTTAGCTCTACAGAAAAAATGTATGTTACACAAATTGTGTTTTAACGAAAGATACATTTATTGTGTGGTTTATAAGTTATACGCAAGCCATCCACAATGAAGAGGTCTTCAGAGGGTATTCCCAGAAAAGTCAAGATATACATTTGTTTGTCATAAAATATCTTAAAACATTTGTGTCAATTTAATGAAAATCATTACAGCAAGTTTTGAGAAAATAAACATTTTCAAAAAATGTTCTATGTAAAGGTAGTTAAGTGGGTAGATTTTCTTAAAATGTCTTTGTGCCGTATCCTTGGATGATACACTGAACATAAATAGCAAGTTTGATATTTAACAGACTTTTCCTTTTTGATCTACGCTGCTCATACACACACACACGCACACACACACACACACACACACACACACACGGATGGTTCTAAAAATGCTTTGGTTTTTTGTGAATTGTACATTGTACATACGTGCTAGAAAAAGTATAAATATCAAGTTTCATAGAACAGATTTGATTAATAATTTACTTCGGCGATTAAAATGTCAAATTAATGCGTTAATAAAATATATATATACGCTGTGTTACATTCACATTACCATATCTACCAAGTATCGTTTATTCTTAGGTAGCTTCTTAAAATTATTATTGCAAAAGATTACTCCTAATTAAGCTAAACGTTTGCACAAATAGCTTCATTAAAAGTGCAGTTATGATACAAAGAGAATAGGAAAGTTAGATGTTGAAAAGTGTTAACAATATTCTAGCCTTAAAAATTCATACCCGTTTCACGACGTCTCAAGAAACAAATGAATATGGATATTACTTTTAATAAATTGCGAAATATTGAACAACTCAGACTAATAATAACGGATACGTAAGAAATAGCGCATGCCAAAAATTATGTTTAATAAATTGTGGGTTTTAAATATTCCACATTCTTGTGTAGAACGTTTTTGACTGTTGGTTATGAACATTATGAAAAAATTCCTTCCGTGGAAGTGAAGGCTATTTTCAGAGAATTTTATTGCGACGGTTAAGGCCTTTCTGTAATTACTATTTTCGTTTCCTTTGAATCCGGCTAATGGAGTTTTATTTTAGGTCAAAATGAAATACAATGTTATTTATGGACGTTCTTTAACTAGTGGTTCTAGGCATCCCATTCTATATTGGGCGAGAAATGCCGTGTAATTTTGCTCAGAGGCCTCTTTTATCAGGTTGGAGATTCTTTTACGTGCCGTAAATCTACAACTGAGGACCAACGGCCAAGTTAAAGATGTTTACGCCTGAAAAAATCCGTCGTGCTCCCCCGGGTTTGAACCCGTGACCTTGGGTGTATGAAGCTAGCATGATAACCACTACACCACGGAGGGCGTTATATTTTAAGGTCAAGTAAGGATCTGTAAGCAGGGCGTGATCGATGATCAAACCTTTATAGGTAAAAGACATGAGTTCCATTTTTCAATTTTATTTAAAATTTGTAATGAAAAGTGTAAAAATTATGTAACACTTGAATTTCTTAGAAGGTATAGCTGAAACTGTATTTTGCAACACCATTATCTTCACGTCGCACTCTGCGCGCTGTTTAAAACTTTAAGAAGTTAAGCTTAAAATTTTACCTCTAGTTTTTTGCGTCTCATATTTCTACTTAAATTATTACGATGTAATTCTCGTACATTGGTCCAAATAACCTGTATCTGGAGTACTATCTGTTTCTTCCTCAATCTGCTGAAGTATTAAAACTGACCACCGATTGGCGTTACTTTGGCACGTTTGGTAGCGTCCTATTTCTTTAGCCAATTGCTATTTTTTAGCCTCTACTTTAGGCGTTTAAACCCCACGCAATTTTCTAATTTCTAAAACTATCACAACGAGCCTACACGCGTTCTTTTACCTCAAGACCAACTTCTTTGTTATCGTCCCCAAACCCACCGATTTCACATTGTTTGAAAAACCTTGCCGCGATTTTTCTTTGTCTATGTTTCATGTATGTTTTTTCTTTCTTTCTTTTTTTCTTTTTTCTTTTTTCTTTTTGGGTACAGAATCTTACCACTAACATTCCTTTAATATGTATATCTGATTAATTCGCAACAGGTTACAGCTTTGATTTTAGCTATCTACATCATGAAGTTATAATTACCATTTATTGTATTTAAGTATCTGTCACAGTCACAGTACTTCCTCAAAATGTACTTATGCTGATATCTAAAATATGTGATATTTTAATCCAAGTATTTGACGCAAAGTATAGGAAAAAAACTAAGAAAAACATTGGCCATATGGCCATATAAGGGTTGATTTGTGTTGGAGGTATTTTCTTAAAAATCTTCGTGTTACATCTCCAGAGAATTCTGAATATTAATATCAAGTTTGGTATTTATAAGACATTTCATATTTAAGTCATGGTGCTCACACACATCCATACACACAATTTTTCTAAAAATTGCTTTCTTTTGATTCGGAAACCTCAAAGCATGCATTACCGATGAAACCTGGATATAGAATTTTTGGTTGGAATGCAAATTATCTCTGCCTATTATATGTGTGGTAGACAACGTAAATGTAGTCGTTTATGAAAATTTAAAGAATCTAAGAAATGCTTTTATATAAGTTAGTGTGAATGACAATGTTATAGCTTACTTAGTTTTAAACAATGCAAGTAACAAACTGTGTTTTGAGAAATTTCTAGTAATAGTTAATCTTGTTCCGTGAAGTTCATAAATGAAGTATAAAGAACTGCAGGTATACGCATTTTTCTTTGCAGGACATTGTGTGATTCAAAAGTTTCCTTTTATCAAAATGAAAAGGTTCCTTAAATTATGTAGATCAAAATGTTTATAACGTTTTCCCATTATTAGCTTTTATTAACGTAGTTTTTTTTAATTCAAAGTTCAAATACACTTCCATAGACTTCAATAAAACCCTAGTTGAAAATGGCTCTTAGTCACTCTTCACGACCCGGAGTGTTAGACATGTCTTAGTAATATTTCGTATATCTTTCGGCTTTTCGACTTCGAATTAGCGCGTATTCTGAGGTCGGGAGCTATGACATGCAGACTTTCCCAACAGTGCGCTTTCCTTTGCTGGTGGGTGAGAAAATAAACACTTGACAAATTATGCATTTTCCGTGCATGTGCGCTATTTTTCCGACAGCGTTGCGAAGTTGTTGCAAATTGTCAATTCCTATGGTTTCGTCGATATGTTCCATAGATGTCCAGATTCAGTACTCGCCGTTGTTCAATAACACTTACTTAGTTGATGATATTCAAAGTTTAAAGTGGCTTTTCTTTTGGACAAATTCTTTACATTAACTCCATTCATTAGCTGAAAAGTTACTTTAACCTCTTATTCCAGAGGGCATTATAAATTATTATAATACATGATACTTGTGTCTCTACCTCAGAGCATCTGAATGTTAAGCCTACTGTATGCCATACCTATTTGGATGCTGACAGCACGACTGTCTCACTGATTGATTCCTCGCAACGTATTCCCTTACCTAATCTCGAAGAAGCTCAAATAGACAAATATGTTTGGAATTCTGTATTCATTCAAAAACATAATGTATATCAATAATAGCTAAGATGCCACAACGATGGCTAAATAAGTCATCACACATAGACGCAATTGAGCGCTTCAGGCTAACTAATCCCAGCGTATCTTCAATGTAAACCTCGTTACCAACAGTGCATTTAGCTTTTATTTTCTTTTTTGAATAAATAAAAATAATGCTGTTCTTATTTATGACAATTGTAAATAGAACCATATAAAATCAGTATTGTAATTCTTTATATTCTAAAACACAATATTAACAAATTATTTCTTCTGAACGAGTACTTTGATAAACACCAGAAATTATCTGATACTTCTGAAGTACTAAAAGCATTTATTATAATGTATCATATCTTCAAACTTATCTGTTTTGTTTTTAGTTTCATTAATTAAACATTTCAATGTAAATAAACGAAACATTCTATTAGAATTAATCGTTATCACAATGCTTCAACAAGCGGCATTGGCAAAGGGCAGCACCATTCTATTCGATTAGCTTTTTAAGTAATATTTGTCTTTTCCATCCACCTGTACCAGTAAAGTGTCCTATGAGGGACACAAAAATGTGCCAAGTAATGAGCCGTGTGTCAAGTTAGTGAGGACTAATTAAAGCAGGTCCTCTCACTGGGTTGTAGCCATACAATTGGTGTCTGTGATGGCGGCTGTGCACCAGAGGCTAGGGTCAAAGACAGTTTTAAATATGTTGAGAGAACATCATCAATTCAAAATAAGAACTATAGCTTTCCTGGCGACGTGTTAATTCAAGATCTTCTCGGGCTTCTAGCCAGGTAAAAACTTGGCTTGACACCAACGTTTCGAAGAAGTGCATCTTCCTCGTCTTCAGGGTTGCATCTTCCTCGTTCACCCTGAAGACGAGGAAGATGCACTTCTTCGAAACGTTGGTGTCAAGCCAAGTTTTTACCTGGCTAGAAGCCCGAGAAGATCTTGAATCATCAATTCAGTTTCATCGACTGTTCTTCCATAAACTGGAAAGGTTTAATCAGTATCCAAAGATGTGGAAGTCCACAAAGGGCTATTAACCTCGAGGGAAGTTGAGAATTCCTTGCATTTTGCCGGAAAAATTAGGAATATAATAATGCTGGTCCGGGTCCTAACCATGGAACTGGATTTTAATTCCGATTTTGTCTCTCCAATATTATTTTGGAATTTTAGGAAGTGTTATTATCGAGGATTTGAAAGAAAACAAGTATAAATAACGTCGCTAACCTTTTTAATTAATGTAAATCTGCGACGCTTTTATACTTCTTCTTCATTTTATGTAGTTCATTTCTGTAGAGCTCAGTTCCTTCCCATGACTTTTTAACTTTTTGTAATATTAAATTTTCCAGTAATCTCATTCGTGGTATTTCTTTCATCGGTTTGGCTCTGCTCTTGGAAATATTCCACATCGCTCCGCAGGCCTATACTACTGCTCAATAAGTACATTAATATTCGATTTATTGCCATGTCCTTTGTTACCTCAAAATGAGATGTATAGTAAAGAAAGCAATCTTTATAAGACTATTTCAAGCAACCGCTCCTCATGATGTTAGTTTTACGCCCGTCTTTCCTTCCCTCCTAACTGACCTATTCTCATCGTTAGATTTTAAATGCCAGACTTCTGGTATGACACGGAGACATCTAGCCAGTGTCTTCCAAACACACAACTCACTTTATTCAATCTAGTAAGAGGCTGGATAGGTGTGGCACAAACTTCTAGGGATATTCTGCCAATATTAAATACAGAAAACCCTTTAGGGAAACAAAAGCATCACCACGTACTTTATGATCTCGAATATACTCCTTGTGATTTTAGCTGCTTTAAAGAATGAGACCTATACTCGTTCCATCCGGTTTTATACTAGAAATAAACACATGTAGCCTTTCTAAATAATTTTCAAAGGAATTTTAGCAGAATGCTAAATATACAAATACTAGTGCATTTGAAATAGATCTGTTGCAAGCTGTCACACCAAACCATTCTGTTACATATCCGGCGTTTAATATGCGGTTACAGTACACTGGTGAATGTCTGCAATAACAAACATGCGCTAGATAAATACTGTTGTAGACTTCGTTTTGCTTGCAGCTTTTGATATGTCATGTGTCACTAAACACACAATAGATGATTACGTAGGACATCAACAGAAGTAATTAACCATGTAACGTTCGAGTTTTGTTTTTATTCATCCTTTTACAGCACTAAACCGATCTCTTTTCCTCGTTCCATCAACCGGCTGTTTATAACCTCGAATAAGTGTTAAAGAAATGTAATTAGTAATAACTGATGATCATAGACTGTACATTATTATACTATTTTAATTATTAATTAGCTATACAAAATCACTCACCTGAAAAAATTAAATGATATTAGGGAAGGAAGCTCTTACAATAACACGTTGCCTGGAATCTACGTGATTGGAACTTTAAAACTATATTACACCTACATTATATATTCAATAATGTAGATTGCCTTTCATAATTGCTTTTCGTTGCATAAACTATATCAAATTTATGAATATATAGTACCGTATAGCCCGGACTCGTGAACCGGTGGTCAGGGTTTAAAGCCAGTCAGAACCGTTCTTCGTGACCTCAGTCATCTTTTTTTCAGTCGTAGCTGGCAAATGCTGGGAGGTTTTTTAAACTTAGACCTGGAGGGATCCATGGTAATGGCAAGGTTCATATTCGGGAGGTCCCGTGTTCGATTCCTAGAACCGGCCACTGTGACAATTGATTTTTTTGTGGATTTCCCTGATTGGCTTAGATTAGGGTTAGGAGTAGTACGGACAGGGTTCCCAGAGACTGGAATAAAGCATCGCAGGTTGGTTCTTGGGGGTCCTTGTTGACTTACATGACCCCTGGAAGGGAGGATGAGGGGAGAGACCCAAAGGGGGACCAGATCCAGATAATGGATGGACGGAGTCCCTAACTGTGCAGATTCAACGCCTCTGAAGCCACCCAGGCACAACTCAAAAGTCCCAAGCCCCGCGGGTTCCCCTAAAGGGCCCTAGCACGAAAGCACCCAATGCGGTGGGTCTCAATGTGGAACTAAACATATCTCCCGCGATTACACCAGGCATGTACCTCGAACGTTTTGCTATCCACCATCCAGCCGCAACACGCTGAACACCGTCGCTTGGTCCTTCCACCAGTTAACAAACTATAATGAAGTGGTGGGAAGAGAAAACGATGGATAGAAAATTGTAGAAATGTAAGAACCACTCCAGCATTCGCCTGTGGCCCGTAGTAACTCCCAAAAAATTCATCTCATTTCTCTTCTAACATGAATGTACTTTACCCTCATTTCCTATCGTTTTGTTTTCCCTTACACCTTTCAGGTAGAGTTAGAAGCTCCGCAGTGTAGGTCGCTACTCAGGCGAATCAAGTTCTCCACGGTTTCGCCAGAGGGAAACTTTTTCTGAACAGCCCGCCGGTGTACTCAGACACCAAGCTTCGAATCGTAAGATGGTTTTGCACATATCTGTTGGCCCGCCCGCAGCTAATTGCCTCTTGCGATTTCTCCAAATCATTAAATTGTCCTTAAGATGCTGAGCACAAAAGAGCCGTGTTGGTTTAAGGTACTAGGTATTCCTGTGTTCTCATACCATACTCATATAGAGAGAGAGCACATGGGGTATCGTTTAAGGGATTGCATTAACAGTAGTGCAGGGATTGATGACGCCAGAAAAGAGGCGGGGTCCAAACACTCACTACCCCCTCAACAGGTCATACAGTTGGCAATGCACAGAGAAGTTTTTCTCAGTATAAACATTGCTTAGCAAAATATCGTAGGAAATTCACCTCAAAATCTCTCAAAATGTATATAATCGTTCATTCTATTAGAAGTGACCATGATGGAAGAAACTAAATTAGTACAATATACAGTAACCACTATATCTACAACCCATACGTTGGTGTACAACATATTTTAAATATGATATCCATTAGAATGTGTCTTGCATTGTACTGTTGTAACACTATAGGTTACATTAATTATAAACATATATAAATAGCATTTTCGTGTTAATATGAAAAGAAATACAACCGTGAAGCATTCCATTCTGCAAGGCTGTACTGGTCTTGCCTGGCTCTGTTGTTCTTTGCTGTTCAATAACCGGTTCTTAGAACACGTGCTGCTTGCGCTTACAGATAAAGTACAGTGAAATAATACCTCGTCTGCATGCCTTGGGTGTTTACGTATCCTAAGTGCTCTTTTCACTAAAAAACTGGAGCACAGAGCATTTGCTTTCAAAATTTTAGCAGACTGCTCATAAATGGATACATAACTGTAAATAAATTTCGAAGTAACTAAATTCATGAATACTCTCTTAGAATGTATTAACATTTCTCATTAAATTTCACTTATTTGTTTTTTTCCTACTTCAAATAAGATCTGTTCATTACATACAACAGTGTGCAGTATAGATTTTGAAAACATATCTATACGATTTTAGTGTTAAGTTGAGTCATAGAATGTTTTTCTTTGAAAGGGGGTGAGAAATCCTAAACCAATGCTTTATTTGCTTTTAATTTTAGCTTTGGTATATTTTTAATTTCTGAAGATATGTCCAGATATGCTGAGGCAAACGTAGTATTTTCGGACGGATGGAGAGGAACCTGTCATGTTTTCAAAGCATTATGATTTTGATTATTATATTATCATCATGATCATCATGATCATTATCATCACTATTATTATCATCATTTTCATCATTATAATCATCACCATCATTATTAATATTATTATGATTGTGATTATCATTATTTTTTCACTATTTACCCTGTTGTATAAATGGCATACCTCCAGGACCTACAAGCTAGCATCGATGGTCATATGCTATCAGAGATAGTTGCCACGAAGGGTGATAAACCCGATGCATGTTACGAGTGTGAGGAATAAAATTAAATGAAATGGCGATGAAATGGATGAAAGAGAAGGATTATTATAGAGCATAAGGTGTAATGAATGGCGAGGTAAACCAAAAAGCCCGCCTAAATCCCATTTTTTCCACCACATATTTCACATGTGGTCCGGTTCAAGCTCAGGCTGTCTTGGTGAGATGCGAGTGATTTTACTACTCAATCACCGCGTCACTTTTCAAAAATATCAATTAAAGAAAATACATTTAAAATAGAGAACATAGAGAAGGACTTCGCAGTCTGTTCCCAAAAAAATTCAAGATATACCTTTTATTTGTCATGCAAATACTGGTTGATCAGCATAGAGCAGAACAGGTTCCACAGCTCTTAGCCAGCTGGTGGTAAAGTGCGAGGCACGAGTGTGAGTTGGCCTCTTGCAAATGTGGCAGTGTTTGTTAGTTGATACAATACAGTGCGTATTAACTGAAATGACTGTCATTGGGGCCGGTCCCCATGGCCGCGCTCGCCAAGGCGTCACGCTTTGGTGCTTCGTAGCGCTGGGGTACGTGGAGTCCCGCCTTGGGCATGGGTGTTATATGTTTGTGTAAAAGCGTGTGTTGTGTGTTGTAAAAGTAAGAAAACAGTAATACGGCAAAGCAAGGTACAAAAAAGGTAAATAAAAGTAGGGTGTACAGTGCCGGAGTCCCGATCAGACTCCGGTACTGTATTAAAAAAAAATTGGGTACCGGTATTCTGTTCCCCAAAAGATATTCATTTATGCTTCATATGTGCACATAGAATCTGCGAGTGGTTCCCGTCTTCTCCCGAAATACCCCCTGAGATTTTAGTCTCAAAGGGGGGGTGTGTTAAAATAGAAAGAGCACAAAACACATCCACACACTTTAGAGGAACTTAAAATTAACATTCGTCAAGAACTTGCTGTCATTTCTTAGAGAGAACTGCAGCGTGTAATGATCAGTTTCCTAAGCAGGTGCCAGAGATTCTGGAACAACGAAGGCAGTCCAATATCTCCTGGCTTCATATATACGCGAGTTTTTTGTTTTTTTGTTTTTTCTTTTTTATATTTAAGTATTGTATTCTTTAGAAACAATTTATGCAACAAACCGTAATATATTTATTGCGAACGTACCACCCTCTGATCAGCGCGCATCGCATGCAGCACTACCAACCGGACAAGAGCCGCGAAACTAACTAGTTCTGATCTATGCTGATTACCCAATATGTTTAACCATATTATGGTATGTTAATGCTATTTTTGAGAGAGTCAAATATTTCGGAACAAAAAATGTTTCAGGTGTAGAGTAATTTGGTGTGTAGTGTTGTGTGAAAATCTTCTTGTCGTATTACATAGATTCTGAACCTAAGTACTAAGTTTAATATTTTTGAGCACGTTGTCCTTTAGTTGTCACGCACTCACATCTGCTAGGGTCTTTTTCTAAATTTTTTGGGGGGGATTCGAGGGGCTTCAGAACGTATTCTTGGTGAAACCTTGATATCGAACTTTTGAGCGGAATGCAATGTATTTTATACCTACTATGTACACGTGCCTGCTTAACAAGTGGCCCATAATGAAACGCCACTGGTTAAGTTGGTAATAAGAAATGTAGCCCCAGCCTTTGCCCCAATGAAGTGCTCTGTTCCTCGAGCTACTGGATTCATAGGGTACGTGCTACATTTTTTTCACCGGCGGACCGTTAAGGCAATGTATTGTTGAGTTAAGCACAAATATTACACTATATAATATAATAAGTTAGTATAATTAAATAAATAAGAAAAACGTTTTGTCCATTCGGAATGTCGCTGATGAAAGCTCTCAAAAAATGTGTAGCTGTCTTTCGATTTGAAGATACACAAATAATTTTTCACGCCTTCCTGCCGTACCTCAAATTATAGCGTATTGGTCTAGCGTTTCCTTTTTACTAATCGTAGCGAAACTCATTCACAGAGGCCTAATCAGTACCACCCTTCATTTCATATCCAGTATAAAATCGTTCTCTGGTCATCTTTGTTTCTCAGCCCAGTCGCATAAAAAATTTATACCGGCTGGTAGAAATCAAACCTAGGCTACCAAAATAGTGTAAATTGTTCCAGCCAAAGAGTATGCGAGCTCTCATTTACCCACAGGAATATGCCTACAGTATACAATAGCCACAATATTGAGGGGAAGCTGTCAGAATGGATTTAGGTAAGAGCAAGCACAAACACCTGTACTGTGCCCTTTGCCCTATGAGGTATTGGCTACCAATTTCCCCCTTAAGCCTTGCTTAGAGGCTTGTTGTTGAGCACGCACAAGTACTCCGACTCAGACGATTAGAGTTGAAACAGTCTGATCTGGGAGAATTGGCCACTTTTTATTCACGTTAGTGTACGTGGTAGGTCATTAATACGTTGATCCCATGCACAGAAAACGCACATCGTTTGTATCCTGACTTAGGGCAGGAAGCTGAAGTAATAATCAACAAATCAGGAAGTTAGGAAGAGCAACTTCATTTAACATTATTTTAGGAAGTGAAAGTATGGATTTCATAGGTCATCATGATCGGAGTCGCGGGGTTCGTTTCTGAACACAGTTCCAAAGAAACGCAGGCAACGAAAGGTCACCCGGGCGTTTGACTGATAAATTTAATTGAAGGCAAGAAAGTAGGTCTTGAGAGATGGAAGGATTGCAAAAGTCAACGGATATGAACTTTCTCATGAATAATTCCGGTTTATCAATGCTATCATATTATCTACTTCTTGGTAAGCACTAAAGCTTCATTAGTTGAATATTTTGGCCTCTTCTACAAGTTTGTTCCATTCCGTATGACCTACGATCAGTTCAATTCATTTTCATATTTGCATGAATTAAAGTTCTCTAATTAAATCATATTGCCATTTGCGTTTATATCTGGCTTTTGATGAACCATGGAGAGGTTTCCATTTATATACTCTTAAAGATTTTGTAGTTTTTTATTTCACATCCTTTACATATGTCCAAACCATTTTAGCTCCATCTTTATTATAGCGTTTTTAATTGTTATTGTTGTTTTGTTTGTTTTGTATTTTTTTTAATTTTGTTGTACAGCACATAATTTCTCTGAATCTTTCACTGCCCTGGCTTGTCTAATCGTTTCATAATATTTATTTCAGGATATTTCTTTCAAATGATAACAGCATTTACATTTGTTATTTTTTAAATCTCGGGGACTCACTAGGAGAGATTACCATTGTTGGATAGTTGCATTACTAGTTTCGACTTTTTGATAAACATTTACTTTTAAATACACCTATGTGCTATTATATGTCTGTATGCTTTTATTAGTATGCTTTATTTCCCTGGGTTGCTTTCTCATCTGCTACTTACATTGACATCTCTTCCTCTTGTTATAATAATAATAATAATAATAATAATAATAATAATAATAATAATAATAATAATCATAACAATAATCATAACAATAATCATAACAATAACAATAATAATAACAATTTCGAGACATTTTCTTGTTAATGGCATCATCTTGTAATAGTACATTCCAGTTTGGTTTTTGCTATAATGGTCTCAAAATGTTTTTTTCTTTTTCCACGCTTATTAGCAGCCCAAATTTTGTTAACAATTACTTTAGCTTTGCAATTGTTTCTATGCTCAGATCATTTGTCTTTGCTTTGCTCGTATTATAAGAATGTCATCAGTATTTATATACGTTCACGGGTTTAACATGATTGAAATGTTCCCTCGCAAATCTAACTTGCCCAATATTGAGTCTTGTGCAGTACTGAATGATTTTTCAGACAATGGTTTTCCTGTTTCAATTTTGAGTGGTAACTCACGATATTACTTTAACCTTAGCTATATTTTTGGATAAGGTTAAAGCAAATAATATTTATTTTGCTTGAGTAGCATACAATTTCAAGCAATCCAGAACCTTGCATCCTTAAGCCTTACCAACATTTTGTGAGTAATTGCAAAAAATATGGGTAATGGTCAACTAAAAAAGTTTCATTTTGCTCATCCCATACAGATGTGCTGTTTGTTGAGCAGTCAGATCTAAAACCGGACTGACATGATCGATAAAACAATAGGTCTATAATTGTTAAATTCCAATCTTGTCTTCATTTTTGGTAAACTGGATGAATAACTCTCTCACTTTTTTTGTTATTTTTTTCGTGTTACATAATTTTAAAAATTGATGCTGTGTCATTTTTAGAATTTCTACCAGTGTTTGGTATTAATTTTGGTTTAATGTGGTCAGAATCAGGAGCTTTATTTTTAATAGTTGATTTGTAAAATAGTTTCACTTAAATTTTGAGGTTGCTACTACTCCATTATTATTTATACATTCTCTGCCATCTTTCCTTCCTTGAAAATCCAACTAAAATGTTCTTGCATCTATTTAAAACTGCATTTTTCTAGGTGAAGATATTGCCCTTTTCATCTATACACAGTGTGGAATGATATTTATTAAATGTTTTCATTTATTTGAAGTCTTTTCTGATATAGTTTGCATTGAAATAAATTACTTTCTATTTGATTAATTCTTCTATTCAACAATTCCTTGTTTTCCTTCCGATAAATGCTATTTTCTTCTTTCTCCTAGTTATAGAACTCATAGTGTACCCTTGATTTTCTTATCCGAATTGCGGATACACAGCTAACCGTAAGCATACTGGTTGACGACATGCTGTTATGGTTATTCAACCAAACGACGAAGCTGCATGTCAGTTTTCAGACTGTGTTAGAAAAGCCGATACAACAAGACTACATATAAACTTCCACTACCATTATGGGCAGAATTCTCTTCTGTAATAGGTACCACAGTACCACTTTCGTAGAAATGAATCTATGAAATTTCACAAACAGCGACAAATTAAGGAACTGAAAATGGTCCAATTTATAAAAGGCAAGCTACAGGCATCAAAACAGTAGCAAACACATTTCAGACGTAGATGCAACAATACTCAATCATACATAATCACATCCGCCAAGTCATAGTGTATTTGATGACCAATACTCAGTATGGTTAAGTGGGAAGGAAAATGTGCGATACGGACTTGGTTACCTCAATATTGAAAGGGTGAGCAACTCGTGTGTCTGGTAAACAGTGCAGGTATACAATTGGAATATGTTTTCCTGTTTAATCGGTCCCTACCACGAAGGATCTGGTTCGTCGTCATCTACTACGACTAGAGAACAAATAGCCTAATCTTCCTTGGAAGAATATCTGGAGAGTTTTTCAATACGCCGAAATATCAACGGACTGGAAAGCTTTCCCCTTTAAAATACTGAATGTCATGTACTCACACAACATGTGCAATACGCCGAATTTTTCTTGTTGACTTAATCGCAATAGCCTTCAACACGTGCAATGGACGTAGCACAAAATCTGCACTAAGGCGGATAAGCGCAGTACTATTAATACGGCTATCCTAAAATCTTGATATTTAGATTAAAAGTCAAGTGTTTGTAATGGGGTATCTCCATTACATGCTGCAGGATTCCGCACCCAGTGTACGTACGTGGTCTTGAGCAATTTCTATAGTGCACCATTCAAATGACTAACTACCTACTCCGTAAAATCTACTGTTACAAAAGATTATTCGTATGTCTATATTATACTAATAGAGATACACATCAGCAGAAATTGTCTAATTACTTGCTTCCTTGTAAGTAGAAGGGAAATAAGGAAATACACCACCAGGTTGAAGCGCTCTTTTTAAAGCAGGTCTCTATGTGAAAGAATCAAAATTTGGCTCTCTTTATATAACCAATGGTAGAAATAAGATGCGAAAGGAAAGATGACTTCCCGTTTTAGAAAAATTTGTCTCTACCTAGGTGCATTACACAGACGTAGTCGAGAATGCAAAAACCTGACACGCTGGTATTAATCCGTCGCAACTTAGATGTTCTTTGTCTTTAAAGGGATCTGCAGGGCAGATGGAGGTTGACACAGTTCCAAAGTGTACCCTATTGTGATCTATAGGAGACTGTACCAGCATCCCTCCAGCAGCGGCCATTCCTGCTGCTGTAATGATGTCTTTCTTTTATTTCCAGTTTGCAACTTATATTTACTGCAATAAACTTTTTTAACTTTCGCTAGATCATTGTTCAATGCACATATTAGGTAAAGGTATGGTATTCCACCCAAAATTTTGCCAGTAATATATGTTTTCAGACCCACTGAATCCAAACAACGCGTGCGCGTGAGCGTGAGTACAGCCTATCTCAAAAATGAAAAGTCGGTAAAATACCAAACTTGTTATTTAAGTAAAGTATCTTAACTTTAGATAGAAAATTTTTGGAAGTTTTCGACAAATAAAGTGTATATATAGCCCCTGAAGTCCTCTTCATTCTGATTGACTTTTACTAACTGATAAATCGTAGAGAATAAACAAAAACTTACTACACAAAAAATATAAATGACATTAAGATAAACAAGTTATGACATACACAGTTTTTAGTAGAGACCTTTCAGAGATATTCCGTGTTATTGATTTCAATTTTAAAAATACTTAAATGTTTCTCATATGGGAAGTTTTCATAGTTTAATCTGGCTTTTGTTTCACTCTAGTCACGAAAAGAGAACTGAGTTCCAATGAATAATGGATAGCGACAGCTTCTAAAATATTTTGCTGTCGCTTTAGCCAAGTGTATTGCCTAATTTTCCTTCCACTTATAATGAATTAAGTAATAGTGTTCTGGTAATATTTATCTTGATTAGCATTAGTAGGTAAACGAATAATATTTTGTAAGAACAGTTTGTTTGTAGAACAGATACACAACGCCATGTGAGTGGAAGCATAAGCATTTTTAATCCTTTGTGTCAGTTTTATCACTGGTCTGCAACTTATAAACCAGGTGCGATATCGAACCTGTACTTATCGTCATAAGTAAAAAAAAAAAAAAAAGCCGGCAAATGGTTTACTGTGGCTCACGCTATTGTTCACATTTTAAAATGAACCACATGAGTCTGTCAAGATCAATCTTCGGGGAAAAAGTTCAGTAAGTGATGGATACCAACAGATCACAAAAGTGGAATAAAGGTCTATATTTCCTATTCGCTATGAATGAAAGGATTACTTATTGGTTTTGCTCCTACTAGAAAATTATTTGACTGTAACATTACACGATCACTTTCCGACCCAATAACTTTGTTGTCAGACTAAGAAAATAAACATTTCAAAGGTTGTTCAAGAGAGTTTAACTTTGTAATATAAAGAGGCATGATGGAAAAGACCGTGATTATATAACCTGATGCTATATAATGAAATTAAACCAAGTGTTTAATTCATTATGGAAATTAAGTGAAACCTGCTAAGAGGAGTTAAGCGTTGTTATCCTGAAGGCATCGTTTAGAGCCAGACCGAGGGCACTAGCAACATAACCTATTTGTTTATACATTGTTATAGTTGTTTGACAATCACGAGTGTGAAAATGTTTAACTAGTCAAAACAGTTTTATCATTATCATGCTTGTCTTTATTTCTTTGTTGAAAGCATAAAGGAGAACAAAGGGAGACACCTCCTCCCCCAGAAGGAAGAGACGAAGTGAGGGAGCCATTAGAGGATATAGGCCTTAGGCAGACCAAAGAGACGCGTAAAGTCCTTGATATTTTCAAGCACAATGACCCGTCCTACCGCTGGAGACAGCAGAGGGGGTAATCAAGTGACTCATCAATCGGGCAGTTCTCTAGTGTCCACGGGGAGTATTCTTTAATTTGAGCATGCACCCGCACCATCACCCTGCACCGCCATACACTACGAACCTGGAGATACACTGGAAATACTTAAAGGAAACAGATGCGGAAATGATGGAAAGAGAATCGTGGTAGATGAGAAACCACATCAGCATTCGCCTGCCGACCCGGGGAAATGTCAAAAAACAACCATGGTTCAGAGGGGACGGCCGCCAGGGATCGATTCCGGGACCTCCTTATCCCGAGTCGCACGCATTACTGCGGCGCATATTCGCTCGAGATTTCTTTCTTAAAAGCTTTAACCGCTATTTTCTTTGCAATGCAACTATATCTACAGATGTAGAACAAATCTTATGTGTTGCATTCATGTGTTCCTCTACTTGCTCTGCAAACAAACTATTCTTACAACATATTATTATTTTATCTGCTTCTTGCTAATCCAGATAAACATTAGAAGAAATGACCTTATTACTTACTTCCTTGTAAGTAGAAGGGAAATAAGGAAATACAACCCCCAAAGCAACGTTTATATCTTTTACAATGCGGGCGCTAAGTGATACACTAGAAATTCGTTCTTCTAGAATGGATAGGAAAAAAAAACTAGGGAGATAAAACAAATGTCAACTTCCCAATTGAAAATGGTTTAAGTATTTTAAAATTAACCAATAAAAAGGAACGTCCAGAAAATTGTTTACTCTACAAAAACAAAAATGTATATGACAAATTCTATGTTTTAAGGAGGTCTGTATTTTTTGTGTAGTAATTTTTGGTCTATCTCATACGGTTTGGATTGGACTGAACTGCTGAGCACACTGTGCACTATGTTGGTATTGCATGTCAGAACCCTTGGTAGAAGCGCAAGATTAAGAGAGGAATCAGGTCGAGTCTGTGCGCAGTCGGGGTGGTCTTATACCATGCTGGTAGTTCCTCATTCCTCCGCTAGGTTTCGCCAGGCAGTTGCCAGTCCACACGGCTTTCAACACTGGCCCCCTCATGCGGAGACAGAAAATCACCATGCCACTCCAGCGGAGAGAACAGCAATTACAAAGCAAAATGTCGTCGCCTCGGCCTCACCAAAACCACTAACGCTGCAACCTGGAAAGACCGGATTAAAAGATAAAATGGAACGAAATAAAGGAATGGGAAATTCGGGGGATGAAAATAGCATCCGGAAAAAATCCGAAAAACCCATAGGTCAAGGAAGATCTGCCGCGAGAATCGAACCCACGACCTCCCAAATGCGAGCCGCGGAGCCATCTCGCTCGGTCTCACACGGTTTACAAGCTATATAAAAGTCATCCAGAACGAAATGGGCTTCAGCTGTTTCCAAACAAATACTAGATGCACATTTTATTTGTGAGGAAAATATCTTGGACATATAGAATTTTAATCAAAATCGTTACGACATTTTTGAGAAAATTAAACCTCTTAATAATGATCTATGTAAAGAGGATTTGGGGGTATGGGATTTTCCTGAAAATCTCCATGTCACATTCTTAGTAGATGTTAAATTTAAATACCAGTTTTGGTAATTAACACAGTATACGTTTTTGAGTTATGGTGTTCACAGGCGCACACACGAACTTTTTTCTAGAAATACTAGTTTTGGATTCAGGTATCTTAAAACATATTTCTAGTGAAATATCCGTAACGAATGTTGGATGGAACACAATAGCTTCTCTATCTACTATGTATACAGTATATACGAGGTCGAGAAAGTACAAAGTTTCGTAAGAACAATGTGTATAGTCAGTAATAAACGATAGAGAATAGAGAAGATATATGAAAGTAAGCACACCAGGCTATTTATTTTAATCTCCTTTTTAACACGACGAAGAGGTTTCTGTAAATCATAGTTGTAATTGACTCAACCCATTGAAAAGTTCATTTTTCTATCCCTTGATCTACCAGCATGAATGGTTTACAGATGACGCTAATTAAGAAAAAAGTGTGATAAAAACAGATGGCAATTTTGAGGCTGGTCAGAAGGGCTCCTATAACTGAACTGTGTGATTAGTAGGGTTTTGCGTTTCCAAGCGCACACAGGTACGAACACACACAGCACTCAGCGGTATACGACAGGGTATTGAGGAGAGGTTAGTAGTGTAAACATACCCACGTTGAGGTGTAATCTGATCCAGAATTAATTCATTACATATACATTACATGCATCGTTGTAATTCATAAAGTAACACAAGTAAAAGTACAAAGAATGATCAAAATTTCAGAATAATAGTGTGCAGAGCTTTGAAAAGACAATGAACATAAATCAACCAAACTCGCTCACAGTTCATTGAAGTGAACTACACAATACATGTTTTCTGTATCGAAAGAAAACGCTCTCCTCCTATCACTCAAAATATGTTTGAATCATCCAGAAGTTTTTTCAGTGTCGAACACTATCCATTCGTATTTTCGACATTTTTTCAATCTGTGCTCTCTTTCAATGTTCACTGGTTTATGTACTAGCAGGAACTGAAAAAGGCCAGGCTGTGAGCAAAATCTTTCAAAACAGGTTATAGAGAACGGTTACTCCATCACGTCAGAGTGCAGCGAACTTCAATCCGGAAATTTCGTGACCCCGAACCGAGCTCTAGTGATGCCTGTACAGACACTTAGTTATCTCAGAAATTTTTAATGGATTTGAATAGTCAATAATTGTTGAAACTTATCTGTAGCTTAACATTATTGTTTGTTATTTAGAAAAGTGTTAAATCCTTAAGCCAAAGAAGTACAAAATTCACAGAAGAAAGAGTTGAAGCCTAGCCGCAGCTTCACGTCATTATATTTTATTCAGAGGTGTTAAATACTGCAGCAAAAGAAGTACAAAAATAGATAGAGAAAAAAGTTGAAGCTCAAATTAAAAGATACAGGCACATGCCCTCATTTACCAAAACACAAGCCAGACAGTCATAAGCATACGTAACCACTTAAAAGCTTATACCTCAGTGAGTTGCAACCTCAAATCTTGCTGTTAGACAAACTCGCTTATCACCTCGAAGCTTTGATGGCAGATTTTCGTCATGACTAAGATTCCGTTGAGGTTTTAATGTATTGCAGCAGAGTAGAAGTAGTCAAAATGCCTTCCTTTCGGGAATCACCAAATCTGCAAAACGCAGTATATCAATCAAGAACATGTGAAAAAGAATGGGCGCCAAAGAAAAAGAGAGGAATGGAGCGGCTGCTGCGAGTTCAAATGACCTGTGAGTTCCGTTTTCGCCAACACTACAATAGAGAGCAGTGGTACATTTATTTGATTTTATGCAGACGCATTTTATCTTCGTTCATCGCATAGTTACACAGACTATACAGAATGTTTCTAAACAACACTGAATCAAGATGTAGACGTTATTGATTTGGTCGTATGTAATACGAAAATATAGTTTTCACCGCCAAGAAAGATACAAAAAAATCTGATGTGCTACACTCACACGACTTTCTCTATTTGCTTGACAAAAACAAACTTCTTACAAAAGATTCTTCTTCTTTCTATACAATGCTTATCGAGATAAATATTACCAGTACGTTTTTATTACTTACTTCCTAATAAGTAGAAGGAAACTAAAGGAATGGTAGTAAAATGTTTTAAAAGCTGTCGTTATGCGATTGTCATTGCCAATTTTTTTATAGTCTTTAATGCCCCCTTTAACTACTTCTGGCACCGCAAGCGATGACACTGATGATACATGAATAAAATTGGAGCACCGGTGGAATGCTAGGGCGGGGGAAACCGGAGAAACCCCGCCCCTGCGCCGCTTTGTCCGCCAGAAATCTCACATGCCCTTGTTTGGTGTCGAACCCGGGCCAGGAGTAAAACAAAAGAAAAACGTAACTTCCTATCTGAGAAAAGTATAATTTACAATTGAAACCAATAACAAGGCATATCTTGGAAACAGTAAACTGCACGAAAAGAATGTATATTACATAAACTGTGTATTTTAACGAGATCTACATTTCTTGTGTAGTAAGTTTAAGCGGGTCTTAAACGGTTTACTAGTTATGCAAAATTTAGCAAAATTCATCCATAATTAACAGGTCTTCAGAAGCTATTCCCAGCAAATTCAAGATATACATTTTATTTGTGATTGGAAATGGCTTTAATATGTGGAATTTTAATCAAAATCATTAGACCCGTTTTAAGAAAAACAAAATGTTCGAATATTTTTCCATGTAAAGGGTAGTTAGGAGTGCAGAGATTTTCTTGAAAATTCTTGTGTCGCATCCTTGGAAGAAAACCAAACTTAAATACCAAGTTTGGTATTTAACCGTCTTTTCGTTTTTGAGCTATGCTGTCCACAGTCATACACAGGGAACTTTTTCTGAAAATGCTTTTTTTTTTGGATTCAGGGGGTCATAAAACAGGTATTTCCGGTGAAATCTTTGGGTGGAATATAGTACAAAAATTTTCATATAGGGATAGAGAAATTAAAGCAAAACGCCTCATGGGCAGCGTGGATTAGGCAGTTACTTACGAACTGCTCATCCAGTAACTAATAAACTAAAGCCCAGGACGCAACAATATCTTTTCTTAGCTAGAGTAAATTAGAATGTTGATGGCCGCGCTCGCCTCTCACCTATACGGCCCGGGTTCGATCCCAAGCGACCATATGTGAGGTTTGTGGTGGACAAAGCGGCGTAGGGGCGGATTTTCTCCAGACTCTCCGGTTTCCCCCACCAGCATTCCACCGGTGCTCCATCTTCATTCCATGTATTATCGGTGTCGTTGCCTGCGGTGCCATTTGTAGTAAACGCGGGCGTTAAACGCTATAAAAATACCCCTCCACCCCCAAAAAAGAATATTGATACACGCCTACTTTGAATTGTCTATCTTTAATAGGATTAGCATTCCGATTTTTATTTTCTCTAGCTCGTACATACAACGTATATAGTGGATACAGAGGGCATTGTTCTCAGCTAGACAGCCCGGGTTTGATCCCAAATACCGCATGCGAGATTTGCGCTGAACGAAGCGGCGCAGTCGCTCCTATTTTCCCCGCCATCACCGGAGCTCCATCTTCACTTCCTGTATCATCGCCTGCGGTGCTATAGCCGTAAAAGCGGGCGTTAAACACTATACAAAAAAGAGAAGGTATTGTACACACCCAAAATTTCGATATCGAGATTTAACCGGAAATACATTTTTGAGACACCCTGAACCCAAGAAAAAGAATTTTTAGAAACATGTCCGTGTGTGTGTATTCGTGTACATTTCGAGATGCATCAAGTTAGCAGATTTGCTTCATGATTAACCTCAGGAGGAAGAGAGCTCTGCTGAGACGAAGAGTTTTCATTAATCTATAAGCGAGAGTTTTGCGAGAAGAAAGATATATTTGGATTTATTTATATTATGTAAATTCTTTTAAATATTTTAGGCGTTTGTTAAGTGAAGTTTCTGTGGGTGCAATCAAAGAGTTAACCATTTTTTAAAAAATAATGAAATGATTTTTCAAAAATTATGCAATGTACACTTGTTTGAATAAAACGCAGTCCATTTCCATAGATATCAATAGTGGTTCTCTCTCTGTAAGGTGTTCAGATCACCAAACATAGTCTCCTCTCATCATTTCTCTATTGACTGGCCTGAAAAACAAACAGGAACTAATCCAACCTAGAACTTTGTTGGGAAATATTGGAATAATACGCTCATCGTCCCTATGAAATAGTTTCGCTACGATTCGTACACCAGTAACGACTAAACCAATTAGAGCACAATTCGGCATTCTAGAAAACGGGATGAAGAAATAATTGCGTGGATCAAACTGTACACTTACATACAAGTGTCATCAGCGACACGTAGACGAAGGTTAAAATTACTGCCGTCATCGAACGCTATGCTTCGTTAAATTGGCCAAGTTTTGTGAGAGGTAAAGTACACTGCCAATACAATGGCTAGACACTTATCTTCTCTACCGTACACGAAACATAGTAGTAGTGGATGTATTGTATTCCACCCACCGATTCGGAAATTTCATCCGAAATACATGTTTTGCAGACCCCTGAACCCCGAAAAACGTTTTTAGAAAAAGCACGGTGTATATCTGTGGACAGTATAACTCAAAAACGAAAAGTTCGTTAAATACCAAATTGGTTATGTAAGTTCAGTATCTTCCAAGATCACGACACGAAGTTTTAGGAAAATACCCCCCAACTACTCCTTATATTGAACATTTTCCAAAAATGTTGGTTTTCTCAAAAATGACCCTAAACATTTTCATTAAAACTCTATATGTTTTATGTTTAAGACATTTACATGGCAAATGAAATGTACATATTGCACTTTCGGCCAGTAGAATCTTAAGACCTCTTCATTTTGGATGACTTCTATAACTGGCACACTTTAAGGGATAGACAAAAACTTACTACACAATAAATACAGATCTCGTTAAAACACACAATCTTTTGTAATAATAGCTCGTAGTCATCTGAATGAAACATATCAGATTTATTTTAATTGCTCAATTTATACCTCGCCTTTAACTGCCGGTCATTTCGAAGACATTCACCTTTAGAACACGTGTACTGTGTACTGTTTTCGTTGCATTTCTAAGTTACTTCATTACGTCACGCAAACGTCCACACCCTCATTAATATTCCCAGAATCTGCGAAGAATAAGGTATTTTCTTGGATAGAGAAACTTCCCACCCCTCAGCTGAGAATCGAACACGGGACCCCACGTAGAGCAGGTACGTGCTCTACTGAGTTAGTTACGGGGACAGCCTGGTTACAAAAGTATAATCGGAAAAAAAGAAAAGAAAAGACGTGATCATGTTGTAGAGTGTGGGGCGAGATTTGGCAGTACCAACATAAACAGCTCCGTTTCATCATGTGCCACATTTAGCACGAGGGTGTACAGATGTTGTAGTTATAAGTAGTATAGCTTTAGGTTAGACCTATCGCCTCTCACCAAGGCGGCCCGCGCTCGATCTCAGGTGACCGCATATGGGATTTGTGGTGGAAAAAGCGGCGCAGGGGCAGGTTTTGTCCGTGTTCTCCGGTTTACTCCGCCATCGCATTCCACCGGTGCTCTATCTTCATCCCATGTATCATCAGTGTCATCGCCTGCGGTGCTGTATGTAGTAAAAGTGGGTGTTGAGCACTAACAAAAAAGAATGTAGATTTTTAAGGGTTTCTTTCAGAGCCTATTAATACACTATCTCCGTATAATCCGAGCTTTTTCATAACCTAGATAGTATTGGTTCCAATTAGCTCGGATAATCGCTAGTCTGCTATCCACCTACTGAAACTTGTTGAAGAGGTATTTGAAAACAGCCGTCGCTGTAAAACATGTTTCACCACCCCTGTGTAGGAAGTACAGAGTGTGAGATGTGAAACAAAAGCTAGTGGATGTCCTGGGGCGGCATAACAACGCTCTGGAAAATTAGTTTAGTTCTTCAGAAAAGTGATTCTGATGTAGAGGTGCATCTCAGCAACTTTTTCTGCTTTTTTTGTTTTTCCTCTCACATCCAGTGATGTTAAATGCTTTTTCTTCCATGTGTATACACACATGAACAATAATATAGTCAAGACGAACAAATTGAAATCTGAGACTAATGTGAATGCCTTTGCCTAAAAACATGTCTTTTTGGGGAGCAACGCCGATGTAAGTTTCAGGATCTCAAAGAAGCAAACAATACCAGATATTAAGTATCTTCTTTTGAACATCTGCATCTTCAAAATCTCATCTAATATATATTATAGACACATAGTCTCTCTTTGGCAAGAAGTAGTGTAAATATGAAACAGTTAACGCATTTTAAACAATGTCTGGATGCCAAATTTAATACATTAAATTCAACATTTTACAAAAAGAAACGTTTTCTGCAATTATTTTACAGGTCTGACGTCATCAAAATCAAATTGAATGCCATTTGTGGATACTCAGCTTCTTTGGTTCTCAGCGTCCCATTCTATATTGGGTGTGAAAGACCGCTTAACTCTCCTCAGATGTATCAGATTTGAGATTCTTTTACGTGCCTTAAATTTACGACGCGGCACGAACGGCTTCACTTCCGTTCCGAGGGCCACCTAAGGTCTTTTGTGTCCGAAAAAAGCCATCGCCATCCACCGGGTTTGGCCTGCGACATTAGGAACCAGAGGCTAATATATTACCCCTGGACCATGGAGGATGACAGTGTGAGGTCATGGGCAGATATTTTAAATGAAAACATGATCCATCGTCACCATGGCGCATAGCGGCGAACTCACAAACGAGAAATTCAAATCCGACCAAGGAAACAGCGTTTTTTGTTTTTTGGTTAGTGTTTAGCGCCGACTTTCACTATTATGCCACCGCAGGCGATGAAACATGGAATGAAGATGGATCTCCGGTTGAATGTCATAACGATGCTCAATGCTCCACTTAGGAGCTAGAGGAATTAACTAACTAAAGCGATAGTCAAATCTTTTGAAAGCTGCAGCTAAAATGGTGGCCTTAAAGTTCCGTTGTATTTGCATGCAAGGATGAAAAAGGGGGGAAACGAAAGACTAGTTCTATCTCTTATGGTTTGCCAGCTATGAAAAGTCATTCACAATGAACATGACTGCAGAAAGTGTTCCAAGAAATTCAATAAACACATTCTATTTTTATGTAACTATCTTTAATATATGGCACCTGACACAAATCATTAGAGACATTTTGTAGAAATTCTAAAATCTCTAAAAATCTTCCATGTAAAGAATAACTTTGACTAGGGGATTTTTTCTGAAAACATTTGCGTCACATTCTTGGTATCGAACTGAACTTAAACAAAGTACCAAGTTTGGAGCTTAACCGACTTTTCGTTTTTGAGTTATGCTGTTCACAGTCATACTAACACCACACGCACCTTTCTCTAGAAAAAAAATATGTTTCCTTGGATTCAGGGGCTCTCGAAATGTGGACTTTCGGTGAAATATCGATATCGAAATGTATGGGTGGGATGCAAAGCAATGTAAATAGCAGATACAGAAGTTAAAAATGGTACTACATCTGCATTTCGTAATGTGAATTCTGTCCCACATCAAAAGAAAACACAATTGGGAAAGTTCTGCTGTAAAAAGTTAAGTATTACAAAATATGTGTGCCGAGTTCAGGTGGTTTCCTCCTTTAGAAATACGTTTAAATTTGTTTATTCTATGTTTGTTTTGAATAGCTTTTACATTTTTCACTTTTGTTTGTTTTTTCCCTTAATTGCCTTACTAAGAAACTATTGAAGATGGCTAAATTAAGTTGTATGATGATAAAAACAGCTTCAAATCTCTGTTGTGAATCTACTTTGATATTAGTAACTTGACTGGTATTTAAAGTGGAGTAATTATTAAGAAAATAATCATTAAGGGAATGCATTTTCAGACTTGGAAAATCCAGAGCATTCATGATATCTTACTAAAACTGTTTGTAGTAGTTGTACAGAATAATAGTGATATGCTTTCAATGCATCAAAATTATAGCTTTCTGATTATTTAAATAGTAATTTTGATGAACCGAATTCATTATATTAGTACATATTGGCCATCTGATGCATTTTTCAAAATATTCACATAAAAAGTCCAGTTTTACAGTAAATGAATTTAGAAATAAATCTGTCCTATCATGTTTTTATATTATCTCTAATTAAAGTGGAAAAATGAATGATTTTTCAAAATTCAATAGTTTATCATAATTGGTACAATATTTCGAAAAAGTAATATAAGTATTTTCTTTATTTTGCTTTTGAGAGGCAGTGTAAACATTTTGAAACAAATTTATGAAAAATTGTATCACGTGGAACATTTTGACTATGGAAAAGTGTTAGAAAAATGGTTGCGGGAAACTAAAGTTTAAAGTTTGGAGTGCGTATTAATAAGCAGGCGCATACTTAGTTATAGCTTCAATTCCTGTATCTTCTAAATGGAGCAAAGAGCATCGTTATGACGATGAATGATCGGATTTTAATTTGTAGTTCGTGACTTCGCACTATGCAGCAAGCGGACACGAAATGGCGAAAAATTTTGCCCAGAAACCTTACTTTTTTAAGGTATGAAGCCCACAGACATTGATTTCCTTCGAAAGAAGCCATGCTAAGTATTTTTGCGTTGGAAAAAGTCCATCACCTTCTTTCGGGTTTGAACCGGCAATCTTGGGTTTTAGAGGCTAAGCATGGTGACCACTACACCACGCAGGGCTTTTATACTTTCGTTTAATTGGTAGTTAGAGTTCTCCAAGTGATAAAAGCCATATATTTTCTTAAATTTTATAATGTAATTATTTTATTTTTAAGCAAAATAATGTTTTAATTTTTCACAATTTTGGTTAAATTTTACATATTTAATATACATAACTATACATAACTCCAGTTGGCTATACTATGAATCCTGGAACTTAAAGTACGTACAACATTGTAAGTCGCCATTGGCGTATGTCATTTCAAAATAGTTTTGAGATCACATTGTGGTTTACTGGGAAACATGCGAGTCAGTTGAGAAATTCAATGCTAAGCCGGCATATTGCCCGGGTAGCTCAGTGGTAGAGCAACCGGCTAGAGACCGGGAGATCCGTGGTTCAAATCCCGGCTATGGCCTTTAATTTTTCAGTCTGACTCTACCTATCCAACTCCTATATTACACACGGCTTGTGTGAAAACACAATAAATCAACACTATAATAATCGTAGTTCAGTGTAGTTGCTAATACATATTATTCTATAAAACGTTGGTTTATGTCTTAATTAGATAGAGTATGGGATAATAAAATTGTTCATGACTATGGAATATTTAATATTGTAAGGGTAGGACTTCTAAACTTCGCTTAATAAGAGATTCTCTAAAATATCCACATGATGAAACGTAAAATATTTTCTCTTTCAAATTTAAAAAGGTACTTTAGAACATTTGACTTCTCAAAAGCTCACTGGCTATAATAGGTTAGGATTGTAAAATGAAAGTAATGTTCTCAAAATATGAATTAGTTCCAGTAATATGTGTAAATTTAAACTGGAAGGTAAGAGTATTCCAATTATTACAATTCATGTTCATAATATATACATCTGCCCAATTGAGATTGATTTAAAGGTTCGTCAAAATACATGAATCATTCTAGCGAGTTAATATACATTGGATTTTTACATCATGGTAAGTTAAGACACCATGATGTTGATTTAACACCATTCAATTTAATCTAAGGTTTTCTCATCAACAATGCAGCCTCTACTCATGTTGCAAACCATAAAAGGCAAGTGCCTGCTTGGGCTCGATTCCACACTTCATTGGGATTTGCTTTGTGCCCATAGTGTGCTGAGCTGATACAATTGAGTAATGGAGTTTCTCCTCTGGGATTAATTTCGTTGGAAGCTCTGGGATCATCTCAAGAACCCCCGCAGAGTTTGCAGTGGAGTGGTTCTAAACCTGTAACCTCAGGTAGAACTCAATTTTTCTGAGTAACCCTTATAATAAATGAAACGTCGTTTTCTACAAAATGATTTTCAGCAGTTTGGCTTTCCGCTGATAAAATATTTTCAAAACAAAAATAAAACGTAATATCAATTTCATTATGTAACTTCCTGGTAGATTATGGTGCTTACGGTTACCCTAGGTAAAAATTGAGCGAAATCCTTGAAAAGTCTTATTCTTTGTCTATAGGTCTCTTATTAAGAATTATTCATCTAGTTTCATGATCCTCATTTTACGTCTAAAATTAGAAAAAACATTTACACGAACTTTTAAATGGTCATTTTAAATGGTCAATTTTAGTCATACACCTAAAGCAATTAGGTTTTTACATGTTGGGAGTGATTTTTTCTTTATTGGTTATTATTGGTACAATATTAATTGGAATATCTAAATAATAAACTAAAACTATTAAAAATTATAGTTTCTCATAATTTTACACTTTTTTCTATAGAACTAAAACATCAATAAAAGTATGTTTCCAACATTTGTTTTAAATATTTTATAAAGCCAAAATAGATATTTAAATAAAAAAACTTCTAAAATAAGAGTTGATATTTTTTTTCATCGTGTGAAGTATTTTGTTTTAAAATAACTAATAAAACAATTAATAACTTAAAAACCATCAGAAATACTTCAAACGAAAATGTGTATACTACTAATGATTTGGTGCATTACTTGCAGTATAAATATCAAAAACACATGTCCATTAATACAGGATTTAGAAATTTCACATATGTGTAACCTTAAGATAGGGCTCACGTTAATGCTCAAAATGTTCAACAATGAGCAAAAAATTTAAGCATACTCTAAAAGTGAAACTACATTTCCATTCCTAGCAGAGAGGCATTTACTTAAATATATTAGTAGTTGCAAAATACTTTAATGAATAGACAAAAATTTTGGGTATTTGATTTAGTTACACGTGAAGTGAGCCAGGAACGTGGTCCATTAAACAGTATAGTAGTGTACATTTCACCCCTCGCAAGTGTATGACAGCCATAAACAGTTTATGTTAGGCATTTGAGTAGGAGAGAGCTCTTATTGGTTCTATTTGCACTTTAATTTTATATAGTATTTAACGCCCAATTTTACTACTATAGCACCGCAGGCCATAACACTGATGATACATGGAATGAAGATGAACCAGCGGTGGAATCTAATTACGGGGGAACGCGGAGGATCCGGAGAAAACCCGCCCCTGCGCCGCTTTGTCCACCAAAAATACTCCATACGACCGCATGGGATCAAACCCTGGCAGCCTAGGTGAGAGGTGAGTGTTCTTAACACTCAGCCACGGTGCAATTTAGTGTTGAAACAGTAACTTTAGTCGTGATATGTATATTAAAGTAGAGTGTAGAAATGTGGTGTTTTTAGTTGGTGAAACGAGTAGCTCCGCTCAGTCCTTTCTAGGTCCCCTTGCATGATTCTAGTTACCTGATTGACAAATGGCTTAAATCATCCCCCCAAAAAAAAAAAGTGGGCAGAGATTTGCTCCCCCAATGATTTCATGTTCTTCATAGTTTATTTGCGTTAAGGTAATAACAATAATAAGAATAGTAATTAGGAGGACGATAATAAGCAACCTCTTTAACTACCACTAAGCCTTTTTTTTTAATAGTAGAGCCGTATGTGTGCCAAGATGTAGCAATGATGATGAGAAATAATAAGTTAATCCAATGCTAATGAACCAAGTATTAATTGAAACTAATAAATACATCGAAATAATACCTTATTTCGTGTTCCACCACTGGGATTTTTCATCCAGGGTATGTTGCACAATTCATTAGCCCTGAAATATTCACATTTCTATTCGATGGGGGTAACATTTCAAACATCGCTTCAATGACTGCTTCAGAACAAAGATTTATATTAATGTTATGGTTCTGTGGGTTTTAAGGTCTAGGTAACTCATTTTAATTCAAACGCTCCTCTACGGTGCCAAGTTTTCTGTTTACATTAGGCTACCAATCTTTTGCTTTTTCTTTCTGCCAATCAGAGCTGTCCCAGCGGGTTCACCTTTCCTTCTTTCTTGGATATTTTTTTCATACCAAACAGAGAAGTTTTCTGGCTGAGGGATCTAATGCCATGAAATACGAAAACCTTATGTAAAGAATCACACTGTTACGGACTACGTGAATAGGAACATTTTTGTAGCCACATTTACATATGATGCAGCATTTACATATGTCTTTCCAAATACTTCATTGTTTTATTTCAAAATGGAACCTTTGTTGAACTTTTTGTTTTATGTTACTGACAGTCACTAACAGAGAGTATTTATTCATGTGAAAAACAAAAACGGTCCAGGTGCGATTGTCAATGTTTCAGGTGGCGTGTTCAGTTTGATTTTGGATCCCATGGTAACTTCGAGATTCGTTCAAACCATCATTAATTAACTTCGTTCCAAATTGGCGCGTCTATATTTAATGTGAAATACAGAGTCCATGCACAACAGATGTCAGATGGAACCAAAAACTAATGATTACAAATTGAAATTCTGGGAACTTTGTCACACGTTTCTGGAAAGTACAATTGTGACAACGTGTTGTCTTCTTTTATATCATCTTGTTTTGGGTATTTTATGTCTGAAATAAGTTCTTAGATTAGAGCCCTGAGTATACATTTATATGGTTTATGAAATATGTGTGAGGTTCTAGGCGCTAAGACCTCTAAACGCATGCGCACTGCCGCTGCGCACATGTACTCCTACGACAAATGTGTACGTGCTGTCTCACTATTGAGTGCTGCTACGCAATGAGATTAACCCTCACATACGCATACTGTACGTACACATAGTCTTTGTACCGAGAAAGACCAGCGATCGGTATTATCTACCATCCAGTAAATCTCAAAACACAAATGAGACAATTCTAATAACAGCGACTGGTATTATACTCTCAAAGACATTAAAAATACGCCTGGAAATGCTTCAGGGGTCTTTCGCTGACTCCACCCATATCTTCCACCTGTTGGCTGTGCTCTTAAAAGCGTATTAGACGGGCTACATTCCGAAGAGAAGCGGATAGACATGAAACGTTAACTTTTGACAAATGAAGTTCTGAATTTGGAACTGGTGATCCCCAAAATCTCTGGTTGGACAATTCTCGACACTCTCACCGAGTGATACAAAATTAGGTTATTTTTTTCTGTAGTGCTACTGAAGTTTTAATACCAGGACATCCGCGCACATGGTGAGCAAAATTAATACACCGCTTATACAATCAACATATTTTGAGGGAGCGTTGAGCGAGGTTGAAGGATGAAGGGCTGGAAGGACCAATCGGTTTTGTCTGTTCTTACTTGCCTGGTATGGTGTGCCAGAATGGCACCAATGAAAATCGTCTGAAGACCCTAGTTCCCCTCAAATATTCACATTTTCAGCAAAATTACAGCACAAGGCGTATTTGTAATGTATTTGAGTGAAAAAGAGTGCGTTTTGATTATATCTAACACACCCCAAACAAGTTTCACAATTGGAGACTAACATAAGCTATTTAATATAAACGCATGTAGCGCAGTAGAAAGCTTCTGCTCCAGCTTGTTTCTCCATCAGAGTTCTTATTGTGGTACTGCTCATCTACTCTACATTTCTCTGCACTATACCTATCCACACCCAGGTCATTTTTATCTTGGACTTACTGAATTAAGGTTTACCTTAAGGAAATAAATGAAGCGGCCATATAATCATGTCTGATAGTCTCTACCAGGGGCATAGTGTCAATGGACGTGAGCTATATATTACATATGCTGTAATTTTTCTCAAATTGGTGTTCATTATATTTTTTGTGGAAAATAATAGTTTCAAAGTAATTAAAAATAATGTCTTCCTAAAAGACATGATAATATGAATTCGTGCCACACTGCGATAACTTGGACCCAGTCTGTTTCGAAACAAAGTTCGGGATTACACCAGCCGTCAGATGGAGAAAACTGTTGTTGCGGGCTTTAACCATGGGTATGTACTGAACTGGAGTTTATCACATGTTATTTTTTTTTGTAGCCTGCTTACCTTCTCTGTATTTTGGGCTGACACCCCACTAGGACTAGCGGATGCCTAGGGGTAAGAAACCTGTCGGGGAGTCAACGGCACGAAACCACAGATTGGAGAACCTAGAACCAGCCAGGCATGAGCGTGTATGATATGAACTTCGAGAGAAATGGATGATAGGAAAGGTGATGATGGAGCAATTGGTGGAATAAATGGCGGGGGAACACGGAGGACCAGGAAAAAACCCACCTGGACGCCGCTCAGTCCACCACAAATCTCATATGTGGACACTTGGGAGGCGAGAGGTCTAACCACTCGGCTACGGCGCCGCCATGTTAATAGTCGTGCCTATATAATTACATTTATAGTCATGAATAGGGAGTAATTAGCAAGTTGTTTTGTTCCTTCTACGTATAAACATTGGAACGTGCATTGGGTACTTGGTTACTTAGTATTTATTGGCAATATTACGTATGTGGTGTTTCATATTGACTCTAGCCATTCACCAGAAAATACATAAAAATCATACAATTTAAAAAAGTCCACATTTTAGCAAATCTCGTCCTCAAACTGGCCTATTCACTGACCACTTACACTTCATTAATTTGTTTAACTCTTCTTAGTTCCAACTGGTCTTTCACTTTTTTACTCGGTATCAGAACTTTGAGGTAATGCAACTGTGAAATTTGGAAGATCCACGATATGTAAGATATATTTTTGAAACCTATACCATTATTACACAGAATAATAGTGATATAGCTGACATGGATCAAAATTATTACATATGTGATTATTTAAATAATTATCTGTATATTGGTTATTTTTCATTGTTCTAACACTTTCTAATGTATAGCACGTTATGCATTTTTAAAATTACTCACACACAAAAATTTACTTCTGCAGAAAATCAGTTTTAGTACATATGTCATATTATATTTGCTCATATTAGGCCTAGTTAGTGGAAAAAAGTTATTACTTTTCATACTCTCCAAAACCTTTGATTTTTCAAATGTAATAACTTATTTATCAAAACTGGAGAAATGTTTCCAAAAAGTAATCTCACCTAAGTATTTAATGTGTCTTTGAAGGGCAGCATAAAATTGTTCAAACAGATCACTAAAACTCTGCATCGTGTGGAACATTTTGATTATGGAAAAGTGTTTGGAAAACATTTGCGAGAAAACAAGGTTACAATTTGGATGAGCATGCACTTACCCATTTATAGCTCGAGTCAATTTGTTTTTAAAGTGCCCCAAGCGGGAAAAAGATAATCATCTTCAATTTAAAATTCATGATATTTTATATGTTGTAGTAGTCGGTTTACCCTCTCCATTATTAGGTCTGAAATCTCCTAGGACTTACAAGTGGTTGCCTAGGGATGAGAAGGCTGTCTAGGAGACAACGGCAATCACAGAATGGAGAACCTGGAACGAGAGGTCAGCTCATGGCCAGGCTTGAGCGTGAGGAAGTGGGTGATATGAAATGCAAGCAAACTGGACGATAGGAAAGGTGATGATGGAGCAATTTGGTGGAATGAGTGGCGGAGATAATCGGAGGAGCCCACACCCAGACGGCGCTTCGTCCACCGCAAATCCCACATGCGCACGCTTGGGATCGAACCCGGGTTGCCAAGGTGGGAGGCAAATAGTCTAACCATTTGGCCACGTCGCCGCCTATTATTTTATTATGAAACAAAATGTTTTAATTTTTCTCAGTTTATGTCAAATTTCACAAACAAATTACCGTCTAACAAAGCAAATGTAGATTAAGATTTGCGTGGGTTCTGTGAGGAAGATATGTAAATAGGCAGTATACATCCAAGAGGTCACGAACTGTACAAGATTTACAATAACAAACCAAATATTGCTTCTGTACCATTGTTGCAGCGAAAATGAAACTAAGCTACCGTGTGATCAATAAACTCAAAGTAAGAAGCTTCCAGACATTAAATTTCTCTGAAAAGGTAGTTATAATTAAAGAACATGATGTTTACATTAAATTGTTTAGCTAATATTCAATATGCTAATATGGACTTCTGCTTATGTTTGGTCATATTTTAAAGATCTTAACATTTTGAGTAACACATCCGAATCTCATAAGACAAAGCAGTGGTGTACATAATTCAAACTATTTGTAATTATGGACTTATAATCTTAAAATATTTAGCTCTAATTCAAAAACATTAAGGAGAATACCAGTGGAACGAATATGCTTTAACACCGATTTGAAGTGATAAGAAAACATAGGTGAGCTAGTGGGTAGTAGTGAGAAGCAGAATATCGGTCAGTTAAGCAGTATGGTTCGTGTTTACTGGTTTGCCTTTTAAAATATTTTTGCTAAATTGACAGCAAAATATTTTAAAACGGAATTATGTTTAAATCCCGAATACACTTAGAAACGAGAAATACTCCTTTGACTGATAATTCTTGTGCATGACAATAATAGTAATCACTATTTTGGATCAATACCCTTTATTTTGGATGAATTTTGTATAACCGGTAAATCGTAAGAGATAGACAAAAACTTACTACAGAAAAAATGGCACAACTTGTCATATGCATATTTTTTAGAGTTAACGATTATTGGTTTCAAATTGTAGCTATTTCAACTTTTCTGAAATGGAAAGCTATCTTTAGTTTCATCTCTCTTTTGTTCGACTCCTGGCCATGGTAACCGAATTTCAGTTATTTCACATGGTGACCGGGTTTTAAAATACTGGACTATTGCTTTAGCCTAGCGTATTACCTCATTTCCCTTCTACTTAAAAGGAACATATACAATAATTTCTGCTAATGTTTATCTCCATTATCATGGTGGACAGAAAGCAAGAAAGCAATCATCTTTTTAATAACAGTTTGTAGAAAAAGTAATACGAGTGGAACACATCATATGTTTGGAAGTAAAATTCTCAGCTTCAGCTGGAAACTTAATTTCCGCCATTCATATGCTAGTTTGGTTGTTTCTTTACAAAAATACGTTGTTTAGAAATTCGGTATCATTTACATGGATAATAAAATGTTTTACAACGTTTTTAGGGGAAAATCTGTCACTAAAATAAGCCAAATTGTATAATTTTATTAAAGAACTAATTAATCTTAAGCGGTTGCAGGTAACACAGTTAAATTTCATTTCAATTAAATTATACAAGTGTCTGCCGCATATAAAACATAATTTGTGTGTATCTTTCATTAATCTGATGGCTCTATCCTAAGATTCTACTGTTTTTACTACAGATTTATCTCCCTTTTTTGCTGAAGCTATCAATGATAAAACTTTAAAATTTAGTACAGAGATTCTCAATACTGTATTATTTAATGTGAGTTACAATGAATGCTATATCTTAATTACAGTATTCATAAAAAAGGAATACAACTACAGAAAAAATTACGCTTGAAGATAAAATGCATTATCTTTTACTAATCGTATTCATTACATCAATATTACTCAAAATACACAAATAATTATTGTGGGTCAGCATAAACAGGCATTAGCGGTGAATGTATCTCCAAGTTTCGCTATGATTGGTACACTACATTCAGAGTAAAAGGTACATGAAACTAAGAAAATTTTGTTTTGAGAAAAATCAGTGGATACGTACCAGACATTTAAACGTGTTACTACTCTGTTAAAGGCGCAAATAGTACCCCAAACATGTAACTCATGTATCATTCTATTCAACCAGAATTGCACAATTTTTAAAAAATTGCCTTTTTTGGGGGATACTTTAGTCACCGCTCTCCTGTTAAGGAAACTTTTATTTATTAAGTGAATTCCCGTAAACATTTAACTACCTTTTTTTCATTATTTTCTACCAATTTTCTGACGCTAGTTTTTTTTTTTTTTTTTTTTTTTTTTTTTTGTAGTGCTTAACGCCTGCTTTTAATACTTGTGGCACTGCAGGCAATGACATTGATGATATGTGGAATAAAGATGGAGCACCGCTGGAATGTGTTAGCTGGGGAAACCCGCCCCTATGCCGCTTTGTCCACCACAAATCTCGCATGCGGTCGCTTGGTATCGACCGCGATCTAGGTGAGAGGCAAGTGGTCTAACCATTGGGCCAGGTTATTTCTGTATCTTTCGTCTAAAGACACACATAAACATCCATAATTTTTAACTCGAAACTTCATACTAAACACCAAAACCAAACGAATTTAAAGACCATTGCTCGTAAACCGATATCCACTGAACTTAAGCACCAGGTTAAAAGTTCTTGGATAGAACACAGACTCTGGAGCAACATTCATATAATTTTTTGGTAAGCTAAAATATGAGCTAATAATTTCTAAGTGTTTTTCATTTGTCTCTTAACATAATATTACTCTTAATCATATAAGGAACTTCTAGTTACATTGTCAAAAAAAATAGAGTGTTAAAATAGATACGAGTAGAAATATAGATTACATTAGATAGCTGTACAGATAGAATGAATGGATGGATGGATGGATGGATGGATGGATGGATGGATGGATGGATGGATGGATGGATGGATGGATGGATGGATGGATGGATGGATGGATGGATGGATGGATGGATGGATGGATGGATGGATGGATGGATGGATGGATGGATGGATGGATGGATGGATGGATGGATGGATGGATGGATGGATGGATGGATGGATGGATGGATGGATGGATGGATGGATGGATGGATGGATGGATGGATGGATGGATGGATGGATGGATGGATGGATGGATGGATGGATGGATGGATGGATGGATGGATGGATGGATGGATGGATGGATGGATGGATGGATGGATGGATGGATGGATGGATGGATGGATGGATGGATGGATGGATGGATGGATGGATGGATGGATGGATGGATGGATGGATGGATGGATGGATGGATGGATGGATGGATGGATGGATGGGTGGAATAATTGTTTAAAATTTCTGATAATAACATGTATTAAATATAATATTATATCACAATTAATTATGGAAAGATAGAGTGAGAGTTAAAAATGCATTACCATTGCCGTTATTCGAACCACCGATACTCGGCTTCCCGTGCCGCTGCTCTGCCATTTGAGATACGATTGCGATGATGTGGCACCTAATTATTCCGGTAAAACACAAGACATTATCAGCTTCTCTTGAGATAACTTACCCCAATGTCGACCTGCATGCTTTTCATTCTGACTTGCAAGAACCAGGTGTGGGAGGAGATGCTTTACTAAGTCTTATCAACTTAGCGCACAGCTCATTATATTGGCACATATTTTTGCACCTGACTTTACCGTGAATGCTGCTACTGCGAGAGATAATATAGCGGTGTTGTGTTTGACTCCCCAGTGACTGAAGCGGAGGGAAAAGGAGACTACTTGAGGCGTATTTCATTACGCTGCTACGTCGCGAATAGGAGTGAAGTGAGAATGAAACTTGAACTAGATCGCATTAGTGAAGTGAGAGCGAGAACTAACTGAAATGACAGTGTAAATTGAACTGGATTTCATTAGTGTAGCGACAGAAAATCAGACAAAGTCACAGTATCACCACAATATTGGTTTTCCCGATATTAAATCCTTCAGTCTTTTAGACTGGTTAGTTAAGATCATCTTTACACTACGTTATCTTGTATACATGTATATGCCATACGCTTTAAACGCATTACCATTTCACCGCTCGATATAACCTTCAGTATCATTACTAGAGATAGCATCTTGGAGATTGATAGCAGGACAGAAACGAAGTTATTGCAGTGTTGTATATAATTCTGTTTACAACGAACCCTGTATGTAATGATATTCACAGAAGGAGCATGAGACACTGGTTATGTGGTAGACGTGAGAGGTAAACATAAATTCTCTTCAGTGGAACTCATTTTTTCAATATTTGCATAATTCAGGTGCTGTTGTGCAAAAATCAGTTTAATTTTTTCTCAAATAACTGCATTACAAGGGCAAACAACATACATTCTTGATAGTCTCAAATGTGAATCGTCTCCAATTGGCACAACGGTTCAGATATGCACACGCAATAAACTGTTGTATGCAGTTTGTGCAGTTGTCAACACAGCTGGTCCATGTGGCCGCGCTCGTTAAAGTGCCTAGCCTTTGGGCATGGGTGTTCGTGTGTTTCTGATGTGTATTTGTCTGTTTAAGTGTAAGTAAAAATAAAACGGTCAACAAAGGAAATGTAGGAAACTGGAGAGACATTAAAAAAAAGGAAAAAAGCGGGAAAACAAAAATGAATACAGCACTGGAGTCCTGACAAGGCTCCGGGGCTTTACTTTTTATTAGAAAAGAAACACAGATCTATCTGTACTTGGTTGGTATGTAACGTGTGTTCGAGTTGCTCCCTCTATCGGTCCCAAAATACTATCCCTCAATATTACTATTATATTGTAGGTAGGGGACTAATCTTTTCAACTAGAAAATTCGATGCAGAAGCTTCATAGAAACAAACGTTTGTATAGAATAACTCAAAATTGAAAAGTCGTTTAAATACCAAACCGGATATTTAAACTCAGTATCTTCCAAAGAAGCGACATGAAGATTTAAAAAATCCTGACTCTCAAAGTTAACCTTATGTATCAACATTTTGCTTCTGTTTTATTTTCATAAAATGGACACAACGACTTTGTTTAAAATGCCATATCTTATTTGCATGACTAACAAATGTTACGTCTTGATTTTTGGGTGAACAGGTCATGGAGAGCCTTTTATTTGATTCAGCTTTTTATAACTAAAATACCTTAAAATATAGAGAAATTCATAATGCAGAGAATATATAATTCCTAAAAATATATAATCTTGGTCGAAATTATTTTAAAATTCTTTCTTTCTTTCTTTCTTTCTTTCTTTCTTTCTTTCTTTCTTTAACGTTCGCATGTTATGAACTATTCCAAGCGCCATCTAATTGGTATCTTGAAAGTTTGTGATGCTTGTTTTTGCTTCCATCCCAAGAGCTTGTTACCACCAAAGAGCATTTGAATACCTGTTCCACATGCTCTAATCGTTGCAACATATTTGGTTCTAACCAAACATGTTTTGCCTAATTTAAAATCATTCTGAGATAAAATATACAGCGCATCCTAACGTGGATACTACTCATATAAAATATGTCGAATCACCTTTGAATCAGCAGTATTAGGTATAAATAACGGATATGGTGAATTTTCATTGGTAGAGAAAGTCATGTGAATGTATTGGATTTTAATGACACTTTAATTAGTGAGGTGGCGTCACGATAAGGTGTGAGACTCGTATACGGGAGGTTACGGGTTCTATCCTGGGCGACCACTCAATTGACCCATGGTTTATTCGTGGTTTTCCCGGTGTCGGTAGGTGAATGCTGGTGCGTTTTCTCACCTACCACAATTTCCTTTCCATCACTCACCCTTCATTCTGTTTCCGTCTCATCTTATAGGTATGCTTACAGGTTGGTGGCGTATGGTGGTCTCGGAAAGATGGTGCGGATGTTGAAGGCACTGTATTCTCTTCGTAGAAACTAAGGAGCTGCCTGATCAACAGGCTGTTGAAAGCTGTTTCTCACACTCACTCTCTGAGCGGCTCCAGTAATGGCACAGGTCTTCAAGCCTGGAAGTGTTAGGAACTTCCGCGCGTCTCTGCGGCCTATCCGCATGCAGCATGTAGATGCGTGTGGTTCCACCACTTCATCCCTTGTTCCTGCCGGGTGGTAGTCACTATTGATCTGTGTAGGTCTCTGTGCGAGATCCGTTATCTACTATGCCTACCTATAATATTTTTAAATTTTACAAATTCCAGTAGTGCTGCGAAAAACAACCAGTATTTAGCATTTTAAGATTTTTATTATTGTTTCATTTATATAGGCCCCTTTAACATCTAAGATCATATTAGGGGCTTTGCACTAGAAACAACTCGTTGTCTGTAGGTTTAAATCACTTTATTTTCCTGAAACACACACACACACACACATTCACTCTCACATATATACTTCCAGACTCTGTGGGGGATAGGGAATAATTCTGGCTAAAGAAAAATTCCCTGCCCCAGCCGGAAATCGAACCCGTCTCGGTCGCTGACCACTCGACTACGGAGGCAGTCAATATTTTAAGAATTTTTTAGTAATAAATGAGCGGAATTTTGCTCAAATGAGTACACCTTGTAGTCACTAGATGTTTGTCTTCTAGGATAATGGAAGACACCGAATACAAGGAAAAGTGAGAATGTCCTTCCCCTTCCGTGTTTCAAATCTAAACAGTGCATTACTAGCTCGCTTGTTTTGTGTCGCAGCAACTAGGCTTGCTCCGTGCACACATTCGGTACGCAGGAATTGTCTATCTTCCTTGTATAATACGTCGTGTGTCAGTGTTTAATGTCGGGAGCAGAAAGCAGAATGTCTGCAAATTATTTGTTGGTTTATGTTAAGTTCTGTCTGTGTAAAGTCTTTTTGTAAACTCCTTTAGGTTATTTATTACAAACAACAATACGGCTAGAATATACTCGCAGGCTAATATCAAAATTCCAAACATTTTGAATAGTGGTTTGCAGTAAGTTGATTGTCTTGCCCCTGCCATCATTCTTATTACCATTTTTGAATAATAAACACTTTTTTGGTATATACCGAATTTCCCCAGAATATTATTCCAAATATCATCTATAAATGAAAGTAGGCATAGTAAACTGAACGACGGTTACCAAGGAGAAGAATGTTTATTTCTAATTGTGTTCGTTCCCAATTAATACCAAGATACCTGTTCATGTTCACAGCTATAAATGTGAAAGCTTTTCATTAAAACTTAATTGGCATACGATTGGCGATTCAATGTGACTACAGTGGTAATACCTGGTTAAAGAACTTGTTGCTATATTATGTTAATACCTCAATAATTGTCTTTATTTTTTTGCAATTACGTTAGGAACACCATTTACCACCAAACCAATGAAAATGCGTATGTTTATTTTTGAAGTATTAATACTAATGCAAAACATATAATAAAGACATTGTTCTACTGTCATGAACGTACAATAGGTGTATTATCATATGAAAAGTAAATTCACTATCTCAAATGCATAATGTAGCATACCTTCACAGCACTGAAAGAATTATCTGTTCTTGCTTTCCGCGCAGTGCACGTAGACGATCTACAGGAAATGTACTGCCGTCGCATTCCACAGAGAGTAACCCATTCGGAACACGTGATAAAAACACTTGCATGGTAATAATGTAACCATGTAAATATAATTAACATGAGTATTCTAAGAATGCATGTGTACGAGTAGGTTTTCGGAAACAGACATGTCATTGTAAACCATGCAAAACTGACACTTCTGACAATTCACTATCCGAGTTATTATTTGTAAATAATTGTATTAATAAGTATGAATAAATGTAATAATTGACAGGATCTACATCCTATAGTTTGGGCATAGAGTCTGATCTCATTAACAGGATCTACTGATTGCAAACTTATGTGTGTGTTTCAAGCGGATGTTATCTTAATATTTTTGTTTGTTGTTTCTGCAAGATATTTTTATGTTTTTTTTTTTTTAAATGAAATTTTCTTATATAAGATAGATAAACGTACACTAACTTCACAATTATAGGAGAATATTTTTCTTCTTCATTTGCGATACATTACGTCATTTCTCCGGGTGCACTTCAGCCCGAGGCTTATTGTGCTATAATGGAGGATATTACAATGAAAAGCAACTATTACAGAAAACTTTCTTGGATGCATGAATTAATCTGCTATTAAACATATATAATTCGTTCACAGGGTTGAACTTGCTGAAGAAGGGAAGAAAGGAAACATTACACATTCTCATTGCTGTATACATGTCAGTCGTAAAATCTGAGAGGAGCTCAAGGTGAAGTGCGCAGCTAAACTATTTACTATAACGTGTATTAAAATGTATGACCCAAACCATGTTTTAGTGATAAAATACAGCAGTCTCAGAGGCCATAAAGTGCCAGCTTGGAGAAGTTAAAGTTCCTGAACTTACATCCACCACACAAGAAGCGGAACAAAAGACACATGGAAGTGCATACTGAAAAGAAACAAAGGATGCATAGAAAACCCGTTCTTAAGACAAACTTATACAGCGCCCCAAGATTTTCTTTCGCAACACAAAGTGCTTTGACAATCGTCTAAGGACATAGCTAGTAACAACTTCACTTTAACGTTATGCTCAAAATTTGAAAGAGGACGTATACTGTAGCATATTTCCCAAAAGTATAAAACCAAGTAAGTTTTATATTTATATCTTCGTATTTTAGTTCTTTTTCGTTAAATATTAATATCAAGATACACTTTTGTGAAGTTTATTATTACTATCAGCCCAAAGAAGTAAACGGAGCAGATGAAAAGAATTAAAATGGTTTATTGGAGGTGGCGTTGCATATCGTGTTGTTCCAATCATCAAATTTTCCTTTTGATTTTATTGAAGCTTGTTATCAAAGTGTTCATTTGTTACGCTTTTGAAAAAACCTGGTATATTAGGACTTTAAAACCTAACAAGAATGATGTCTTACCCTACTACTTTCCTGATATCCATATTCTTAATTCCAATTTTCAACCCCTAGCATACAAAATAAACTCTTTGGTCAATCCGGACAAACCCATGAACTACTATACTATTGGATCAAGCTGCCCTTGCTCAAAAACTATCCCTGAGCCTCCTATGTAGAAATCTGCAGATATTATTTTGTCAAAATGGTTTATAGTTGTACTACAGCATCTGGTAAAGTTCATAAGTTACCTTACAAACACTAAACGCATTTTCAAGCTATTATACCAGGAGTATTTTTAAAAATTATGTTTAGCCTTTATTTTCAAACCGTTAAGAACAGCGCTATAGAACTTAACCAATCAGGGCACAATTTAGTAGATTTACAACTTCCAAGTACGTTTTCTATTCGTATATTAACCTCTTATGCGCAAATTTATAAGCATTTGTCCAATCTAGACCAGATCAATCCAACAAGCGCCCCGGTGGCTGTAAAGTTATCGCTCTCTCACCGATGCAGTGCGTGACACACCAACAAGCCGCTTGAAGTTGTTTTAAGAATTCTTCATTCTCACCTCACATATAGAGCAATTAGTTGCATTCATACACTGCCAATAGTTGCATCACTGAATTCCTAATACACGATAACATAAAGGAGCCTTTGGTCGAAATTATTCTACCTCAATATTTTAATTTTTAGAGTTTCAAGGCAGTCTGTGAGATAGACAGGAACAAATATTTTATTGAATAAAAAATCTACATCAACAAATGTGTTCTACCCATCCACTGTCGCCATTACAACACACCAGTACTTTCCCTACCACAACGCAATGCTGCGGCTGGCTCTAAGCAAGACGGTTATGGCTGCCACTGTAGCATTTGCGTTGGACCGATCTGATCTAGACAATACTTTGGACACACACATTTGAGGTGCGAGTGAAAATTATGGTATACTCACGCCCCATTATTAGCTTCAAACCCTTGTTACCAGAATGTATACAGGCTGTGCCAGGTTAAACAGCTTGTATTGATGTAAATATACTAAAGATATATTAAAACATGCGTACAGCGTAGACTTAGTACTTGGCCTTCTCTAGTTTGTTTGAAAACATCAACAACAGGTTGGGATGTGTCTGACGTAATAGTGATGTCCAATTTCTGATGTTTTAAATATTAGTAGTAAAATAATTAAGCGTTTTGTTCATTATTGTCTACTGAAAGTTAGTAGAATTGCTGGTAGGTATGTTTAATTTAATGCAATGCCAATAACAATGACCAGCTGACGCACAGAAGACCTAGAGGAACTTTTGTGCTTATGCCCCTGGAGGAACGGATGAGGTGAAGGGACTGCAAGAGAAAATGAACTGCCAGCCAATGGACTGCCGTAATAGTTCCAGGCTTGACCTCCCGGCCAAGAGAGGGTCGTTCTGTGACGTCCCATTAACGGGACCATGGAACACGACCTTGTAGTATATAAGTTCCCTCTGACGGGGCCCAGAAGCAGGTCCAAATCGCAAAACCCTGCGCCATCTGCCCGCCACTGGTCGAACCAGAACCTCGAGTCAACCAGAAGGATTTAACCCAAATCAAATGAGAGGAAGGAGGAAAAGGAGAATCGTAGTAAAATACAACACATCAGCATTCATACCGATGGTTTTTATGTCCACTTAAAGGCGATAACTCCGTATCAGTAAATTCACAGGCAAGTAAAAGAATTACGGGATGAAATCCCTGCACACGAGTGGCACTGATATGATCCTTGCAATTGAAACCTTAGTTAGTAAACAAGGAATTTTACTCCAGAATTCATTTCGGCGACCAGAGAAAAGCTACGATGGTGAAGTGGGCTTTCGCCGGGGACCGAATCTGGGGACTACCGAATGTGGGCCTAGGAGTTACCACCTGAGCCAACCCGCTCGACAGTTTAATATTACAATGAGCCTGATAAGCTATGGCTTCGAGTAAGTAGTAAATATTAAATCAATTTAGCCTGGTTTTATTGATTTCTATGATGCTTAAGGGAAACAGCAAATATTGCAATTCACCAAAAATGCGATGTGGAGATTTCAATGGAAATAAATGCTTGAGGATTACTGATCAGAGTATTTTTAGAAAATGGTCCTCGGCAGGTTTGTGTGTGTACATGTTTGGTATCATCCAAAGGTGTGACACGAATTTTTCCAGATATTGTCCCACTATGGAAATATTTGGAAGTCTTCTATTTTGGGAAACTCGTTCTAACAATTCGGATTAAAATAATTGATGAAAATATTTATATGATAAATAAAATTTATATCTCAAAATGTCAAGAAATAACCTATGAAGCCCGGTTCATTCGGTAGAGTTTTGTGTAACTGAGAAAACATAAGAGATGATTAAAAACGCACTACATAGGATACAATGCTTGAACAAAGGGAGCCTACTCCAATATTTGTTACCCTGATTTATGTGAGTGTTTTTATTTTTTTAAGTGTTTCCTTTTGATTTCTTTGTTAGAAATAATTTTCGTGACAAAGAGTTGTATATTTACTGCGGGCGTGCTCTCAGACGCTCAGTGCGCATAGCAAGCAGCACCGCCTGCCAACTGAAGAACCGCGAAACTTGTTCCACTCTATGTTGATCAACCAGTGGAATGAAGTGGGCATGTTGGGATGTACTGCCTCACTAGAGGAACTGGCAAGATATAGACAACTTCCTGGCAAAAGAGTGCGAAGCCAGCTCAAATTTGTTCAACTAATCAAAGAAAGCTTGTCTAATTTTCTTTTCCTTCTTTTCCCATGCTTGTTTTGTTCACATCTAACTTGTATTATATACAGGGTAGGAGGTGAATAAATCCAAATAATTCAATATTTAACAGATACAATACGTGTATCACATAAGTGTATCTCATCTTTTCCACTTACTTATAGCATTGTCATTAATGAAACACGGATTTCAGGGTCGAATGCGTTTTGGACGTCCCTGAACTGTGTTTCTGCAGTGTTTACATACACCACTCCACCTAAAGTCGGGTAGGGCAGAGGAGGGTCAGCCTGTGACCTATTACGTTAAACAACCGAACGTATGAGATAGGGAATAATAGCAATCCTAAAAGCATCGTATAATTTTCCTCGTAAACTTCAGAAAATAGCAAAAAAAAACCTGTAAATATTGGATCATCGCATCCTCCCCAAATAATGTTTTTATATAATTATAATGCACTGAGTATTTGTGCAATAACTTCAATGTTTGACATTTTATCTATGTTTTCTGGTTTCAAAAGGAATGTGTTGGCAACCATGAGCCTAAGGTTTCCAAAATTCTGATTCGCTCTAGCAACTTGTCTGCCTGAAATTATAGGTTGATTACCCAAGCCAAATTCAGGGTAATGAAGTTTGGGAACATCCACACGTGGTGGACAAAATGGAACAGATTTTCACTCCCTGCCTCAGGCTGGACTTCCATACAGTTAAGATGACATATCTTCCGTAACATTGACACCCAGAGCAATTGCAAAGGGCGGCCATGAGTGGAAGTCCATTCCGCTGCTACAATAGATATCACCCCCACATTTTTCTTTCTTTTCATTCCTCGTGAAAAGGGATGGCCTGGCCGAACGAAGTGGCCTATTGTGAAGGGGATGAGGAACGAGAAGTAATGGACATCCAACGGTAGTCTATTTAACCGCGTGAGGACACACAGTTATGCGGCATATGGCATTATGAGTGCACTCTATTGTGTAGGTATTCCATATTGCAACAACAATAATGTGGTGCCAACATATTTCTCTCTAACGTTATCGCTATATGTCACTTCATGGCGAGAAGAGCAAGGAAAAGTCTTAGGAAGGAGAAGTAACGAGCCTCGGAGAGTTATACGATATCAAAGACCACTGAAGTCCTTTTTTTACCCCAAAATCTCACATGGAGGCCATTATAGTGGCGGTTAAGAGTGGAGGCAATAAAATAGCTGAAAGATATCTGCTAGAAGAAGGAAGTAAAACGGAGTGAAAATCTAATCTATTTTCTGGGGTGAGACAAAATATATATATATATATATACTATGGGCATTTGAAGCATACACTAAAATTGAATTTGTCGTATTAGACACTGCAGGAGGAGTGTGATGAAAGATTAAGGGGAGATCTTATTCGCCAATTTTAAATATGCTAAATTCATGACACATCTTAGAAACTGTCTAACATATCAGACAAGCTTTTAACGGATGTAGATTCACACCTTCTAAATATATTTAAAGTAAGAGAGTATATATGAAAACGATAATGAATAGTGACAGGCATTAGAAACAGTGGTTTAGACAGGAAATGTTAGAAGTTAAACGCCTTGCTGGAGACTAATAATAAATAAGCCGCTGCTGGGTTCCAGTAGAAAAGTAGACTTTTATAACAGGTGTGGTGTTGGTGTATAAGCTAGAGTAATTAAAAAGTATTATACAGTGTCCCATACTTCAACCACCCCAATTTTCAGATGAAGTCTGTAACACACTACTCACGATTAAACACATTTTCACAGATTGCAGAAGATCCACTACAGAACGACAGCTCTACAGCATCACTGAAGATATATCCACAAAAATTCAAGCAAGTTCTACTCTTTCTCAGAAGCATAAAACTTGATTCTAAACTGTACTGTACTTATTCACACATTTTAAATCTTTACAAAACTAGACTTTAAAGAGGAATGTTCCTATTCACAATATTTTATTTAAATGTTTGTAAAATTGCTTTCCTACTGTAATTTATAATTCACACGACTTTGTTTAATGTGTGTAAATCATTTCATTGTAATGTTATGAATCTAATTGTATGGTCGCGATATGATCTTGGAATTAAAGCAACCTAAAACAAATAAATAAAAAAATAATAGTTTGGCAGGATTGTAGAGGGGCCCAACATAAAACCGTTTGAGATAGGGAACATGTTGTCCCTTTTCCCAAATGTAAATGGCACGTTTTCTGGATCGCACATCAATGGCCGAGAAACCTTGTTATTGGATTGAATATCTTTATTATTTATAAGTTTTGTAATATTAATTTCTTCTTTGGTAATTTTGTATAGTGAGGATTATATAATAAGGGATGTTACATTAAATCGTTTTATTTTTTTGGTTTTGATATTCGTAAAAGAACGTGGACGTGCGAGTCCTATTTGCATTCAACATGCCTCATTTGTATGCCAGTAGTCAAAGGACTGCATAATCATTAAAATATTTAACATTATTGGACTTGTAACTTGGGCAAAATTGCCATTTCTTTGAGGGTGTGCATGCCTCTAATAACAATTTGGTTTATTTCAGATCATACGTAGTTAGCTAGAGCTCACCACCAAAATATCCATGATTCATAGATCGCACCGCTCTCTGAAGTTTCAGTTTTTTAGCTTTTAATGTCCTTGTTATCCTCAAAAAACAGCACTAATAAGTTTTTTAATGTTTTTTTTTTTTTTTTTTTTTTTTTTTTTTTCGTATTCGGCTTACCCTCCTCGTATTTAGGATTGACAACCCCCTAGGACTTACATGGGGATGCTTATTGGTCAGAAGCCTGTCGGGGATAGTTCAAATTTCTGAAGCTACTTTCAAAAGACTGTGAGTTATAGCTACGTAGCGTTCAATATTAAACGTAGAAATTGTCAAGGAACCTGTGAAGATTAATGCAATAAAACAAATAGGCTTATAGAAAATGTTTATGTAATGTGCGCTCAGAAACGTAATAATTGAACTATAATTTTAGCGATGGAAAAAAAAAAATCTGTTCAATTGCCAAGATTCGAACAACGGTAGTGTGATTTTATCATTATGTAGGTATTGTGCCGTTTTAACCACTTGAGCTGTTGTCTTGTGAGACTGAGCTTTTGAAAATCTTATACCTGACTACTGAAGAACCATGGATTGTTAAATATTCTGTTCATATTGTAAACCTATACTCATTATATACAAGAAAATCAATAGTTTCAACGAGGTGTGAAAAGGAGAGCACACAGATTAACATCCAAAGATAATCTAAGCTGCGAACTTCAGAGCTCGTGTCTTTTTGCTGCCTCATGATACTATTGCGCATGCTTAAGGATCCCGCTTACCAGATTTCCGTTGAATCGGATGAACGATTGCTGACGCAAACTTTACCTCCTTGTGGTGAGGTTCACAACTATCCTGGAATGTTTGACAGGTGCGAGGTTCAAAAGCGATACTCAAATGTTTAAAAATCTGTTACTATGAGATTAAAATTCGTTTCTTTGCATTGCCAGGACTATCCAATAATAAGGAATATGTCGGAAATGATCAACTCTACGATAAAAATGTATATCATATAAATGTTGTGTTTTAACGAGACCTACATTTTTACATAGCAAGTTTTTGTATATCTCTTTCGGTTCCTTCAAAATTCATCGAGAATGAAGAGGTCTTCAGAAGCTGTTACCAGGGTATTTAACAAACATTTCTAGTATTTGCCATATAAATATTTTTGTTTTATGGATTTATTTTTCAGCCATTTTTTAAAAAACCAGGATTTTCAAAAAATGTTCTACGTAACAGTTAGTTTGGGGTGGGGGAAGTTTCTTGAAAATCTTCGTGTCGCATCCTTGGAAGATAGTAAACTTAAATAGAAAATTTAGTACTTAACGTTCTTTTCGGTTTTGAGCTATATTGTTTTCACACACACACACACATATATATATATATATTATAATATATATATTTATTTATATTCAGGCCGCGCTGTGGCGAGACCACTCGCATCTCACCTAGATGGCCCGGGTTCGATCCCAAGTGACCACATGTAAGCTTGGTAGTGGATAAACTGGCGCTAGAGTGGGTTTTCTCCGGGTTCTCCGGTTTCCTCCGCCATCGCATTCCACCGGTACTCTATCTTCATTCCATGTATCACCAGTGTCATCTCCTGCGGTGCCATAAGTGGCAAAAGCGGGCGTTATAAACTATCAAAAAAACCACACAAACACACACTGATGTTTTTATAAATGTTGTTATTCAGGTGACCATAAAATATGTATTTTCGGCGAAATCTGGTTATCGAATTTTTGGGTGAAATGCACTACCTTCTCTACCTATTATGTACATTGTACTTAGTGCTAGGGAAGGTAATAAGCACATCTGAGTAAACAAAAAGTCATCTGAATGGAACATTAGACTTCCATGCCTAAGTATGGTGCATAAAACAGTATGTGATATGTTTATCAGTTTATTAAAGTATGGGAAGTATGCTCCACAGCTACTCTTGTGATAGAATTTCTGCTTAATAATCCAGAAGATGCCTCTTTCTCGAAGGTTCGCAGCCTCTTTCTCACTCTCATCCAATTTGTCACTCTTCCGTTGAAGTAGTTTCCTTTTTACTTACGCGCCATAAGAAAAGGACATCGTTAATCAATGCGCTTGGGCCTCTGAGATAAAAGCTAGACGGGTCCTTTAACCTGAAACACATTCTTTCCCCCCAGTTGCCGCCCTACAGATCCGACACTTCATGCAAGTCTTTCAGAAATCAATTAATCGTTTCTTCGCTGCATGCTCCATTCAGTGCACGTAAGATCAAGTCCTTTCAGGAATAAATATTCAGTTTACAGTAAATTCAACAGGTTTGCTATCCTCCTTCAAATGTTTAGCTTTGCATTCATCTTTTAACAACCATTAAGTTTCGCTAGGACTGAGGTTTCTAACTTGTTTAATTTAGAACAAGCTAACTTGAAAATCGCCACACTTAATACGGACAAACAAATAAATTACTGTGCAAAACTCTAAAGTCCCTGTTATCCTGTTAAAATGATTCCTCAGATAATACAATCAAAATGTATATTTAACGAAAAAATATGAACATTTCCAAAAACTTCCTGGCATATTCCCATTTGTCAGAGAAGTACTATTGTGAAATTTTCTGATATCATTATACAATAAAAATTAAGTATTTAAGCTGAAGCTATTAGTTGTGTAACAAAATTTTGTTTTGAGTAACAAAATAATTCATAATCAATGTACAATTCAGATACAAAAAAAAAATATCTCCCAAGATGTAATTAGGATAAAGGTATATACATATATGCATAGATACAGACACACTCTTTGTTTTTTCAATATACTGCTTTATAAAATAGGTAAAGCAATCATAAAATCCTAATTTAAATGTTTATATAACACAAATGAGACGGTGTATGTAAATTTACATACAAATGAGAGTAAAACTGAACGCAAAGAAATGTTATGCATAAAGCGTAAAATTGACAAAAAGTCACCTAAAGGATGGAAAAGTAGGGTTAAAAGTTAGCACTTGAGTGATATAAACATGTTGCTGTACTTTTAAAAATGGTGGATCGTCAAAATTTTCGGCCAAAATGATTCATAGCTGACCATAGAATACTTATGTGATATAATAAAAATATCTACAATCTCATCATTTTCAAGCATGACACCCTAAATAATCATGTTTCCAAACATATACGAAATTAAAACAGTTTGGAGGACACACAACGTCCACTGTGGTTCCACATAGCTCTTTCCAATAATGAACCAAAGTAAGGCAATTCGGTGGCTTAATAATAATAATAATAATTAATAACAAATAATAGTAATAAATAATAATAATCATCTTCCTCTTTATATTACTTCTTGCTAGAAATGCTACCCAACCAAACACATGTAAAACTAAGAGGTATCATCACTATCAGTTGCCAAAATAAAATTTATCGAGAATATGTAAATTTGAAATGTTCTACTATAAGCCGGTGAAGGCCAGTGCAGTCCTGCAGTGGGAGCGGAGAGCAGACAAACTACTCTGATGAGGCAATATTTCATGCATACGTCATGAAATGCTGTACATTCTGGTTTACTTCACTAGCTCGCCGCGTAGTATTCAGTGAATGAGGGAACGCAAAGCGTGCTATTTATAATGTTCTTAAGGTTTGTAACGAAAAGAAGAAAGAAGCATAGAAAATATGCTACTGCACTTGTCGCCGTTACCGGGTGGAATAAGATCAGAAAGGCTCGAATCAGGTAGGAGCAGCAAATTTACATCACCTCACAAAATTGGTAAACCTCTTGCAACAAAGTCGTGTTGGACGATATGAACGAGTGTGTCATTAGAATAAAATAGCTGAAGTATTAAGAGGTTACAAAGAAATCCGTTTGCTGTGAAGAATATTGAACTTTTGCAAGAAAGAGAATAACTTCTTTGGATGTAAACAAAAGCTTAGGAAAATATTGAAATTTAAAAAGTGTAAAGATAAACGCAGTTTACTGAGAGTACGTAGTGGCTTAAAGAGCATTAATTTCTTAGAATGCAATTAGGTTAATAACAGCAAATAACTGGAAAAGCTGAGTTCACAAGGTGAAATATATTCAAAATCAATGATCTGTAGAGCGCAAATGCACTGATCGATCAATAAATCATTAAAAAAAACATGTCGAAATAAAGATGTACTAATGGAAGGAGAAATGGAAAGGGTAATAATCAATCCAGGATTCGACAGCAATGCAGAATTGTGAGAAGAAACGGCCACTGGATCGGAGACCGACACGGCAAGAGAGGGAGATATCACGGAATAATGCCACGCACACGAGAGGGTGAAAGAGATATACAAATGTATTGTATTGTAATGGATTTGAAAATATATTTGATTGCATATGCTATGAATATATACACGATTTTAACACACACAAGGGAAATGCAATCATGATCTATCGCTCGCACTTTCCCAACTGGACTGTATAGGCGGGCGGGGAAGTCATTACATGTACAAGTGGCGTTCCCCGGTACAGGACTATACTCGTCTTGGCCGACCTATACTGATGTGTCTAATTTTGTACGCAAAATATTTTTTCACATGTGTTCAGAATTGGTACAAAGCATGATTTTGTATTGTAAAGTAAGCACTTTAGTATTGTTAGTATTTATGTAAAGGATTTTGCAAGCATTGTATATCTTCGTGTGTTTCCAGTAAGCAAAGTATGAACATAGGCATTTTGTATATACGTAAATGTCTGTTAGTATTGTATTGTTTCAATTACTTTCAGTACAAGTGTGAATGACATATTGTAAGTAGCGTGTGGTTTTAACTATTTTCAACCATTGGTTATGGCTTTGAGAGTTTTAAAAGTGCTTACTACTAACGCGTATTATGTCATTTGTTTTTCATTATTAATTTATGAATTTGTGTATAAAGGATATTTTCAGAACTGAAGAGGCTATTGTGTTCAATGTATGTCAGTATATATAATTAGGCGCCACTGCTGACTGTAGACACAGCTGTGTTGACATTCACATTTGGCACCGGGCAACTGAAGTGTTCCATGCCACTACTTTCTGAGCTCCCCATGCCTGGTTTAAGAATAACCATTTGTGAAATGAATATATTCGCAATTTCAGGTCAATTCATTTGAAATCCTAATACAAGAATCAAGATTTAAAATATAATGTGTACACTGTCTTTCATCAATGTTTTAAAATTGGTTCCAGAAATACTAATAACTGTTAAATCATTTTGTTACCGTTATGCTGCAATTACTTTTTGAAAACAATTAATATTTTGCAAATAAAGCATACAATAGTGTATAAATAAACGGTAGGTATTAATAGTTCGGAAGAAAATCAACGTTAAACATGAGAATTCCAATTCGTGCTCAAAATTTAGAAATATGAATATTGCTTTAAAAACATCACAACTAAGTCTTTTCTGTCCTGTTTTTAAACAAAATGCATACAAAGCTTATACTGAAAAATAATTGTGCGCAACAATATGGAAATAAAAGTGGTCCCGGAACGAAACCTCGATTAAAAAAAAGAGTTTAAACAGTATAACACTAAGAATAACACTATATCTGACTTTAGGATGTTTAAAAACGATTTAGCACACATAACTTCCATCTTAATTTCTTGTGTTTCTCTGCAACTAATTTAGTGTTTAAGAATTTATGAGGGTAGCGCCGTCGCCAAGTATACAAAGTGCTCGTCTCTCACCAAGGCGGACCGGGTTCGATCCCAGGGGACAAAACGCCGTTTGAGCGGATTTTCTTCGAGTTCTCCGGTTCCCCCTGCTGTACATTCCACCTCTTCACCACCATTCACATTCCTATCATCCGTTTCGTCTTCAAAACATCTTCACTCTCATGCCTGTGTATGGACCTATCCCCCGTTCCCGGTTCACCACTCACTGATTCCATGATCATCTGCTCCTTGTCAGGACCCTAGACATTGGCGTGTAAGTCCTGGGGCGAGAAGTGTAAGCCCTACATACGAGTAGAGTAAACTCAATAAATAAGAAAGATTACTGACAGCAACACGAATCCTGTTGTTCTTTACCTTTGGTCATGGCCACCAAGGGCGATGAACCCCTCAACGCCTTTTGTTCCAGTCCCTGCAGCAACGGTACACGTTTACCTGCGTTGCTTGCCAACCCGTGTACCGGGAATATTCGCAACTTAGTAAAATCCGTCTTTACACTTTTCGACGTGTTTCTCTCCTGGCCATTTCAAATGTGCATTGGCCCCTTCTTAAATATATCTCTCTTATAAATCCCTCCGAATTCCCTGATACGACATGTATTGACTCATTTCCAACTCTAAAATACTTATTTATGAATTTTGACCAGTTTTGACCCTTTTTCAACCGATGGATATCCTTAACTTAAAATAATATAGGGGCAAGAATAATTTAATATAACAAAGCACATTTGTTTCGTTTGGATGACTAATTGTTGTCGTTTGATGTTTTTCACAGTTTTTTCGCAGTATTTCAACCAAGTTATTCTTCTAACCTAAGTTGCATACCAGGTGGCCCAACTGCCCCGTGTTTGGCATGTTCAGATTTCCCTTCGTACGTTAAAAGTCTTGCAGAACTCAATGGGCTATTTCAAGTTAAAACAGACCAGTGAGGAACAGGCAAGATACTTTCGATGTACTTTCAATTGTCTCCGCGATAAACAAGAGGGATAAACCCTTATAGGGTTTAATTTGAAATATTCCCGGCTCGGTGGTGTGGGGGTAATATGTGTGCCTCGCATTCAAGAGGTCGAGAGTTAGAATCTCTCTTAAGGTGAGTTAGGACGTTCGGACGTTCCCCTTATCCTGAGAAGACGAATGTCAAATATCTTTAAGCTCCATAGACCCCAAGATCATTTGAGCATCATTTCGGGATTCCATTCGTCGATCGATTTGACCAAGCATGTTAGAGGACATTAAGCTGCAAAAAGTAAACAAACAAATAAAATAAAGTCCCCCACAATTCCCGCATGTGGTTATCTGGGAGTGAACTCTGACCCCCTTGGTGAGAGGCGAGTGTTGTAGAGCTTACAGTTACCGAGAAATTCTTTGCTATTTGTTTTAATTTTACAATTACTTTTCACAAACAGAAATCGATCATGTTTCTTTTGTTTAACTCCTGGTCATGCAAAGAAGCGAATTTCAATGACAATCGCATAATGACAGATTTTAAAACATTTGACCATCATATTATCTACAGCTCTTAACACATAAAGGAATATCTGTACCCGCCAAATAGGGGCATTTTGGCCACCTGGTATACACACCTTGGCTGAATTGCCATCAGAGGTAGCTGATAGTCCTAACCTAAAATGTAGCTCGATACTTCTTTCTTTTATTGCCACGTCTTGGTTCATTTTAAAGAATAAATGATGGAAATGCATGTTCACTCGTAAAATGTGACAACTCAGTAACTTAACACCAATTTCTCAAGCTCATAATGTAACAAATTGTAAGAAAAGGAACCTAATGTTGCCGTCTTCTTGACTCCAGTTGAAAAACCACACAAAGAAATGCATTAAGTCACAAGAGTAAGCTGCTGTAAGAGGAAATAATGGCGATAATGGATACATTATGATTTTTAAGAAAAAGAGGTTGTCCCCCTCTGTATCCTTGCGAGCTGAGAGCATTTCATTTCCCTTTATGAAAGGACACAGATAAGGCAGTACAAAGAAAGAAAAAGGCGAAGAACTACATTACCCTTTCTTTTATCTGTTTATTTCCTTTCCTGTCTTTTCCCACCCTTTTATTGCTATTTTTTTCCTACTTTTTTCTTTCATTTCTATACTTCTGTCTAGTCATAAGGGCTTCTTATTGGTTTCTCGACCACGTAAGCTAGGTATACATAGTAGGTAGACAAGGTATTATATTCCATCCCAAAGTTTGAAAATGGCTTTTCACCGGAATTACATGATTTGAGGTCCCTGAATCAAAATATTTTAGAAAAATCTGTGTGTGTGTGTGTGTGTGTGTGTGTGTGTGTGTGTGGACAGTGTAACTCAACAACAAAAATTAGGTAAAATACCAAACTTTGTGTAAAAGTTTAGTATCTTTCAAGAACGCGACACGGAGATTTCATAAAAATCCTCCCACACCAAACTAACCTTTACATGGAAGATAAAGTACGGTATATGTACCTTTACATTACGTTACATTGCAATCTGTTGAGCCTGCTTCGAGATTAGTCACCAAGTCCTACTCCAGAATGTAGATCAAGTCAGAAATTACTTTTATTGATTACTCTTGACAATTACTAATACATTTATTTACAAAGATAAACAGTGCTATTGGATTTTTAAGAAGTATCAATGTTTCATAATTTACAATTACTTGTGTGTTTCCAAAGATCAATTCATACAGTATGCTTTCTCAGAATATTCATATATAGGTATTATATTTCCAACTCTGCATTAACTATTACTAGTATTTTTGATTGAATGAAATTCTGCTTTGTATAGAAGCTGTGAGTAATCAGGTATCTTTTGTAATTCCGACCTAAACTTGTTTCTTTATTATACAATTCATTTTTATAAAATAAAAGTGATTTTAATAAAAATATACCACTATAGTAAACGCCTTTTTTGGAATATCTGCAAATTAATTGTTGGTGTATAAAAGTCCTGTCTCTGTCTAATCTATCTGTTATGTATAACTTCCTTTCTTAGACTTTTCTAGGTTATTCATTATACATAATAATACAGCTAGAATCTATTCGCAGGCTAAGGGCAAAATTCCAAACATTTTGTACAGTGCTTTAGAGTGAGTTGATTGTCTTGACCCTGCCATTATTCTTACTGTCTATTTTTTTATAATAAACACTTTTTTGGTATTTACCAAATTTCCCCAGATTATTATCTCATAGAATGTCAATGAATGAAAATAAGCCTGATAAGCTGTTTTTGAGTGTCATTATTCATAAGCTGAATTAATGATCAAATTACAAAACATGCAGAGCTCAGTTTGGTAAGATATAACCAAGATGGTGTTTCCAATGTATATTACGATCTATAATAAGATCCAGAAAATTTAAATTGGTAGGTTCTACAACTTTATTATTTTATAATTCTAACCTTAAGTCTGAAAGGTTTTAATAGTCCGCTTGGTATTTTTAAGATTTGTGAATATTAAGGAGGGAAGTAAGTCGAAGTTTGAAGTAGTTGTAACGTTAGCATTGGAAGCACTGCCTAAGGATATCAGGTAACACATTAGCAATAACTTATTATTAATTAGATCGCATTTATCGTGAGGATGCGAGAGATGCGGGCTCCTTCCCCAGATAATTTTATTTGATGGCCCCTAGTATCACGAGGAGATTAACAGTATTCCCTTAAAACTTATGTGGTTAAGTTATTTTAAAAATTCAGCCATGATAGTTCTAATGCGTCACATCACAAATTAAATACGGAATTACTAATAAACAGATTTGGAGGTATCAGCAACAAGTCTTGGTCTTCAGATTCTTCAAATCACTTTTACTTTCCCGACTTCGTATGTACACTCAGAGACAATAAAATTGCGTCTGGCTGAAAATGTGAACGTTTGACGGGCCTCGGAGTCGTAGTACGATTTTCAGTGGTGTCGTTCTCATACATATCAAGCGTGGAAGAAAAGCCAAATCCGATTCTGCAATCTACCCCTTCATCCCTCAGCCCCGCTCGACGCTCCCTCAGGACAGGTTTGCATGTATGAGCAGTTTGTTAACTTATTCGACCACGTGCGCGTATTACCTTGGCGTTATAACTTCAGTATATTGCGTAGAGAAAACATTAATATAATTTTATATCACCCGGTGAGAGGGGTCAAGTATTGTCCAACCAGAGTTGGTCTTAAGCTGTGTTTCACGTCTATCCACTTCTCTTTGGTAACGTTGCCTGTCCAATGCGCTTTTAAGAGCACAGAAAATAGATGAAAGACATGGGCGGTGTCGGCGAAAAGATCCCGTCTTACGATAAGTTTTCCAGGCATACTTTTAATATCTTTGAGTGTACAATGCACATAGTAAGTATAGAAGGGATTGTATTGCACTCAAAAATTCCATACCGGCATTTCATTGGAAATACATGTTTTGATTCTCCTTGAATATAAAAAAAGCTTTTAGAGAAAGGTCTCAGTGTCAGTGGGCGCGCAATTTTGAACAACATAGCCCAAAAACGAAAAGCTGGTTAAGTATCAAACGCAAGATTTAAGTTCAGTATTTTTCCAGGATGCGACGCAAAGATTTTCAAGAAAATCCTTCACCCCAAACTAACCTTTCAATGGAAAGTTTTTAAAAACTTGATTTTTTCAAAAATTGCTCTAACAGCTTTGACTAAAATACCACAACTTTAAGGCACATTAATGCAAAATGAAGGGTATGTTTTGAATTTTCTGGAAATAGTCTGTGAAGTTCTGTTCATTCTGGAAAAGCTTTTTGTATGAATTATAAGCCGTAAGAAATACACAAAAATTTAGTACACACAAAATGTAGATCTCGTTAAAAACACATTTTTGTCATATACATTTTTGATAGACTTAACCATTTCCGAGATACTTCTTGTGATTAGTGTCAATTTTAAAATGCTTACTTTTCACAAACGGAGCGTAGCGCTTCGTTTCATATCTCATTTAGTGTAGCCCTGGACATGAAAAGATGACCGGACTTCAATTGTTCACCTAGCGGCCAGCTTTTAAAAGATTTTACTATCGCTTTAGCCTGGTGTACTCCCTTTATTTGTTTTCTAGTTACAAAGGCGAAAGTAACAAGACCATATTTTCTGCTAATGTTTATCTCGATTAGCATCCTGAAGATAAAAGAATAATATTTTGTCTCAATAATTTGTTTGCAGAACAGGAAGAGAAAGTCATGTGAATAGAACACATTTTTTGTTGTTGAAGAACAAGTATTAAAGCCGCACACGTCATTTGATAAAGTAAGTAATCCATGTCATCTAAAGTGCGTATTTAGGATGAATGCTTGATGTTCCTGAAATTTACACCATGTCCGATGGCTCCGCGGTGACGCATGATGTTTGCATTCGGGAGGTGCCGGGCCAACCACTCTAACCAAGGAGTTTTTTAGTGGTTTTTCCGGTTGGCCGAGGCGAAGGCTGAGGCACTCTATATGGATTTCCGCTCTCCCCCATTTCCACAGATTTTAACTGTTAACTGTGTGGTTCAGTCGGTGGCAAATAAATGGAGCAAGCGCTTGAATTTTGGAAGCTTTTCTCGGCCCTGCCAGGAGGAGGCCAGTCGAGCTGCTGCATGGTACTTCCCGGTGTCGTTAGAGGGACGTCTCGGAGCGACCCTATTGTGATCTAGCGGTCAATCCTGGAACTGTTAGGGAACTTTGCATGTCTTTGTTGCCTGTGCTGGCCTTCGCACATTGTCTCCTGCGGGTCTTTCATTTCATATGTTTCTCCCCGGGGTGTAGGCACAAACGAATCTTTTGGGCCGTCTGGTCATTGGCATTGTCAACTTCTATTTAAAGTTAAGGTCGCTAACTCATTGCTATGCGCTATTTAGTATTCTGTAATACATAAAAACGATATCTTGTTGGGAGAAAGGAACCTATTGTTAACGATTACAGAACTGAGATCCTATTGTTAGCGCATGCAAACTTCCTACTATTTGACAAAATTGTGCACCTGTAGCTTGATTTTAAATAGAAACGGTAACAATCTTCTTAACCAAAATACTAAAGTTCCCCAAAATGCCATAATGTTATTTGATTTACACCTTATTCCTTCCCGTCATCCATAGCATTATAATATAATAGACTGCATTCTTTAGTGGCTAGTTCTGTGTTCCAGTTCCAAGTGAAAGAACAGAGCAAACAGTCGTGATATGAATATATTATAACGAATTCCTCTAGGTGCTATCATAAATGGGTAGCCATTATACAAAATGATCAAGGAGAACATCCTTCTGAAAGAAAGGAAAAGAAATGAAGATAATTACAGAGAAATGGTGGCAGATTATTCAGCATTAATTATGGCAGGAAACCAGTAGAGGAAGATGATAAAACACAAACGTACTTCGATAAAGAAGGAGAGCAATATCCGGAGAAGAGTGACATGTGTAATTCCTGTTATAGGCTCTGTCTTTCCAGAACCTCTTGCCAGAGATACATTGCACTCAGAATGATAACCAGGAAGCAGTTGTGCAATAGCGCACACCTGGTCAACTGGCGCTCATCGAGCCGGAGCGCCCTGGCCCAGCTCAGGACTCGGCTCAGAGAATCCCCATCACTTCAGTAGCCATTCTCTCTCTTCGTCTCATCCGCTGGCATCCTTACGCGGCATCAAATTATAGGCCGCATTTTATATGCACAGGCCTGCCGAATTGCTGCAGAGTTTGAGTCAACGTATTGTGAGCAAAAGGCAAAAAATGTCAAGCTTGCAAATGCAGATTTGGAAGCTATATTACGCTTTCAATCAGTACAAACCTAACTAAACGGTTGAATCCAGCAGATACCAAGTTGCTGCTTCAAAGAGATGCAACATATAATCAAATAATTTTGGTTTTACTTATGGGAAATTGAAAACTAGAGTTTTCAGTGCAATACTTACACTTGTTTGTGTTAGTTTAAAATACAGAATTTCTTTTGAATTTAGAAGTTTATGAATTTCTTGAAAGAACTTTCGTTTTTTAAAGTACTACAAGTTTAAATGTTTTCATCATATTAAAGTAATTAACTTTATTACATCAAAATAATAATCCTTTAGTTTGGTTTGTGCTAAATTCGAAAATACCTATATGCTAGTTCTGAGTTGGTGTTCTAAATTGTAGCTTCATCTATATTTCGATAATTCATAAATATGCTAAAAATCGTATCTATCGCGCTTATTTCAATTTTTCGTTAAATAATAATAATAATAATAATAAACACATTTATTTAAAATATTTAATATTTGTTTATTTGTAAATGTTGGTTGTGTTCACTTTATGTTTAAGTTAGGTTTATTACCAGAATTTTAGTCCAGGCAGCCTTTCCCTTGCTGCCCTTTGGGCTGTACACCTGCGTGACTTTGCAGTTTAGCCACAAAGTGGAAATTGCTTTATTCCGGGACGCTCTAACTGCACCTGCGATCATGGGAACCAGAGACTAACAATGTTAACCGTATACCACGGAGGACCACACGCCAGATTCGAGGCGACAGTATCCGATATGGGATGGGTCTCTGAGGTCTCCAAATATTACATCCCGACTCCTGCAGGACTCCCCATAGGCTTACCTCTTCACAGAGAGACAGAGTCAGTTTGAAGTTCCGTCATACGAAGGCAGAACAGAAGTTTCCACCAAACAACTCCAACGCCTTAAGCCTAGCCGCGTCCACGCGCCTGATCTTTCGACACTCACGCAAATGGAGTGGAAATGAGGATAATTCCAGGTATCTTATAATCCACTCCAGCCTCTGACCAGGGAAAGCTGCGAAAAATCTTAAACTCAGAATGGTCGCTCCCAATGGCAATTAAAATCAGGATCTCAGGAATAGGAGCCTCACACGTTACGAGGAGCCATTCCTTTCGGCTCAGAACCTCTAGTACTATGACAACTTAGAAATCACGCAACTGAAGTTTTGACGTGGACGAGAAGAAAAATATGTAATAATAAACGCGCTCCACAAAAAATCTTCAATTCTACTCGTGTTCTGTACAGTAAGCTTTTCTAAATGCACTTTTAATCGAAATAACAACTCTGAGCTTAAACGCAGTGTCCACAGAGAACACATGAAGAACACCACTGCTTCTGCCTATGCAGCATCTAATACTTGTGCAAGCAACACAGAATTTTATTAAAGTTAACAAATCTTGTTATCTCGAGATGACACACAGTTTCTTGGTAAAGAACCAATTTGCTAAGTGCCGCACGTCGTGTAGAAGGTTACGACCCCTAGGGATCCGTCCCTGACAAACAAACTGGAGGCTTGTAGCTTTGCATAAAATTCTAACGCAGAACCTTTATAATGAACGGAAAGAATGGCCGAAGTCATAAAAAGTAAAGACTTTGTAATATCTTACTTGTGCACGTTTCGTCAAAGATTAATCAAAACCAAAAATAGATTTAAAACAAAGACAATGTTAATGACGAGGTTTATGCACGGGATGGGAGGCTAAAGATGCATATAACTTAAGGGGTGATCATAAATGATACACTGAACAAAGCTTTGAAGCAGCTTTCTTTTTCTCTGGCGAATATATTAAGCTTTAAATAAATGGTTAAATGTCAGGTCCACTGGTTTAACACATTTAACAACTGACGTTGCCCTACAAATGCAATTTTCGAAAATCTGCCAACGGTGCTTAGTCCACTCGCCATAGTGATCGCACTGACCATTCTTATTTTCAAGCTCATAAGAGTGGTTCAGTAACGTTGGCATTGGAAGTCTTATCAAATCGGGACAAGTTCAAAACTATTTTATTCAGCAACATCTATGGTGGGTCGCCTCTTTAGTCCGGTGGTAACGTTGCTGTTTGCCAAGCGGGAGGCCTGATTTAGATTCCCAGTACCGGCGAGGGGATTTTCCCCCCGCTAGGACATCTGGATTGGGGTGCACTCAGCCTCGTGAGGTCCCTGGGGGGCCAATTGAGGAGCTACTTGATGGAGAAGTAACCGATCCAAGTCATGATAACCGCATTAACCGGCCGGAGGGGCGGGGGCTCGAGGCGCAGACCACGTCTCACCCTCCAATACATTCGTTGCGTAAATGACAGCTTCAGTCAGTTTTAAAGGGGTATGTGAATGGGTCAACAAATTCAATTTTCGGACTGTTTTATGTAAAAGTATGAATTAACTATTAAAATATGGGAATGTCTGCCCACAATTTCGTGTACTTTACTTGAACTGTCATGTGATAGCTGTCAGACTGTCATTAAATGTTTTTCTAATCTGCCGCTGTTTTCGGTTCCCAAGGTTGCGGGTTCAAATCTGGCGAGGTCGATGATTTTTCAGGTGTAATAAAGCGCAGTGCCGTTGACCCCATGTCATAGCTTTACAGCACCTAAACAACCTCAAGACTAATAAAGAGGTCTCTGAGTAAAATTAAGACATCTTTCACGTCCAAAATAGAATGGGATTCTGAGAACTGCAGCACTTAAAGAGCGATCATAAATAAAACTCACTTTAATTTAGATGAAGGGAGACTCGGGAGTGCAAAAAAACATGTTTTATAAACGCTTAAATCAAGAAAAATAGTTCAAAAGAGGCGCAAACGTAGGAAAGAGCTGGAAAATGAAGAGGATTACGATGACCCAAGCTATGAAAAAGGCCTTTTGCAAATTTTTTTCACAGAAGGAAAAGTTTATCAGTTGTTAATTAGTATTTTGATCTGAAATTGTTAGGATACCTTTGTCTTTGGTTTTACACAACCAGAAATAAGTGGTTTGAAAATACTAACTATTTGGCAAAAAATTTAACAAATATGTACTCTAAAATATAGGGAAAAAATTTCACAAGTAAAACAAATATTTTTCAAAAAATATTCAACTACATGAAAGACTGTTATTTCACTTATTATAAGGACAATTCAGCTCCACTATTAAAGCGCCAATGGAATGGCCGAGATTAGGCAATTTCAACCAATCGCGGTCATCTGGATGGAGCGATATTGTCGAAAAATTTTTTTTGAAACCTTTTCGCACCTGAAGTTCGTATGTTTTATCTCCTGTCTTCGTTATTGATAACAAGGTGACAATCCAGGCGCCAACCTTCATTTTTAATAACTATCAGTTCCACAATTGTACTTTCAATTAATTCAGTTACAATGTTTATTTAAAGTTTTATATAGTTCATAATGTATTTAGTTAAAAAAGCAGTGAAAATAATCATTATTTGTATTTCTTATGCATGAGGTGAGTGCAATAACCTCAAATAAAATTATGTTTGTTTCCATTTCATGCATTACTTATTAAAAACTTAAATAAAATGATTGTTACCTATTTCTATTGTTACTATCGATATTTAAACATTGGGTGTAGACACGGTTGTCATAATTCAGGAGGCAGTGAAGAAAGAAAGACAAAAAAACATTCTGTAAATAAACGCGGTCGAATGCGTCACCTGCCATTTGAGATCTAAGGTAAGTATTACAATCATAACCTAATAAAATCGCCCTTCCTATATAATATATAATATTAATAGTCTATTTCGCTGAATTGTCTTGTGAAATACAACTCGTGTTTTCATCTCATTCTCGACAAGATGAAAACACTCGTGGTATTACTTACGATAATACACCTACAGGCTGTAAAACACTCGGATTTTTAGGTTATGTAGTTACTAAGAAAATGTTGCTAACATCTGACACATTTTAACATTGTTAAGATAGGATTTCCCGTAACCACTTAAGAGGAACAATGAAAGCGACTTATATAAGTGACGTTTTCTTTCTAAAAATAGATGTGATAACCTGCAAGTAATCCGATCAAGATAATAATCCATTATATGGTCCTTAGTTCTCAACTCTCTAAGCCTGCTGCTGTTAATCACAGCGCTGACTAGCAGATATTCCCTTTAATTAAGAGCAGCACCTCTACAGGTGATCAATATAATAAACGTATATCCCAGTGCCATTAGAGGTACTTCAGAGAGTCTTCCCTTCATATACCAGGCATTTAATAGCTCTCTAGGAAACCATTACAGAAAGGGTTCCATTTCAATCAGTTTTAGCAACAGCTGTAGCTATCAAGCTATAGAAATGAGGTTATAGGAGCTGACGCTCACTGTCAATAAAATTATCATTTATGAGTTCATCACATTGGATGCAGAATTATCATAATTAATACCACGAGTGTTTTCATCTTATGTCCTAAGAGATGAAAATACAAGTTGTATTTAATAAGACAATTCAGTGAAATAGATAATAATTTATAATATATACGAAGGGAGATTTTTTCAGGTTATGATTGTAATACGATACATTAGTTCTCAACTGTTAGATGATGCTAGATTCGACTATGTTTATTTACCGATTCTTTTTTTTTTTTCTTCACTGTTTCCTGAATTATGATATGGCCGACCGTGCCTACACCTAGTGTACGAATATCAATAGCAGCAATAGAAATATGAAATTGAAAAAATTATGTGTTCATGCAAATTGAGGTAAATGTTAGCAGCAATGTTCTTGCTTGTTTACTTGTAAGGATGGGAAATAAGGGAAAACACTAGGCCAAAACGATAGTAAAATCTTTTAAAAGGTTTAGCAATAGGATTGACATTGGAATTCAATTCTATTTGCATGGCCAGGAGCATAGAAAAACAGGTATGAATTACTTCTTCCAGTTTAAGTAGTTCTAATTATGTTAAAATCGAAACCAATAACAAGAAGTATCTCGGAAATGGTAAACTCTACAGAAAATGTATATGACAAATTGTGTGAGTAAGATCTACATTTTTGTGTTTCAAGTTTTTGTCTATCTTTAATGTATTATCAGTTGCACAAAAGTCATCCAGAATGTAGAGGTCTTCTGAGGCTCTTCCCAGAAAATTCGAGCCATACATTTAATTTGTCACGAAAATATCTTAAACATATGGTGCTTTAATCGAAGTCGTTACAGACATTTTTGAAAAAATCAATATTTTCGAAAAATGTTCCGTATAAAGGGTAGTTAGGGTTTGGAGGATTTTTTTAATCTTCATATCGCTTCCTCGGAAGATGCTCAACTTAAGTACCAAGTTTGGTAATTGAAGGACTTTAAATTTTCTAGTTACGCTGCCCATAGAAACACATACACAGACACACGAACTTTTTCCTAAAAATCCTTTTTTGGATACAGGGGACCTGAAAACATATTTCCGGTGAATTCTCGCTATTAATTTGTTCTCTACTTCAAAGCACATTGCACATGCATGCTACAAAAATGTAAAAGGAGAATAGTTTACTATTGCAATGTCTGAATTTAAGTGTGAGAGTAATCAGACTGAATGATATCACAAAATAAACGTTGAGCCTCTTTACGTCATTTTGTTCACGAAATAATGTTTAGTGAACATCAATCGTGGTATTACTGAGAATCAGGACACCTTGGGGATTTGCTTCTCATTTTCATTTTCTCTTCTTATACTTTGGTCACAGCCTTTTGAGGCAAAATAAGGGTGAAAATAAGGAAGCCGCTTAGTCGCACCGGAAATATTGTCGCTAAGTTCCGCCAAATATTACGGATCTGGAACTCAACCAACATTTGTCTACCTGTCTCAAAAGACTGACCAAAGTATACCTATAACAACCAAGCGAGATGGCACTCCGGTAACGAGAGGATTGAGTAGCATATTGGAGGTGCCAAGTTTGGTCCTTGGTTTTAGCCCACTCAGCCACATGGATTTTTCGTCCTTTTTCCAGCGTCGGTAGGTGAATGCTAGGTGGTTTCTCACCCACCAAGACTCCCATTCCGTCACCTTATCTTTCATGTGTGCTTCTAGGTTTGTGGCTTATGGCGCTGCCGGACAGATGGAGAGGATACTTGTTCGAGGGAAAGAGTACCTCCAGTGGACATTCAAGAGTGAGTGATCGTCCTTTCTGGGTAGTTCCATCAGTGGGACGGGTCTTTGAGCCTGGAAATCTTAGAGACACCCCCTCGTCACTGACGCCTATCACTTCTTGTGGCCTGCTTACTTCATTTCTTCATCCTGGTGGGGAGGGGTTTCAGTTTACAATAAATTTGCGGTCAAAGTGGATGGTGTCTCCTCTTCTGTTGGCTAACCTATACCTACAGTAAGCAGAGGAAGAATTGCATTCCTACCATAAAATCGAGACTGGAAATGCACTTCTGAAGCTTTCTGAATAAACAGAAATTTGTCTGTACCACAATTTCTGCGTGAGTTTGTGTATGAAGAGCTAACACAATATCGAAAATTCTGAAAATGCGAAACACAATATCAGTTCAGGGAGATTTTTAACACAATACCCCCATTAAACTATACTTTACAGCGAGATGCTCAAACCCTACCCCTATGAGTCTATGCGTGCTGATCAATAAACCTCTGAACCCGGCTGTAGAGAAAGCGTGATAGTCAATACCTCATCAGGCAAAATCCAAGGCACAAGGGTTGGCGCTTCCTGCACTTAAATCAGCCGTAACAACAGCTTTCCCTCAACGCTAAAGCGCATTGCATACTGCAAGCATACCTCTGTGAGTAAGTGAGCAACTTGCTATTTTTTTTGGCAGGAAATCACGCTGGAAGGGCCTGCTTAACATGGAATTTTTCTCAATGTGTTTTATTTTCTCAAAAATTCCGGTAATGATTGATCACTCATAAAGTGCAACAATGTAATTTATTTTATGAGCAACCAAATGTATATCTTGAATTTTAGAGCATACCCTCTAAAGTTGTCTTTTTATAACTCTCTTATATAGTTGGTAAACCGCGATAAAGACTGTCTTACCGTGTAAGAGATGTGCATCTCGTTAAAGAAGACAATTTTGTCAATTACAACTTTTGTGCTGCTCACAACTTCCGATTTAATCTTTACCATTGGTTTGAAGCTTGAAGTACGTATACGTTTTTTTTTAAATTAAGTTAATTAAATTATATTGAGTTTTATTTATGGATACTCTTTAGTTGCTGCTCAGCATCCAATTTTGTATTAGGTCTGAAATAACGCTTAATGTTTCTCAGAGGCCTCTTTATCAGACTTGAGGTTCTTTTACGTGCCGTAAATCTAGAAACACGACCAAACCTAAGACGAAAGCCAAGCTACGGATTTTTACATCCGCAAAAATCCACCGCCTTCCTCCGTTTTTAACCCTTGACCTTGGAAACCCGAGCTAACATGTTACCCGTAATCCGAGAAGTACGGCGATGATTTCTAAGTGGAAAGTTGTTCCAAGATATTTCGTTTTGTCTCGTAGTCATGAGAGGCACTTGGAATTTCAAAGATATTGGATAGTGATAGGCCTTTTTAAAATGTGACTGTCATTTTAGCCTACTCTGTACTTCTTATTCCTAAAACGAACATGTAAATGTATTCTATATGTTTCTCTCGACTAACAAGTAGATATAAGAATAGTTTTACAGGAATGCATAGTGAAATTTATATTAATACAACACCATAGATTTTTTTACAATGGATTATACAAAAAAGTGTGCCCAGTATGCCGTCATTAATACATGCAAAAAGAAACTAATTATATTTTAATTTGTCATTTACTATCCAGGTGCTTTTATGTTGCTAGATAGAGAGTAGAAAAAGGTTGCAAATTCCACCAAGGGTGGAAGGGAGGACATCAAAGCACCCTCAGCATCCAGTATAGCACCCGCCCCCCTCTTCTGGATCCTCAAATGAGAATATCGTCGCCTCACAATCTATTATATAGTGCCTTCGTTTGGATACGTGGCCGGCATAACGGAACTTTTCTTGGCAACGTTAAGCACGCTGTTTGCTGGCGGAGCCGTATATTCAAAGCCCCTTAAAGAGAAACGCATGGATAACTTATTCAAATTATAACAACAGTAACCAGATGCCTTGGCCATACAAGATACTGGAAAATATATCTTTGTGCCACCAAATCTCTTTCATAGTTTTCAAGAACATTTCATTAATTCTTGATAGACATTTAAGAAATTATCTCAGTAACAGAAATTATCTCTACTCAGACTATCACGAGGTTGGTATTCCTGAATCACAGCCATCCTATATAGTTTCAATTTTTAAAGCTTAATGGTCATCCAGGATGAAATTTTCTGATTCCTGTGCAAGCTTACTTTGTATTTCGTTCTAGCTTTCTTCTGATGTCATCGCACAGTAGGAATATGGCGTTACCTAAATCTATTTAAAGATCACCAAACTTTCTCTCTTTGAGGCGCACGAACAGAGAGAATCCGTCTATAAATCTCAATTCCATTTCTGTACAAGAGTTTGTTGCCACATAGTAAGTATTCATGAAAATTCTGTGTACGGAAGTATACGGCCTTTCTGGCACAACCATACAACTTTTGGACAGAGGCCGACCAGGCCGGAAAATCATAGTATATAAGAGGGTATGAGCATAGTTGGTAAGATCGCCTGTTGGAGGCCCTGTATACAAGTAGTTAAGAATAATAGAGATGGCGCCACCATGCTAACCAGGGAAAACAGAAGACGCGACAGTCGTAACTATATAAGGCGCACGGATCAGAGGGACGGCAGTCTGGTGCCTGAGAGCGCCGCGGATTCCGACGGCTTTATCACGGTGGTCAACAGGCGCCGTAAGACCTCCGGTTCAAACTCGGAGGGACGCACCTCCCCCACCCCTGCAGCAGCCACCATTCCTGAGAGCCATCGGTCACAACTGGCGGGAAGAATACCGCCAATTGTGGCCGACCCGTTTCCCAATCATGTCAAAGTCATGAGGGAATTACGGGAAGCGCTCTCGGAATAATACCAGGCCACCCGTTACCCTTCTAGAGTGGTCATCCGAACCAGGAACCCCGACGATCACAAGAAGGTAAGGGAGGTTCTGAGGAAGTGTGGAATTCAGTTCCACACATATTCCCTCCAGAAACCAAACTTCGTCCGACGAGTGATCCGAGGACTTGATTTGGACACAGACCCTGAGGCGCCTAGAACCCGTAGATTTTTGCGAGTTGCGTTCTGGAACGCAAACGTAGTCCGGGAACAGCGGCCGGGAGTTTATAGATGGTCACGGGATTGATATGCTAATGGTCTGCGAGACGCATCTGCACGCTGATATTCCATTCTATGTGCCAAGTTACGTCGCCTAACGGAGGGATCGACCCGGCCGACAGGGTGGTTGTATGGCTATATTTATTAAAAACCGCCTCACCCACACTCCTATCACCATTCCTCCGCTACAGCACTTGGAAGCGACCGCCATAAGGATCTCCTTGGCGGGGGGGGGTCGGAAATAGTGTTAGTAGCGGTATAGGATCCGCCGGACGACCGCTTCTATGAAGCGGACCTGAAAGAACTCCTCAAACTAGATAACTGAGTTTGCATCGCAAGCGACTTCAACGCGAAGCATCCAAACTGGAACAGCCGCATCCAGAACAGAAAGGGCCGCGGACTCTACGGTCTCATCAGCGGAGACCCGGCCATTTTCGCGCACGGTCCGAGAGGTCCAACGTACTTCCCGCCACGCGGCAGGGCGGACGTCATTGATTTCATGGTCAACAAAAACATTCCGTTCCATCTGGACCTCTCGGGTATGAACGTGCTGGACTCTGACCACAACCCAGTTGTGGTTGACTCCGACGTTTCACTCATAGCTCTGGTCACACCAGACTGGATAGAAGAAGTCAACTGGGATGCTGCTGTACAATCCCTCCAAAACTCTGTGGACGCTAACCCTCGAAAAGAATCAATAGAGGCTCTCGAGGCGGCGGCCGCGCACTTCTCTACCACAGTCCTAAATGCGGTCCGTGCTCACACACCGCATTCCTTTCGAAACTCCACAACCTTCGTTACTTACTGCACACCTAAGACAGCTGATTAAGCAAAACATGTTGTTAGAAAGCTATGGCGGAGATTTCGCCATCCCAGGATAGGGGACGTACACAATAGGTTCAAATCCCTGGCCCATCGTCTCCTTCAAGCACACCGTCGAGAGGCCTGGGAGCAAACGTTAAGGCACGTTAACCTCCACGAGAGGAAATCTTGGCGAGTAGTCCGTGGCCTGCGGAAGGACAGACTGGAATACCGGCATCCAATCCAAGCAACCCGGGGCCATCCTGACTTCGAGCCCCGGGATAAAGCAGATGCATTTGTAGACTACCTGGGAAATCAACTCCAGCCCGAAGAAGAGCCGAGCTCGTCGAGCGGGCGGTAGAGGGCTTCCTAGAAGCCCCGTCCGAGGACGACGAGGAGTTTCGCGTCCGTATAGCTACCCCACAGGAGGTAGCCACCCAAATCCAATTCCTTAAAAACCAAAAAAAAAAAAAAAAAAAAAAAATCCCCTGGACAAGACCGTGTAACAGCGGAAATCCTGCAGCACCTTCCCCGAAAAGCGGTGCTTTATTTGACCCGGATTTATACTGCATGATTACATATGCGCCACTTTCCCGCTACGTGGAAAGAGGCCCGTGTAGTATGCGTTCTGAAGCCGGAGTAGAACCCGGTTTTCCCGGCCAGTTACCGTTCCATCAGCCCCTCCTGCCGGTCATCTCAAAAATTTTCGAGAGACTGCTCCTCGCGCGCCTCGGACCTCACCTAGAGGAAAGAGGCGTCCTTCCCGTGCATCAGTTTGGTTTTCGCCCTGCACATTTCACGACCGTGCAAGTACTGCGTGTGGCCGAGAAGGTCTCCCTAGCTTTCCAGGAGAGGTCTAAAACGGTTGCGGTATTGCTGGAAGTGTAAAAGGCCTTCTCCACTACGTGGCACGATGGGCTCATCTATAAACTCATTGCGCATGAAATCCCCTCTCCATACATTTCCTTGATAGCTTCGTTTCTTCAGAATCGAAGCTTCCGAGTAAAAGTGGAGAGTGAACTGTATACAGAGCGGCCTATTGGCGCGGGAGTGTCGGAAGGTAGCGTGCTGTCTCCGGCGCTATTTGCAGCTTACATGGCCGACATCCCCACCCACCCAAACACCCACACCTGTCAGTATGCGGACGATGTCATTGGAATAGCTTTCGGCAAATCCAAGCCCACTTCCATGCCATTGGCAAGTGGAGTGAGAGATGGCGAATGACCATTAGCCCGGAGAAAAGCTCTGCGATTCTCCTGGCGAAAAACCATTAAAAATCGCCTTCAGCCAAACTTTGTTTTACGGTGCCGTAGGATCCCCTGGGTAAATACGGCAAAGTATCTCGGAGTGACGCTGGACCGACGGCTGACCTTCACTCCGCATGTCAGGGGCAAGGTGAACCTAGGGCACGCTGTTCTCAGGCAGCTTTACCCCATGCTCAGCTCACAGGGCCTGCAACTTACCTTAAAGCATCAGCTGTACCGGGTGATCATTCCGCCTCTGATTCTGTACGGCTGCGAGATCTGGGGGACCGTAGCTAACTACGTGTTCCACAGGGTCCAGACGCTGCAGATCCGGGCATTACGGATGAACTACCGTACCGGCTGGAGATTTCCCGTCCACATCCTTCATGAACATACCGGTATCCCGTACATGATCGACGTCATCAGATCGAGGGCCCAATCATTGCACAATAAAATTCCAACCCACCCCAACCAACTGGTGAATTCTCTGGGAAATTATGATCCCAGAGAAGTACGTCACCTGCCTTCATTCCGACTGCCGAGAGACGCCATTGGTCCTCTTAGTTAACCACGCCCCCTCCCCTGAGACATATTTAAATCAAACCTGAAAAGGGCAAAGCGACATTAACCCGTAACCAAAACGGGGAGAAAATATTCTAGTGTATCGTCCGCACACTGGGTGAACGCTAAATCAAAATTAAAAGACATTAATTCTGCTCCAAGCGGGCCTCCTGATTGGCCCGCGCAAGCGCCCGTGGGCGTGGCCTCACCCAACAAATTTCTCTGTACCTCCATTTCATCCCACAGTAACACACAACCAGCAGACAATTTTGCCCATCTGGCAGGTAAAGCCGCGAAGCGGCTCGGTACTGCGGCATCGACAACTGACCGGGGACTGCCTAGGTCGACTAGTTATGCGTCTGCGTCTGGAAAGCAGTGAAGTCTGAGCTACGTGAGAAACAACATCTCCGTAGCTTGGGGGCCTGTCTCATTCTACCTTAAACTCTTGTTCTTATTTATGCGACCCTGCCTTTGTACTCCCGGCCGAGGTGACCCATGTTCCAGTAGGCGACTCGTCTGCATTTGAGCTCGTCATGGTAACCCCTTGTACAGTGTGTCTCGATGCAGTCCCGCGGAACCTGCTAGGCACGTACACCTGTACGGTCCCTACTTCGAACTAAAGGACGATCCCGCTTGGCATCTCGAGCTCGCTGAGAATCAACCCTCAGTTGCGTGTCTCGATGTCACCCCGTGGAGCCCGATAGGCGAAGTACACCACCTGCTACCTAACTTCCGTTCCTCTATAAGGTAGAACCGACTCGCAACTGCACAGAATTACTCACCAGCGCGGAGTCCACAACAAGCACTAAAAAACTGTAGCACTGAAAATCGTGCTCTCTTTTCTTGACACTGTTGACATTATAGACTATCAACTGATTATATAGCACATGGAAAGCGAGCATTAACGGCAACAGCGCAAAGTAGGGCAAGCATATCCCCATATTATGGCAACGCATTACAAAAAAATCTGATCTGATACACTCACATGACTTTCTCTAGCTGCTCTACAAACTTCTTGCAAAAGATTATTCTTCTTTCTACACAATATTAACAGAGGCAAACATTAAGAGAATGTTCTTATTACTTAGTTCCTTATAAGTAGAAGGAAATTGAGGGAATACATTAGGCTAAACTGATAGTCAAATATTTTAAAACCTGTCGTTATGCAATTGCCATTGCAAATTGCTTCTTTGCTTGGCCAGGAGTAGAACAAAAGAAAAATGGAAACTTCCTGTCTGAGAAAAGTATAAGTACTTCATAATTGAAACCAATAACAAGGAATATCTTGGAAACGCTTATATCCACAAGAAAAACATAAATGACATAAATTGTGTGTTTTAACGAGATCTACATTTTTGTGTATTAAGTGTTTTCTATCTCTTACGATTTAGCAGTTAAGCAAAATTAGGCCAAATTCATCCAGAATAAGAAGTCTTCAGAGGCTATCAGTGGCGGCTGGTGAACAAAATAATGCGTGTGATATAGTACTTTCGTGTGTGTACATCTGCTTACATATTGTCTTACTTAATGGCGAAATATGAAGTCCATACGGCGCTCCTTCCTACTGCAGAACTTATCGATGTCTCTGGTGTTAAATCCCTCCATCTTAAATGCGATGCTCTTTTCCATGGGCAGCATTGCCAGAGCATTAAGGCGATCTTGTGACATGGTGTTTCGCAAGAATATTTTTACACATTTTAAGCACGAAAATCATATTTCTGGTTCAGCAATGGTCATTGGTGTTGTGATCAAAATTTTTAACAAAGTAGTCACTTCCGAAAATGAATCTTCCAAATTATTAGAAAGTAGGTATATATTGCAACAACTGCACAGCACCATTAGTGCTTCTAAAGTCAGAACTTGCATACAGAACGCTTAGTTGCGTCTTTAGCATTTTCTTGTTCAGCATTGTATATGTGTCCACAGCAGTTTGAAGTTCACTCTCGGGAAACGTATTTATAAAGCTTTCAAAAAATGTACAATTTAACAATTTTACTGCATCGAGATCACTCAAGGACTGAAAACGAAGTCTAGCCTCCTCAATAATGCGATCACATACTTCTTTGGCTTCTATCTTCAAGGACTCTACCTTATGGCGTTTGCTCATGGAATCAAATGTAAACATAAATATACCGTTGGTTGCCTCTCGAATGTCACAGATGCACTGCATGAATAGACACGGCATTTTCTACTTTAACTGCCACAGTTAATTTTGACTGCAGCTGATTATAAAGTACATCATCATGAGACATTACTCTATGAAGAAATTGCAATCATGAAAGGAATTTGCTATCTTCTAAGTAACGCCGAAGTCCATTTGCTTCTAGGCAAGTCTTATCGTGGGCAGAATTTTCCAGCTCCGAGAAACACTCCAGCAATTCTTCCTGATTTTCATAAACTACACTAACAGTCCTGGATCTAAAATTCCACCTAGTAGCAGAACCACCAGGAACTCTTCTGGCTACTGCAGATTCTAGGGTGGTTAAACGCTGTGGGGATCTTGAGAAAAAGGCAGGAAAAGCTAAGAGATTAAGAAAAAATATTCGGGCAGACTTATTCTGAGAAACCGCATGTTCCATTACTAAATTCAACTGATATGCATAGCAGTGAATATACTGTGCATTTGGAAAATGAGATTTCACTATTGCTTGCACTCCGCCAAGTGCGTCACTCATTGCCGAGGCTCCATCATAAGTTTGGGCAATTAGTTTATAAGGTTTATCTCTGAATAATCCATTGAGCACTTTTAATATGCTTTCAGAAATTGCCTCTTCGTTTTGTCCCTCTGGTTTAAAAAATCCCCAAAATCTCTCATACGGTAAACCATTTTTCTCGTATCGAAATACCAGTACAAGATGGGACTGGCGAGAAACATTTGTGGTTTCATCTGCCATAACAGCTACAAAGTCAGCTTCTTTCATTTCCTCGGTAATCATTTCACGACAAACTTCTAACATACAATCCAGTAGTTCGTTCTGGATAGTTTTGGAGGTCCCTTTGAAAATTTGGCTTGGGATCATGTGTTCCTTCACAGCACTGTCAATATCGCTTATGAAATCAATTAGTCCTAAAAACACGCCAGGATTTTCAGAAGATTCAGTCTCGTTATGTCCCCTTAAGGCAAGCTCAAATGCACCACAAAACTTGATGTGGTCAATTATGCGCGACAACATATAGCTACCTGTTTTTTTCAACTTGCTGATTGTGCTTCAGCTTTGCTTCTTGATAAGCACGGCTTAACTGAGTAACAATATTTGTACTACCTAAGCACTTACGTCAAACACGTTGTTTAAATGTTTTACATTTTGCTTATGTTTATTAATCAGCACATTAATATGTCCAAGATCTGTCACTCCTGTTGTGCTCCAAGCATCACTGTTTCCAAAGAGCAAACATGGAAAACAAAAAAGAGAATTTCTTTCTTGGCATCCACATATCCATACATTTTCATAAATTTTGGGATAAACCGCCTGATGTATGAATTATTTCTCCCTCCTTTTGCTGATTGCGTTATATTAAGAGTTGGAGTTTGCCTCGGTAACTGCTTCACATGCACTTTTTCCTCTAGGGTTCTCCTAAAGAAAGGATAATTCATCAAGCTGCTCACAGAATTCATGTTTATGCACACAATAGAAATATTACTGTCGGACATAACCGGAATGGGGTATTTCGCGATTAAGTGGTTTCAACAGTTGCATCTCGCGATAATGGTATTCTCTCTGAGCTACGTTACATTAGACCCAGTCTATTGCCATTGGTTTCAAGCACGGCAGCAGAAGCAAATGCATCAACGCCACATAGATGGTGGTGGTTATATTAAAACAGCAAGCGGCAGGAACTCCTGTGCTCCAGACAATGGTAGCACAATTCTAGCTAAATGCAGCCAATCGGAGAAGAGATTTCAAATCGCCCATCGACGTTTCCCACGCGTGGATTGGTCAGTATTCCCGCCGACGGACAGATGATCTGTGCAGCACCTAAGCAGGACCGATCGCGTGTATGCGAGATAGGCGTGGCATTAACACATATGAGCGACCATGAGCGGCATATAAAATCGGTTAAAATTAGAAAAGTGAAAGAAAATATGCAATAATAATTGAATACATGTTTAATACGTAATGAGGTACTATTTTCAGTAAAAGAATTATTGTGCTGTAGCACTGTAGCACATATTGAGGAGCCGCGCCTGGAGGCTATTCCCAGAAAATTCAAGATAAACATTTTATTTGGAATGTAAATAGCTTTAATATACGCGATTAGCCATTTTTAAAAAAAATAAAAAAATTCGAAAAATTGTCCATGTAAAGGATAGTTTGTGGTTGGGAAATTTTCTTGAAAATCTTCGTGTCGCATCCTTGGAAGATACTAAACCCAAAAACCAAGTTTGGTATTTAAAGGTATTTTCGTTTTTGAGCTATGCTGTCCACAGACACACACGGACCTTTTTCTCCAAATGCCTTTTTCGGACTAAGGGGACCCCAAAACATATATTTCCGGTAAAATCGAATTTTTGGGTGGAACATAATACCTTCCCTATCGCCTATGTACATTGCACATATGGGGCTAGAGAAAGTAAAAAGGGTCTATTTTATAGCCGCACCAGTTCGCTTAATGTGTTCCCTTGTTTTATTTTTTTTTTTTTCACCCCTCATAACTGCCAAATGATTTATCCTAAACTTAGACCTTGACACCTTTCTTCCCTATTTTCCTTTCCTAATTATCATTTCATTTCATATAACGTCAGTATCCAGTACCATCCGCGGTGCCTATGCAGTAACAATGGGCCTTAAACACTACTAAAATTTAAGAAGAAAAACACTTAAGTATATTCAGTTCTTTACAACTGAGATTACCGTTTTCAAGAACAGAGAAAATTTCACGTGCCATTTGATTTTACCAACATTCGAATTCTGGACTGAGTGAGCACCTCAGCCAGATAGAGGTAAGCAAATTCTTGTCCGTTAGAAGCATTCGTATTTTCGAACTTGTTCTGTTTGCTTTGTGGAGTTTCATAGCATGTTTCAAGTGAACCAGTTGAAAAGTTGTTTCGTTTGGCTCTGCAGTGACGTATTTATGTTAATTCACATTTGATTAGAGATTGACATTACTTACTCTTTATATTAAACTAACTTTCTCTTCTTGCCTGTACGTATTGTATTATAAGTTATCATAAATTATTATTATATATTATTTAGTATTATAAATTATTATTTATTATTACAGCTAACCATACTGAAAATTTTAATGTGCTTTATTCAGCATAGCTACAAATAGCTTTCAAGATGTGTGATATTTTCAGTCTGTTCTGCACTAGTTCATCGCGTTTGTGTACTAAAATAAATACGTTTTCTAATTTGGTAACCTTTAAACTTCAATGCTGCTTACTAACACTGAATGTAAGCACCGTTATCATTATTTCCATATTTTAAAATAATGTATAATGCATGTTTTTATTACATATGGCATCGCAGGCTTGACATTTGTATTACATGGAATGAAGTGATATTTGGGAAGGAAATTTTCCAGGACTAAGTTTAAGTTAATTACCTGGATTTTTCATCTATGCGGGCAGAAAATGGGGGGGGGGGGGCTTGGACAGAGCGGCCTGTGCTGTCGGATTTAAACTAAAGAAGATCTGCCGTTCACGAATCTATGCCTTAACGACCTCGGCTATTTCTCTTGGTAATGGCGTTTTGTAAAATGTTGGTATGAGAAACCGAACTGATATTTGTAGGACATATATAATCAAATTATAATAATTTTTGCAAGAGGCAATGAGCGATAAACTCGCTGCCTGGTATTGACGTCATGCGTGACTAGCAGCAAATTCCAAATAAATCTGAAGACTCCGTGTTTTTGCCAGGATTCAGAATTCTGACTTGTATTGTTATTTAAGTGATAATTTTTATTGTCCAAATTCATCGTTCTAGTACAAATGCTCCACACCATGCATTAAAAAAGTCACATAAAAATTCAAGCTTTATAGTAAATTGGTTAACAAATAGATATATAAATTCTGATTTTAGGTTAGTGTAGACAAATTAATAATTTTTGTTAGCTCCAAACATCTTAATTTTTCCAAAAGTTTATACCTAATTATTTTGTAAGACAATATTTAGACTGCTTCCGTGGTCGAGTGGTCAGCGAGCTGACTTCTCACCAGGAAGTCCCGGGTTCGATTCGCGGCTCGGGCGGGGAATTTTTCTTTAACCAGAATCATTCCCTATGCCCCACAGAGTCTGTAATTTGAATGAATGTGTGCGTTCAAGGGGAAAAAACTATTTAAACCCAATGTTAAGAACCTACAGACGAATTGTTTCTAATGGAAAGCCCCCGATATGACCGTAGATGCTAAAGGGAACTATATAAATGAAACAATTAAAAAAATATGGCCATTTATCTCAATACGCCTTTGAGAGGAAGTACAAAACTTTTTTTACTAAATTGGTAAAATATTTCATCGTGTGGAGCATTTCAACGTCATAAGAGTTATGCGAGAAAACATGATTCAATAGTATATATTAATAAGCAGGCGCCTTTCCATCTGTCTATAGATAGAGTCAGTTGGTAGTTAAAGCATGCCAAGTGAAAAAGGATATATTCTCGTTATTAATGTCATATTATACTGTATGGAAAAATAATTTTTCAGTTTTTAAAATTTTTTGTCAAGCTTTACAGATGTATTATTTTAACATTGATGGTATAGAGTTTTTTAGTTTTCTTTAAACGTTTATGCTGTATAGATTCTAAACTAATGAGTGAGCACCTTCGGCTATTTGTGGTCTTCTTGAACTTGTAGTTGGTTCTAAGAAAATGTTCGTAAATTTAGTAGATTTAACATTGACGGTATAGAGTTTTTAATTCCCCAAGAAGTTTATGCTATAATATAGATCCTTAAATGAGCACCTCCGGCATATTTGTGGTGCTCTTGAACTTGTAGTTGGTTCCTCTTCATTGCATAGGAAGTATATAAGTAGTTATTCAACTTTTTATTACACGCATCGTAAGTGATTCTCAAACTTTCACTTTCCTCCGGCTATGAAACTGATGTGCATCGAGATTACGCAGCGTTTCTCAATTCCAATATGCTTCAACACCGAAGCGGAACTATAGATGTATCCAGGCGATAACATTGCAAATAGGTTTTGGTCTCACCGCACTTGTAAATAAATTCAGAAAAGATATAGTTGTGTTCCCAGCTCAGGTGACCCTAACAGATAGAAACGGTATTGACGAATAACATGCAGCCTATCTTAAGAGAATAGTGGCCGTGCTAATTCCGTGTCCAATTCTGAATTTCATTTTCTGAAGGAGAAGATTACTTTTGTTTGTGTGTTGGTGTTTAAGTTCAAAATCTTCCAAGGATGCTCCACAAAGATTTTCAACAAAATCCCTCCCACCCCCATTACCCTGTACATGTGAATTTTTTCGAACGTTTTTATTTTATCAAAATAAGCTTTAACGATTTTTATTAAAATATATTTTCTGGCAAACGTAATGTACACCTTGATTTTTCTGCGAAGAGCCTCTCAGGAGTTCTTCATTCTGGAGAATTTTGTAAGAGAAAGAGAAACCCACTACACAAAACATGTAGAATTCATTAAAACACACACTTTATGACCTTTTTTTTTAAATAAATGAATATAAAATAAATTAATCGTATTATTCTTCGTACAACGGTAGCATTAAAGTCATTGATTTGCACAACAGTATGTTCAGGTCTAGTTTTTCTTCTTTTTTCAGAAGTGCTCAATACACTATTTTATCCTCTTGATCGCAGCTCTTTCTTCTCCTTACGAATTCTATTTATCGTTGACATGGTAGCATCAGTATAATATGCAGCTGGTTGTGAGCTTGTGGCACTGGATATAAATACATACTAAATATTATAAATTTATTCAGAGCTTCATTATCATATTTATCTATAGCGCTATTTATAATTTGACGACCTACTGAATGCACTACCGTACATTTGTTAACTTCAAATATGGTGAAAAGAATACAAATCTTCTCACAACATTGAACTACTTCTGCACTATCTGCAGGAATGATTACTGCATAACAGCTCGCCGGGTAACCAGATATCGCTTTCCCCTCTCCCCACACCTCGTCCTACTGGGCTCACGAGCCCAGAACACAACTATATTAGAATCATAAGTGTGCGAATGTTGACATATATTATCATTTAACGAAGCATCGTACCGGGCTTTCCTGTTCCACTTTGTAGTTATTAATCATTTATTTGTTTATTTTTCAGACACTGATAAAGTGTTTAGAGTCATCTCAATCCAAACAGAATGCACACAAATTAACAGTGTGGATACCTGAAAATAAAAAAATAATGAAAGAAGATTAGAATCAAGCTTTTATGTTAAGAAGAATAATGTGGCAAATAAATATAGCAATTAAAGTTTTGTTGTATTTAGCTGTCTGTGTATAAATATATTAGAATAGTTGGTTCCACGCCTGATAGTTTATCACATCATTTCACTATTACGTCTCTGGTTAAGACAAAGCCTAATCTAAACTCTAACCACTATGTCACTGACGTTTTCTGGTCACTAACTTCTACTAGAGCTATAAACAAATGACATCCACTGCAGTTTTCACATATACTTCGCTTCTAATGATAGTAAAAATTTATGCATTTAGTGACTACTGCCAGGATGCAATGAACTCCTTTAGAACACTTCACGATGACCTCGTAATTGGGGAGATATCAACAACGAAGTGATCATATCTTTATGAGACCTTCCGTACCTGAGTATGCCCTGTGTTTAATAGTTTCTTCTTAAAGTATATGTAAATTTATTACCAAACATAATGTCAATAGCACCACAGAAAAGTAGATTTATTGGTGTTTTTTTAAACAGCACATGCCCTGTATACTCCTCAGTGTCCCCCCCCCCCACAAAGAAAAATGTTCTATCAGAACTATTTTTGGTAATTCTATTCCATGCTTGACAAATTGCTTACATCATGTTACGGGTGGACTTGGCAGTGTGTTACCTTATCCTTGCTAGTTGAGTGCCATTAAGGTATTAAACTTATTAACAAAGTTGCTCTCGAAAGAGCATTTAGGAACTGTATAATGTTACTGTTTTGTGAGTTCGTTTAGCAGCTGAGTCCCCTTGTTACACTGGTTGAAGTGGTATTGCTTGCACTTTTGCTCACATGCACTGCTCAATCATGAAATTAACAAGAATGATAAGAACTGAACCTCATTTATTTAACCGCAGATTTTGATTAATAGGGTCATAAAACCGAGATCCTCATTCAACAACACTAATAATAATAATAATAATAATAATAATTATAATAATAATAATAATAATAAGAAGAAGAAGAAGAATAAAAATAAAAATAAAAATATAATAATAATACAACAACAAAGACACTACTACCACCAATAATAATGATAATAAATAGATAATAATAATAATAATAATAATAATGATAATAATAATAAACAGATAATAGTTAGGCAATAAAAAACATAAGAATAATAACATCAATAAAAATAATAATAGCAATAATGATAATAATAAAAATAATAATAAAAATAATAATAAAAATAAAATAATAATAATAATAATAATAATAATAATAATAATAATAATAATAATAATAATAATAATAATAATAATAATAATAATAATAATAAAGTTAATATCTCTCTGGCGTCGCCCTCTTTGGTGTAATAATTATCATATAACTTCATATACCCAAGGTCGCGGGTTCAAACCCGGCGGAGGACGATGGATTTTTTCGGGTGTAAAAACCCTTAGCATGGCTTCCTTCGAAAGGGAAGTAAAATCGTTGGTCCCATGTCGTAGATTTACGGCACGTAAAAGAACCTCACGCCTGATAGAGAGGCCTCTGAGCAAAATTAAGCGGTCTTTCACACCCAATTTAGACTGGGACATTGAGAACCACAGTAGTTAAAGAGCGTACATAATTAACACCCAATTTTTTTTTCTAGGACTGGTTTAGAAATATGAATGAAGGCGTAAATGTTATAGATTATATTTTGATTGCTGTGTTAAACTTAAAATGAATCAAAATAAAGCTGTGTATATTATAAATTTCACAGGTGGACATCCGTAACTGTGAGGGTAACAAACCTTTTAGAAACACCAGTTTGTTCATTTTATTTTCCCCCCTTTCTTCCCTTCTTTGTTGATGTCATCCGAATTCTAGGAGTATTTTGGAAGATACGTTTCCCCAACGCAGCTATTAGCAAGATTGCGGTTCTATTCATTAAATAATCACCTAATTCAAGTTACGTGTCTAAGAACTCAGGTTGGAAAATTAAAAGCTGTTTAAACAGATGCAAAAACAAAAGCAGCAAAATCAAAAATTGCAATCTCTTCTTTCATTATTTGCTCTGATGTTAAGGAAGGAAGCTGTGTTTACTTGGTAAACAAAGACTTCGGAAATTCAACTTCCCGTTAAATAATCAGCCTGCCGAACAAAATATCTGCGGTTTCGTTTGAATACGCTTTTAAAGCAGTCAATATCTCCGTGGGGAGTAAATGGAAAAAACAAACCATTTCCCTCAACGCTTAAGCCAGCGTCGGAAGAAAAGGCAAAATATAAACGTATTAAGCGTTCGGTAAAACAAAGTGGAGAAAAAATGCACAACAAATTAAGTGTCTATTCTACAAGCTACTCCTTCCCCCATCCATGGACACCTATATATTACAGATCGATGTAAACTGTCGACAGTTATCGTCAAATCATAGTACGGCGTTTGGTTAAGCCAATTTAAAAGTGTAGTAGTAACTGAAAACTGTGAATTGTTTCATTCACATGGGTTTTTCTAGAAACAAACATTCCTTACAAATGATTGTTGTTTTTACGTCATGGAAATAGAGATAGCAGGGAAATTGTCTTATTACTTGATTTCTTGGAAGCAAAAGGGAAATAAGGGAACATACTATTTTCGTTTCGTAATCGGCTTACCCTCCCCGTATTTGTAGGACTGACACTCCCCCAGGACGTGGGGTCAGAAGCCTGTCGGGGAGCCTACGACATGAAGCCACAGAATGGAGAGCCTGTTATGAGGGGGCGGGCCGTAGCCCGGCATGAACTTGAGAAGTGGATGATATGAAAGGTAAGCGACATTGATGATTGGAAAGGGAGCAATTGGTGGTATAAGTGGCGGCGAAAACCGGACGACCCGGAGAAAACCCGACTAGACGCCGCTTCGTCCCCTACGAATCCCACATGCGGGCGCTTGGTATCGAACCCGGGAGGCGAGCGCCGCCTGGAATATTCTATACTGCACAAATATGTGTATGGCATATGTGTGTTTTGATGAGATCTACAGTTTTTCTATTTTAAGTGTGTGTCTCCAGAATGAAGAGGTCTTCAGAGGCTAATCTCAGAAAATTCAAGATGCACATGTCGTTTGTCATGAATATGACATTTTAATCAAAGCTGTTAAGAGCCATTTTGAGGAAACCAAATTTTGCGAAAAAGTTTCCATGTAAACGGTAGTTAGTTTGGAGGGGTTTTCTTGGAAATATTCGTGTCGCATCTTTCGATGATACTAAACTTAAATGCCAAGTTAGATATCGAGCTATGCTGCCCAACCGACACACATATATTTACTTTCTCTACACGTACTATACACATAGTGTGTAGAGAAAATATTGTATTGCACCCAACAATTCGATACCGAGATTTCACCAGAAATGCATGTCTTGAGACCCCCGAATAAAAAAAAAACATCTTTAGAAAAAGATCAGTGTTTGTGTCTGTTTACAGCATAGCTGAGAATGAAAGTCCTTTTAATACCAAACTTGGTATTTAAGTTTAATATCTAGCAAGGATGCAATGCGCAGATTTGCTCCAATTTCTCAAAAATGACTAACAATTTTGATTAATAATCGTATATATACATGACCAATAAAATGCATAATTTGAGAATAACCTCTGATGTTCTCTTTATTCTGGATGAATTCTGCATAGTTGGTAAGCCGTAAGTGTTAGATAAATATTTACAAATATTTACTACACACCATATGTAGATAAGTGAAATTGATGATTGGAAAGGTAATGACGGAGCAATTGGTGGAATGCTTTGTGGGGGGAAATGGTGAACCCGGATAAAACCCGCGGGCGCTTGGGATCGAACCCGGGCCGCCTAGCGAGCGGTCTAACCACTCAACCACGGCACCGCTTATGTGTATAGTACGTGTAGAGAAAATAATAATTAAATACAAAAAAAATAACAAGTAAACGCCCACAAACACATACACGCACATGATACCGTGGCACCCCCTGGCTAGGTCAAAGGTCACAAGTTAATAATAAGTTCTATGAACTCCATGGTAGCTTTTCGTAGAGGATTTACAGATTTAATTGAGCACAACTAGGGAGGATTTTTCATAGGGGGGTGAGTAGGTGTTCACTCCTTGAAGATCTTAAGGCAATAAGTTAAAGTATTAAGTATACGAAAGCGAATAGTGTTTTTAGGTTAGACTTATATTGTTCAATATTTTTAGGACACACGTAGCTTGGCATGAAAAGCGTCGCGCTGAGAGAGCCTTGGAAGCAAACCTGGAGCAGGGAAGAAAGGGGTTTGGTAGTTTCCGCATGTTATTTGCGTCTTTCCGGCGCAAATGTGCCGGAGCCCTGGTAACTTTCTGTTGCAAACTCCTGCCTGTACTCCTAGCAACTTTGTTAGTATCAGACACGAAAGTTCTTCATCACAGCTTTTATGCAATTTATAGCTGTACTAATAGCTACAGCTCTTAATATTGATGCCTTTATTCTTTGCAGGAGAGTTGTGGTTAAACGCTCTTTTTTCTTTCAAAATAAATATCTATAAATATAGTCATACTGTATTGATTTAGTTATTTTTTCCCCGACACACACCGTGTGCAGGATAGGTAAGGTCAGACTGAAAAATGCAATGCCATAGCCATGATTTGAACCACGGATTTCCCGGCCTCTAGCCGGCTGCTCTACCACTGAGCTAACATGTTAATATGCCGGCATAGAATTAAATGTCTCATGGCTTGAGTGAAAAACAAAATTAAATATTTGACCATAATAGTTGGATATACTATTAATCCTGGGATTAAAAGTGCTTACGACATTATCGCCATAGTGGTGCGTCATCTCAAAATAATTTGATGTCACCATGTGGTTTGCCGGGAAACACACGAGTCAGTAGAGAAACTTAATGCTATGCCGTAATGTTGCCATGGAAACTCACGGCTATGGCACTGAATTTTTCAGTCATACTGTAGGTAAAATGTCCTTAGCAATTTTATTTGGAATAACCAACTGATTGTTAACGTCTACCCAAAGTAGAAATTACAAAATATATACCATTGTGATTCATTTCCCGGAATGGGGATTTTTAAAAAGTCAAAATTCAAATTACTTCACTTATTATTGAGTTCTCATTTTTTAAAAAAAAAAGTTTATAATACTAAGATTTCTGGAAGAATTTTATTCAGACAATTTCTGTATAATGATAATACTAAGTCTCCATAACCGTTGAACTGAGGGTAGTGGTAAGACCTAAGACGTTTAAATAGTTCCTGAAGTTTACTACACAATCATTAGAATGCACTAGTCCAAAGGTACTGACGTCAGAACTTAAGATTCCCACAGGTCCAGTCAAGGAGGCGAAGTGTGGTGTTTCACACATACTGTCAAAAATGCGTAAAGTGTGAGTGAGTGAGTGTGTGTGTGTTTGTCGTGAATAGCGTAACCCAAACACGAAAAACCCGTTAAATATCAAATTAATATTTAAGTTCAAGACTAACAAAGATGCGACATGAAGGTGTGCTTGTGGTTTACCGGAAAAAATTCTGGTCAAGTGGGAAATGTAATGCCGTATCGGTATGTTGCCATGGCAGCTTAGTGGCTAGAGCAACCGGCTAGAAACCGGGGATCCATTGTCCAAATCCCGGCGATGGCTTTGAATTTTTCTGTGAGTTTACTATCCAATATATTTGATTACTACTGATGTTTATTCTGTTTTAAAAACTGTAATTCTTCACATTTTACCTTATGGCCTTTTATTGAGCGTCAGCTCATCTTAAGGTTTATATACAGTGTGTCTCAAAACGATATGAAACCAAGATGTCCACGTTGTTGCTCAGATCCTAAGTATACGAAAATATGGTTTTCAGTGCCAACAAAGGTACATCAACAAAGCGTCTTATGGTCAGCGTGAATTACTAACAGGAACAAACCCGCGTGCCTGTCCCAATCTATCGGAGATATCGCTGATAAGATGTTTAGCACCGCGTTACGTGTTTTAGCAACATTTTCGTAGACATGCTGCACAGTGGTTAGTTAAGGTTAAGGGATTCCTCTCTTACGATACCCCGCTAAAGAACGTAAACCTTTAGTTATTTGTTTATTCTTCCAAAACACAATTTCATCATAACAGACAATGAATAAAAGGAAATGACTGGGAAGATAAGCTTGGATCTTCAAACCGCTAATACTGTCTTTTAGAGACTGCTTAACGCTGGTGATCTGAAGATGGAGGCAACGAACTGACACAGACAAAAAAGGCAAAATTACCTATTATCAGATTACTACCAAAGATTTGTGGATAAAGTTTTAAAAATCCCTTTTGCAGTGAGAAAAGAAATGTATTTTACTGTGTCCTTAACTTGTAATACTAAGTGAAACATTCGCGTATTTAACAGCAAGTTCTTGATATTTTCAGTAAGTAGTTGAGAGTTTACTATTAGAATAATTACAAAATGATCAGGATAGTAGGTACAGTACACTCGTGGTCAGGACAAAATACGTATTTTTTGCGTTCAAGAGCAGCTGTAATAGCTTCCGAGTTGTAAGAAGTCTTTTGAGTAAGTAACTGCCATTTGTCCCTTTGCCTGAGAGATACGACAGGTTTGTACAAAGCGAACAAAGAAAATATAGATATGTACAAACAGGGTTTCACGGCCGGCGCAGCCCTTGGCGAAACGTCGGGAACTTCAGGACCCAATAGACCATGGCCTACCAGCCCGGAAAATAGTTTCATTATTCAAAAACCAGTTTGATACATATTTGCCACTAACATATTCTGTTGTGTAAGGATTTGGGCATCTCCACGAGTGCTTCGTGTGGTGTCTATTCTCATAATTACACAATTTTCAAAGTTACATAAAAATATCTAAAAGAGTTTCGAAACTTCGACACCAAAATTCGGCCAGGTTAGGTGTAAGCTAAGAAACTATTACATCCATTCGGTTTCATTTTGAAACAGTCTGTATATTTTACCAGAAAACGAGGCTTGTCACCTCAAGCTTAATAAACAAAAGCTAAGTCAAAAAGAAGAGAGGATTTGAACTTGATATACTGTAAATTATTGTATTCAGATTACTTCTTGGGTGACACCATTATTTTAGCAGTTCTGTTAGAGAACCGCTGATGCTCCATAGCATTCATTTTGGTATGCCTGAGATTCCCCAGTAGTTTAGTTGCTTCAATGTTGTTTTTACTTTGTTTTAATCTCAGAAGTCACCATAAAATGTGGTCAGGTACTCTTGGTGTCCTCAGAAGCACGTTTTGTAAATTTAACACAAAAGTGCCAGTTGCACCATTACCCTCTCAGAGGTACCAAGAAGAATAATTCACTCACATCATGCATAAACGCAATGTATGCAATATTGCCTTCTTCATTGTCAGGTCATCACACGAATATACAATATCTGTTAAACAACCACTATTTTCGCTTGCTGGGAATCGATAACCCACTTTTCTGTGTTAGTCTCCTGCAGCCAATCATATACTCCTAGGAGAAGAGCTAAACGTTACGATGTACACGAATGAGTGGTATTATAACCGATGCGTGTCATGTAAATAGTAAAGGATTAAGAAATGCAAATGCTTACCGTCATTTTGTATTTGAAGCAGAGATAATTCAACAAGTTTCATCCCTCGATTCATTTAAAATGCATAACTTCACCTTAGAGCAGGTTGCCACTGGAACGGACACGTAGTTTATGCATTTCCTTGTTTTGTTCTTCGGTTTATCTATCGTCTAAGGAGCTGATAGTGTGCTAGCACCGTGTCGCCGTAAAGTCCGACCGTCCCAACACACAAGTCGGAGGGAGAAAGGAAAAGAGTGACACGGGTTTTAGAAGATATGGTGACTCCTTTAGACCTACTGAGAGAGATTTATGGAAAAATAAATCTTATATACTGCTTTCACAGAATATTCTCTACTCACTTTCTGGAAACAATTGTTACAAAACCCTATTATTCTACCTACTTCTTGTTAAAGCACATAAACTTTTATTTCATATTTACAGATTTCGTTTTAGAATAGAGTAGGTAAAGTTATAGTCACGAGATTAAAAATAAATAACGACTTCCTTGCATAAGTAATTGAATATTCAAAACAACAAATAACTAGCAAACAAGTAACTTCACAAAACATTACATAAATTGTGTGCTTTAACGAAATTTACATATTTTTATGAGTGTTTTGGGAGTCCGTCTATCGGTTTACCAATCACCCAAAAGTAATTCTGAATTAAGAGCACTACAGAGGCTATGAAAATTCAAGATGTACATAATCTTGTCACGAAAATATTTTAAATCGCGGCATTTTAATCAAAATCGTTAGAGCCATTTTTCAGGACACCAAAATTTTTGAAAAATGTTCCAGTTTTGCTTGGAGGGATTTTGTTGAAAAATGTTCCTGTCGCATTTATGTAGCTACCCGAATATAAATATCAAGTGTGGTATACGACCAGCTTTTTGTTTTTGAGCTATGCCGTTCACAAGTACGAATACACACAAACACACACACTGATATTTTTCCAAAAGTGCTTTTTATTCGGGTGGGTGGAATGCAATGCTTCCCCTACTTACTGTAGGTAATCAGTAGAGAAAGTTAAAATGTAGTCCAATATGCCCGTTAAACACTGGCAAAAAATAAGTGACCCATTCCCCTAGATCGCAATAGTGCATTTTCTTTCGTAAGGTTTCCCACCTTCAGGTAACTAACATTTGTCTCCACCTAGCCAGTATCAGTTCTCTATGTGACTGGACTGAAAAATAGTCCAGAGTGACAAAAACGAACTAGCAAAGGGTGTTTATTTACGATGTAAAATGGATGGCTCGGAAAGCGTTTCTCTATGATTGGTACAAGGAAACGCCAGACCAATACAATATCATTTGGATTTTTATAGAAAGGAGTGAAGAATTATTTGCCTGTGTCGTTAAACAGCACGAGAGCTGCGACGTGTATATAAAAGCTTTCATCGCCAACATTGGGACAAAGGCAAAACGTTTTCATGTTTATTTCTACATTTTATTACACCTTAATGTTGCACCATAATTTAATGAAGCATTGCCTTAACGGTACTCCGTTAGGCTTTATGTATTTCAATATGCGTTGTACTGAGAGCTGGCGAGAAAAAGAGACTAATCGAATTTCAACAACGCAGATGCGGCTAGTAATATAAACAAACTAATATAATTCATAGTTATATTAATAAGTTTCGGTGTTTTAAAATGCATAGCTCCGAAATATTTAAGCTAAAATTGCATCTAAATTTAACAATCTTTCAAATAATCAAGAACTTCTTGTAAAATTGTCTGCCAATTAGAATAGATTAGATTTTCATTTGGAAATAAACAGTAGGATTTGAACTGAATTGAGTTTTATTTACGGACGCTCTTTAACAGCTGCTGTTCTTGGCGTCCCATTCTATATTAGGTGTGAAAGACCGCTTAATTTTCCTCAGAGGCCTCTTTATCGAGACTAAGGTTCTTTTACGTGGCGTAAAAGAACTGGCCGACACGGAAGCAACGGTTTACTTCCCTTCTGAAGGAAACCATGCTAAGGATTTTTACACCCGAAAAAAATTCATCGGCATCCGCCGGGTTGGAATCTACGACTTTTTTTTTTTTATCCTAAAAACAGTAACGGAGTCGGATCAGGACTCCGGTACTGTATCCTTATTTACATTTCCCCCCGTAGGTTTTACTGATTACTGGTTTTACTGTTTCTTTTACAAACATATACACATTGCACAAACATATAACATCCATGCCCAAGGCGGGACTCGAACCCACGATCCCCTGCCCACGAAGCACCAAAGCGAGACGCTTTAGCGAGCGTGGCCATGGGGACCGGCTACCTTGGGAACCAGAGACTAGCATGTTACCCCTAGACCATGGAGATAAACAGTAACTGTCTTGGAGATAAGCAACCGTACTATTAATATCTGGTTGATGATAAGTTTATCTTCCTGTCTCTCTAATAAATATCTTCTTATGCTGATATGATTTCAGAAATGTACCAATCAAGTTTTTAACAAATTTTCCTTTGATTATGAAGTCCCATTGATTATATTTATTTATTTGAATGCTTTACATTGGAATGTTAACTGTGAGATCGTGTCATCCTCTGCACCAAATTTCTGGCATGTGGAATCTCCCTCAACTCCTTTTGTTTCCATGTACAGTCAATAGACCCACCATGATTCTCATTTGCTTCCTATTTAAATTAAGGTCTACAATACTTCTTTGAAGGCATGGCTGCAGCATCATTAACTTACCATGTCTTTCTTTCTGATTAGTTGCCTAGTAATCCCAATGATGTTATATTTCTACATATCCAGTAGCATAGATTTGCTTTTTCCAATTAATTTGGTAACTCCCAGGTTACATTCTGAATGTATACATGGGGTCATTGCTCCCATTTTTACCATTCATTGCCGTTTTGTATGGCCCGGTATCTAAGCTGGAGCAAACTTATCACATCGTAGCTTTTCTAGGCCTTCGCGGCAGCCCTTGACGATCTTCCATTTTCTGACTCCAAGTTCGGATACAAAACACGATACAGCCATCTCCAACTGGCCAGAATGAGGCATGTCATGCATCATACGTTGAGGTAACCTCCATTAGGAGCGGGCTTGATGAACCAGAACAAGTCAGTCACGAAACTGGTACACTCTCCTTCCGTCGGCATTGACTTTGCCTCAAGAGAGTAACTATATCACCGCATAACTGTCTTTCATAAATGGCCTTGCACCAAGCAATCCTAAGAATTGCTTACGAAAATGGTCAATAATAACAAGTTATACGCTCTGGTTATTTTTATTTGGTGATCGGATCTGATGTGCTATATACCAATATATTATAACGCTCCAACTGACACTTCTGTAATACTTTTAGTGAAACGCCTCTTTAGAGGATAACCATTTATTAACCCCAGGTGGATGAAGATTTTCTTTGTAACACGCTGGACCAAGAGAGGGCTAAATAATATCCACCATTATATTTTACCCTTATAGTTGTATTTACAATTTTTGCGTTAGTATTAGTTCTTTATTAAGTGAACTAAGTAAGAAATATTGTATAATAAGAAACAAATACATAATTAAAATTGTATTTTAAATTAACTGATGAAGGTTAATACTTGACGAAAGTTGTATACATAATTTAAACCTTCATTCAGATTCGTCTATCTCACTCATTACATATGACTGTATTTTCCACAAACAATGTTCATTTTTGCTATTTTGTTTAGTTTTTCACTTTTGGTGCGACACCCTTTGCTACATCTACGGCACCCCCTTTCCCTGATGGCTGCTGCTGATTCTGCATTGTTTTGGCGATTTTCTTTTTGAGGATGGCTTCCATTGATATATTGTTCTGCAGTCCATATTTTTTGGATTTTCGAACAATAAGAACCATTGTTGTAACTCAAGTTTATTCGAATAAAAGTTATTGTTACAAGCTGGCTATTATTCCTTATCACAGATGTATGATTGTTTACGTAACAAGTTGACCCGCCTCAGCCATTTTCCCTGCCCGACTTTAAGTAGCGTGATGTATGTAAGCACAGCCGAGAGACAGCTTAGAGCCCTTCAAAATACCTTAGACCCCGAAATTCGTGTTTCATTTATGACAATGCTATTAATAAACGGACAAAATGAGATACAGTAATATGTTATACGCATTGTTCTCTACTAAATATCAAATTATTTGTACTTATTCACCTCCCGCCTCGTATATATATAAACCCTTTATTTCAGGTCGTGTATTACTTGGTCATTACATCAAGGCTAAGATGACATTATTTAGAATTGCTTATTTTGTCCTTAAAGAAATAAGTAATACGTATTAATGGAGTTTGGTTTTCAATTCTTAGATTACATCGTAACAAAGCATGCTGACAATGCACTGTGAAGCAGCACAGCAGCTATTTGTTTTGTGGTTCTCAACTTAAAAACTCTACCAAGGGATAAGCTATAAATTTCAATTGTCACTTGATCTCAATTAGCCAAATGAAAAACAAAGGAAGAGAAACCCGATTCATAAAAACTCATTGTTGCCAGTTATCTAGTTTTCCGAACAATTGTTTAGGAGCAAATCCAAGTGTGGGAAGAGAGGGAGGGAGGAATAGTCTTACAGAAAAAGTGGCAAAACTAGAAATGTTTCCACCTAGGAACTCTTGTCACTGTTATATTGGGGTTAGGTAAGGTTAAGAGCACGGCTTCTCTGATACGAACAGTAGAAGCAATTGCTTCCGTCATATAACTAAAAAGTGTAATGAAAAAAAAAAAGAAAGCTATTCATTACAATATTAAAAAGAATTTCTCATTAATATCTCTTGTTTCCTAGCAAGTTTTCTTACTTCTACGTTTTGCCTCCAAGTATATCTCAGTTTTTTATCTATGACCTAGTTCTTCAAGAAGAATATCGACGAACGGCGCTAGAACATTAAAAAATGCTCCAGCATAATTAAGTTACAAAGTCGCGATACGTCTCTTAGTTGACGAAGCTATAGAAATAGTAAGATATGTCAACTGTTTGATACAAGTGAAATGTTCCAGGAAGGAAGTGTGATATTTCAAGCAGTTCGTGCCGCTGAATAGAGTTACACCCTCCAAAAATGACGCAGCACTTCTAAAAAGTCATTATATTAGAAAATAAGGAATGTGTTGCTAAGTATAGACACCAGCCGACTGAATAAGGTTGTCGTAGCATTTGTGCAGTGTACAGAAAAAGTTTTTTATAAAAAAGTCCCAATAGGTTAATTATAATCCAGCAAGCGTGTTGATTAAACCGACAGATCTAAAAACGTCATGTGTGCTGCTTGACAAAATGGTTCTTAAAATTAGGAAGAGCGTCAGATATTTTTATCCTTTTCATGTAGTGTTATCAGTGTGCCAATACCGTTCCCATAATATTGTAAATAATGTTTCTTTCAAGTTATCCCGGATAATGTGTTGCTGAGTTGTAATCAAACATAGGACAAATTTGAGGTGTTCAATTCACATTACTTTTTCTATCGGTTCTGCAAACAGAGCGTTATTACAAAAGATTATTCTTTCAGCTTCTTTAGGCTAATCAAGTAAAACATTATCAGAAATGATATTATTGCTTAGTTACTTATAACTATAAAAAAATAAGGAATACCTACACTAGGGTAAAGTAACAGTCAAAACTTTTAAAAGTTGTAGCTATGCGATTATCGTTAAACTGTTCATCTCTTTCCATAGCCAGGAGTGAAACAAAAGAGATAAGAAACGGATGAGTGTTTCCCATTTGATAAAAGTGTATGTAATAATTTTAAAATTGAAACCAATAACAGCGAATATCTTTGAAATGATTAGCTGTACAAAAAAAATGTATATGCCATAAACTGTCTGTTTTAACGAGATCTACATTTTTTGAGTAGTACGTTTTTATCTCTCTCTCTCACTCTCTCATGTTTTAACAGCTATGTGAAACTCATTCATAACATTTTATTTGCCATGTAAACATCTTTTGTATGCGGTTTTTTAATGAAAATTGTTCGGGCCGTTTTCTAGAAAGCCGAACATTTCTAAAACCGTTCTATGCAAATGGTAGTTTAGGGTGGGGGATATTTCTAAAAATCTTCATGTCGCATCCCTGGAAGATACTAAACTTAAATAGCAAGTCTTTTATTTAACAGTCTTTTCGTTTTTGAGTTATGCCGACTCATGTTGGCCTTTTTCTTAAAATACTTTACAAGGGTCCTCAAAATACGAATTTTAGGCGGAATCTCGCAATCAAAATTTTGATTGGAGTACGGTGCCTTCTCAACCTACTATGTACTATGCATATTCGTGCTAGAAAAGGTGAAAATACGCTATGGAAGCAAAGATGTTTACAGAGTTTAGTTGCGTGATGTGTGTCCCATTTAATAACATTTCCATATAGCTTGAAAATATTGATCAATAACTTCCATTATTTTTTTTATTTCAGTTACCGTTTCCGTTAACAATGAACCGAGCTTACCAGATATTCTCTTGACGCAGTTGTCAATTGCAAGTTTATATCCACTCGTAAATACAGCAGATTTAAGGGAAGGCCGATGCTCTTAAGCCATCTTTACCTAGTTCAGTTTCCAATTGGAAGAGAATGCCTCGTTCTATTAGCAAGCGTGTAACGTGTGCGTGCCACATTCGAAAGGTTCGAGTTTCGAATTCGTTGGCCGGGCCACTCTGATGTTGAGATTCTTTGGCCGTAATTCTGTCTACAAATCTGTCTGCCCCCGATTTCCTTTTACGCAACGCCCTTATCACGTCTCACGGTCAGAGGCTCAGGCGCGTGGAGTGCTCGAGGTGACAAGAGTGTAGCTCGTGGAGCCGTCTAGCTTGGTGTTCGAAGAGGGATGGTCCCTCAGAGAGACCTACTGTGGAGAGATTTAACATCTGGAGATGTTAAGAGGCCCGGACTGTGTTCGAGCCTGCCACTTGATATCTGGTCACCCCCTGTGTCCTTCGCTTCAGCCCAACCTCCTGAGAATTCCAGAAGCTTAATAGGTGTGCTTAAGTGCCGAAACCCACATCCGAATTCTGATAGCCATAACCACAATTTCTAAGATGTTAGTTTCGTTTCGTTATCGGCTTACCCTCCCCCTTATTTGTGGGACTGACACCCCTAAGACCTACAAGCCAATGTCTAGGGGTCAGAAGACTGTGGGAAAGCCAACGGCGCGAAACCACAGATGGAGAACCTGTTATGAGTGGTAGGCCCGTAGCCAGGTATGAACATGAGGAAGTGAATGATATGAAATGTAAAGTGATAATTGGAAACGTGTTGATGGAACAACTGGTGGAATGGGTGGCGGGGGAAGTCGGAGGACCTGGAGAAAACCCGCCCAGGGGCCGCTTCGTCCTCCACGAATCCCACATCATTGGGATCGACCCCGGATCGCCTAGATGGGAGGCGAGCGGTCTAATCACTCACACACGGCGCCACCTCTAAGATGTTAGTTTAGTACCTAAACTCAAGAGTAGTGAATTACCAGTGAATGTTAACTAGGAAACATAGCCATGATACAATAGCTGATATTTTAAATCCTACGAACATCACAGAGCGATGATGCAGCCATATATATATATATATATATATATATATATATATATATATATATATATATATATATATATAATAAGGAAAAGTATCAATACAATCCGCAACCACCAATTTCTGAGTAGCTGACTTAAGAATATAAACTGCAGGTTTAAGTTAATCTATTAAGCACGAGGATCTTGGGGCTTACTACTCTAATGGGCTCCCAGTAGCAACTCCCTGCATATAGGTTGACTTTTGTCCTTAAGGAATATTTTGGCCATTTATTTTTATGTAAATAATTATACATACTGTCTAAGTCAATTGTTCTAAAATGATTCATGTGATGCATTTTAAAAATAATAAAAAAATTAAAAGTATTAAGTTTAAAAATATATGTCATACCATATTTTTAAGTTCTGATAAATTTAGAAAAAAAATATTGCATCTTGTACTCTCCAAAGCTACAACATTTAATGCTTTATTCCTCAAAATGAGAGCGTTATTGCAAAAAACTATAGAACCACTTTCTTTTGTATACGTCTCAGAAACAGTATGAACATTTTGAAATAAATTTGTAAGGAAGTGCATCCTGTAGGGCATTTTGAATATGGCAAAGTGTTGGAAAAATATTTGCGAGAAATTGAGGTTTAAATTTGGGCGTGCCTATTATTGAGCATGTGCCTTTTCATTTATAGCTTCAGTTCATTGGTAGTTAAAGTGCACTAAGTATAAAAAGCAATGTTTTTTTTTTTAATTTAGAATTCATATAATTTTATTATGACTATTTCGTTCATGACACGTGATCGTAGGAAGAGGCCGTACATCGGCGCATAAAATTCCAACCAATCGGAACATTATCTCTGCATTTTAATCACACCCAGGTGCAATTGTTGTTATAAATTTATGGCACCCACGCGCACTTGTTTTGAATAAATCTACGTTCAAATAATTTTGGAATCATGGTCGGTATAAAAATATTGCTATTCCAATTGGCTTTACTAAGCCTCTTTTCTTCAACACATTTGTTTATTTTACGTCAAAATAATAGAATGTAGCAATAAAAAAAGATCTGAAATGTATGATATGGACATCAAGTTGCAGCGATTTCGGTACGAATATTCATCAAGACAAAAGGAATTTTAGGAATATTATTCTTCGTGTCCATATAGGCTAATCATTTTTTTTTAATTCATGAAATAGTCTTATTAAATACAACTCGAGCTACAACTTTTCTCTAGATAAATTCATCAAGTTGCTCGCGAATTTATCGATAGTTAGATCTCTTGTTATATTACTTATGTAAATAATCTTGTGTGTTCTACTCACATGACTTTCTCTAGCTGCTCTGCAAACTTCTTACAAAAGATTATTCTTCTTTCCACACAATGCTAATCGAGATAAACATTAACAGAATATTCTTATTACTTAGTTTCCTATAAATAAAAGGGCAATAAAGGAATGCGCTATGCTAATCTGATGCTCAAATGTTTTAAGCTATCGTTAAGCGATTGTCAATGCAAATTGCGTGTTTGCTTGTCAAGAGTAGAACAAAAGAAAAACGAACAATTCCTGTCTGAGAAAAGTATAACTACTTTACAATTGAAACTAATAACCAGAAATATCTCGGAAACGGTTAACTCTACAACAAAAACGTAGAAGACATAAATTGTGTGTTTTGACGAGATCTACATTTTTGTGTGGTACGTTTTTGTTTATCTCTTACGTTTTAGCAGTTAACCAAACTTCGGCAAAATTTTAAAGTCTTCAGAAGCTATTCCTAGAAAATTTAAGATATACATTCTATTTGGAATGTAATTACATTTAATATAGACATTTTAATCAAAATCGTTAGCCATTTTTTAGAAAATCAAAATTTTCGATTTTTTTCTATATAAAGTGTATTATATGGTTGAGGGATTATTTTCAAAATCTTCGTGTCGCTTCCTTGGAAGATATCAAACTTAAATACCAAGTTTTGTATTTAACAGTCTTCATTTTTGAGCTATGCTGTCCCAGACATACACGGACCTTTTTCTAAATGTTCTTTTTTCGGATTCAGGGGACCTCAAAACTATATTTCCGGTGAAATCTCGACATCGAATTTTGGGTGGAATATAATACCTTCTATATTCCTATGTACATTATACATACGGGGCATATTTTTAATTATTCACAATTAGTGATCAAATTTCATAGATGCAACATCTGACAAGAAAATGAAAACATGTTCGCTATTGGTTAAAATAGTGCTATACTGAAAAGAAAATGAAAACATGTTCGCTATTGGTTAAAATAGTGCTATACTGAAAAGAAAATGAAAACATGTTCGCTATTGGTTAAAATAGTGCTATAATAAAAATAATTGCTATTAATATTAAGTTTTGTGATACCCTGTCGCAAGGGTAAAGCGCAATTGACGGATGACTCCACAGCGTCCTAAACGCATTAAGGTCTCATCGATAAATTGAAACTTCTCCGTCTGCTGCGGACGGCTGAGTATCTCAGACACCTTAACATTCTATCAGCAGGGGGGTCGCGCACGAATTCCATGAGGATAGTAATAGAATTCCTGGAAAGAGTCCCATACTTTACACCGCGGTTCTGAAGAAAGAAGTCGTGACCAGGCGTTTCTGCAACGCCCCCTTGATGACAGGCAAAGAATAATGATTAGTCTAAAGTTGATCGATGTGGGATCAATGGAAGCCACATCCATTCTCCAAGGTATCCTCCTCTTTCATCAACATTTGCAAATTTTCCATTATACCTTAACTTCCTTGTTGAACCCATCGTCCATATTTAAAAGATGTTAAAACTCTTTCTCTACCTATCCTTCAACAGACTATTCTTTTATACTTAAGGCATGACAGGTGAGATCTGTGAAGGCTGTCAAGGGGGGGGGGATAAGAACAACTAAAGAAAAGTGACTACAATGTTTTATACTGCTGTACGTCACTGTTGTGCTATGGTTTTATTTATTGTGTATATATTTCTTTTAAGTGTATTTATCTATTATAAGTGGGTACATTTATGAAGGTGTACTGTGTGCTGTAAATTTAAATTGCTATATTTGAATAGCTTTGTATTTTTATTGTAGAGTTTTGCTCTTGTAATTCTTTGCTGTTGTTATAATATTGCTTTTTATTGTGTATTACAAAAGCACGTATGGTCTGTGGACCCGCGCAATTGTTGAAATTCAATGTTGATATTGGTATGTCAATAAATACACTTATTCATTCAACAAAAGCTTATTATTGTATCTATTTCTTTGTTAATAGAGATAATTATTAACAGAAATTGTTTTACTACCTATTTTCTGATGGGATCAAGGTGAATAAGGGAATACACCACGCTAAAGCGATCGTCAAATCCTTTAAGAGTTGGTCTCTATGTGATTCCCTTGAAATTGACCAGGATAAAAAAAGAAAACTTATTACGACTTCTCGATTCAGAAAAGTATTGGAATTTTGAAAGTTATACCAAAATCAAGGAATATATGGGGAAAAATACATTTGACATAAATTGAGTGGTTTAACGAGATTTATATTTTTTATCTAGTAAGCTATTTTCTATCTCTTACGATCACCTGATATACAAAAGTCACCGCGAATGAAGAGTTGTTCAGAGGCTATTCCCGGAAAATTAAAGGTATTAGTTTTATTTGTCATGTAAATATCGACAATATGTAGCATTTTAAATCAAAACTGTTACAGCCATATTTGAAAAATGTAAATTTTTAAGTCTTCCACGCTAAGGGTAGTTAGCGGTGGGGGATTTTCCTGAAAATCATTCCATCACATTTTTGGAAGATACTGATCATAAATACCAAGTTTGGTATTTAACCGAGTTTTCGTTTTTGAGTTTTGCTGTTCACAGACACACATTAATCTTTTTCTAAAAATTGTTGTTTTATTCAGGGAGTCTCAAAACGGTGGTGAATTTTGGGTGGAATGGAATACTTCCTCTCTACTCAATATTTAGTAAAGAAATGTAAAATGGAATAAACGATACTATACATAGTCTACAAATATGATTCAGAATCTTAAGTCTGCAATGATCATATAGTGTGCACAAATACAAATAGTAAACTATTAAATATTATGATTACAATAAAATTCAAATTTTAACCTTTCTATCCACAACTGTATTAAGAATTTCCTTAATTGGAATAATGTATTAAATTCTATCATTAACAGTGATAATAATATTTAAAAGATTACACATCTGGGTTTTTCTATTGACTATTATCACATTACTACACCAGCCAAACACGGTGATGATGCACGTATTTAGGTACATTTAAAGAACTAACTTGTGCTTTCAAAACATGTGTGTGCCAATTGGAGAGAGCGCGGCGTCAAAGGCTTGTTGCTGAGAAAGTTTCCCACAGAGAATAAGAATGTACACAACACATCACTGCATCTGTGGGGACCTAAAATCACAATCTTCTTTGGATTAGCTTGAAAATGTTACCATTTCTGCAAAATATAAAACTGTTGAAGCGTACAAAATCCTAATGCGATATTTAAAACTCTTTTTTAGATATAAACTCATTTTATAATTAATCACTTCTGATATGATAATGCAAAATATTCCTTATACAAAATAGATTATATAATTCCGAAATGTTGTTTTGAATTAAAAACAATAAATATAAGGGGATAATTGCGCAGCCAGTGATTAATCTCTGTGTAGAAAAAAACAATTGTTTTGTATATAATATTGAAGGAGTATAGAAATCCTTTGCCTACAGTCTTCTATCACTATATATAAAATTAAACAGAATATATTTCTCTTTCGAAAGATACAGTCAATCTTAAAAGTCCAATGCCATATCCGGGATTTGAACCATGGATTTCCTAGTCTCCATCTAGTTGTTCTAACCACTTAGTTTCCATGCAAATATTCCAGCACGGTATAAAATTTCCAAAACGACTCGAGATTTTCTGGTATACTACAAAAAGATCTCAAATTATTCTGGGATTACGTACCCCATTGGAGACTTAATATATCGTAAACACTTTAAATCCCGGGCTTGATAGTTTAACCAAATATTAGGTAAGTCATTGTCAGTTAAATACTTCTTCCGCACTGGCCCTGTGTAGGACAGAAGTTGGAAAGGGTAGACTCGGACAATTCAATGCCATTGCCGGTATTTGAACCACGGATTTCCTAGACTCCTAGAGCTTTAACCACTCAGCTCCATGGCAATATGCCGATACGGTATTAAATTCCCCAAACTGACTCGAGATTTTTTTCCAGTAAACCACAAGGTGAATTCAAATTATATTTAGAAGATAAATATTTCTCTTTCTTTAAGCCCGAAGGTTCAAAAATAATTAGTTTGTAGTGGAAATACACCACACCTTCATGCTGTGTTGTATTTGAGCGTAAAATGGGTTTAAGGCTGTGGGCAGTTTAAAATACATCGAACACATTCTCCTGTGCAAGTTTTTGTGAAACCAGTTGGATTCGCATAATTTAAACTTTAGCTTTCCGCACACATTTTCGTGGTGTAGTATGGCTATGGCTGTGGCCATTCCCCACCATTTGATGTCATAAATACTTTACCATTGTTGCTCAACAGGTCGAGTGTAGGCCAGTAACGATAAGAACGCTGTAAAAAAACTACGTTGAAAGAAAGCTGCATAAAGAAGTAACTGTGGAAACGGTCGCAAGTGGGGACAAGCTTAACCCGATGTTAACTCATTAACAAAGCCAGATTGTAGTGCTAGACATGCAACATAAGCATTTCCAAGCTACACCTGCTAACAAAAGCTCTTTATCCTTAAAGCACGATATCTCTTACTCAAAAGGGACACCACAAACTCCATATAAAGCTCTCGAAGCAGGAGAATGTGTTATGTAGCTAGTGGAACAAGACCAGGAAGGATCAAAAAGGGTAAAACTACTTCAATAATTTTACTTACGACTATTAAACTATCATGCATGTGTTGTGAGAAATTATCTTTACTTTACTTTGGTTCACAGTATTATGTAGAAGTTCTTGAACCACGTCGCAATTTTACTCTTGGATGCTACATCACCACATGTGTCAAATACAATAGTAATGTGACTGTTTGGCAAGTATTAAACAACTATAATTTACTTTCAAAATGAGTGTGTATCAGTTCGAGAAAATAAGTTATTTATTACCTTTGTAATGGCCAGATTACTTTCGAGTATCGAAACTCAAAACCAGTTTGGGTTTCGAGTATTGAGTAACTGTGGTGTAGTCTTGAGGCAGTGTTACCAATAACAGGAAACTACAAAATAATACGTTGCCAGTCCCGGTAGCCGTGGTCATTGGCGCCTTTGGCGTTGACGTTGATTTTCTGCCGCGAAAGGGTTGCAGGTATAAATCCCGCTAACTGCATGGATATTTAGTGTTTTGTTTCTGTATCTGTACTATTTTAGTAATTCCTTCCTTCCTCCTGCTGACCAAGTACGTTACGCCTGAAGGCGATTGCGTGTAAAAAAAAATAAAAATAAAAAAAAAACAACACGTTGAAGGTTCATTGTAACACTTAGCCATTAATTCCTATTACAATTATTTATACCTTCGACTTTTGTACCTGTTGTGAATAAAATTACATTTGATTAAAAACTAATTTTTATCCAAATAAATTAAATCTAATTAAATGTAAACTACAAAGCATTTGGTGGCCGAGACCTTACTAGTATGCATTTAACGTGGTAATATGAGCAATAATATCAGGAAAACTAACATGTGTGCCGCTTTGTCCACCACAATTCTCACATGCGGGCACTTGGGATCGAACCCGGGCCGTCTAGGTGAGAGGTGAGTAGTTTAACCACTCAGCCACGGCGCGGCCGTGTATAGAAGTGAAAACAAAAGAATGGTTACCAGGTATACGTCAAATACTCAGGTAAACTTAATAAAATACACTTAAAATGTCTAACCATGGAGTGCTCCATAAATAAATAAATAAATAATAATAATGTTCTTATGCTGACACATTTTTGAAATTTGACAAAAAATTTTGGAAATTAAACAATATTTTGTTTCATAATAACATGAATGTCGTTTTTCCCACTTGGTGCAATTTAGCTACCTATTAACTGAAGCTATATATGGGTAGCATGCTTATTAATAGACTTTCCGAACTTTAAAATTTTATTTTCTCGCAAATCTTTTCAATGCTTTTGATTACCCAAAACATTTTACACGATGCAATTTTTCACTAATTTGCTTTTAAAATCGTATTTTTCCTCTCAATAGCACATCGGGGAAAATTGTCATTTTTTTCGAATAAGGTTCCAATTTTGATAAATAAATGATTAAATTTTGAAAAATCAAGAGTTTTAGAGAGTACGGAATATAATACTTTGTCTCCAATAATTAGGGCCAGTATAATAAAATAAAACATGACAGAGCTATTAATAAACTCATTTGCTGTAAAACTGGATTTTTGTATATGAAGAGTTTAGAAAATGTATCATGTGGTTAAGTTTTATTAGAACAATGAAATTATGAGTAAAAATGATTTAAATACCTACGCAATCTAGAATTTTGGTACATGACAAAAGTATGATTATGGTGTACAATAATTGGTATAAATTTCAATAGGATATCTTGCATACTGTGGATTTTCCAAATTTTGCAGATACATTACCTTAATCAAAACTACCCGCACACGCAACACTCTTGTGTTTTTATAAGATGCGGAATTCCTTTCTTTCTGTTCTATTTCTCACTTCATTCTCTCGTATTTCTCCGCTCTCCCTTCACCTATGTATTAAATTCGGAGATTCTTTCTCCCTTCCTAATTTTCTTCCTCAATTTTCCTATTCCCGTTGCCTCTCTTTCCCCGTTCCTGTTTCCTTCCATCGTTCTCACGCTCTCTTTCCACAGTTTGTCCATATGAAATCATAGCATTTGATGTTTTGACATCCGAATAGTAATACACATTTTTTTGTGGAGTTCACAAGAATAAAAACTTAGACAAAAGCTTTAGCAGGGCAGAAAATCTGATTCCTCCTTGTGATGTGTTGCAATCAAATCTGCACCATTTCTTGTGGTAACTGATTTACGCAGGCAAATAATTTTTATAGCCCCTTTAATGCTATAAATACATAATATAACTTGCAAGAAATACTGTAGGTATTTGTAAGCTCTTGCTATGTAACGTTTTTACAAAATGAATAATATGGCATGAGAATTTTCTTTTGTTTATCGTAGATTAACCCCTCCCCATGTTGATGAAAGCAATTAATGTGCTAAATTCCATATTTTTAAAATGTGACCTATTATACTTTACTTTTTTGGAATGAAGCGACTGACAGTCGCATACTGACTCATAGTGGGAGTAAAAGGTAGCCTATCAGATGGCGACACTCGTGATACATGAAATGATATTAGTTGGAAAAGAAATATTAGAAGAAAACTTCCCAGGCCTAAGTAATTCTCCGGCATTTGCCAGTTAACAGAACTGAGACAACCCTGAAAAACATTGTTAGGAAGGATTTTACAGACGGAATTTGAGGTGCACAGCTCCAGTTCACGAGTCCATGCCATAATGAGTTCAGCTATCAGTATCAATGTCCTCACGGTGTATTCTGTACATAACAGCTAACGTATGTTTTACTGGAACAGATTGTGGCTCGTCATCTTGCGTTTACATAAAAGTTCCCTGATGCAACCGTCTCCAAGAAATCCACAATTCATAGATAACTAGAGAAATTTAAACAGACTGTGTTAGACTAAAAAAACATGAACAGTCAATCGATCCAACCGAGGAGGAATTAAGACGATTTCGGGACCGTCGTGGAAAGAGGTAAAAGGAAATTGTTGTGTCATATTACGTGTTTGCTCACTCTCCAGGTCCAAATCAATGTGATTTTCTGTGCGAAATGCTCAAAGTTTCAGTTGATGGAAAAAATCCTCATATGCTCGGTGAATTGGATGATTTTCGTTTCAGAAATTTGTCCATGTTCAGCAAACCAACATGTACCAGAATATATTGATACCTTTAATAACAAGCAGTAAGCCTAACTTTTATTCATGTTGGCAATGAACTGTTGGTTTTTACTCATTTTGGCAATGAACTGTTCTTCCACATATGCCATAGATGGAATATGTATGGAAAAGTCTTATTGGACATAAAAATGCAATGTCATTGCCGGGATTTGAGTACACCTTGTGGTTTTGAGCAATTTAATGTCTTGTCGGTATGTTGGCACGATGGCTCAGATGGTTCTTCTTCTTCTTCATTTACGATACACATTTCCGTTATTTTTTTGGGCGTACTTCAGCCTGGGGCTTATTATGCTATCTACTTCGTTTAGAGCCATTACACCTGCATTCCTTAAAAAGGAGCGCAGCCTTGCTATGAGTATGGATGATGTTTCTTCTGGTTCTATAAACATTTTCCCAAAAGCTTTGTATTTCTTGCGAGCCAAAGCTTCGCAGCAGCATAAAATGTGCTGAGCTGTATCAATCTCCTTCCTGCATAATCTGCAGTCAAAGTTGCCCTGAAGCCCTTCAATTGTGTTAAAATGCTTTTCCACAGGGGCATGCCCTGTGAGGAAAGCAGTAATTGGGCTCAGATTGTTAGAGCAATGGTAAGAAAGTCAAAGATTCATGGTTCAAAACCCGACTATGACATTGAAGTTTTCAGTACTATTCTAAGTTTTATTCATATTGTTTCACATATTTAGCACTATCTGGGGAATAAACGAAGAGTCGGGCCACCCCAGTTGCGCATTTCAAGCAAAGCCCGGCACATTACAAACAAAGCAAGCTACATGACAACCGATTTGATCATTATTGTGTAGAAAGATAAAATAAACAGCACATGCAGACAATTGCGCAGAGCTACAATGTATTAGTTTTTGCTTCATTATAGCCTATTAGATCCGCTAGTGTGCGTTATATATCGAAAATCTAAAGTAGAATAATCACATCCTATAATCCTATAATCACATAGGAAAAACTGTTGCACTGACGTAACAATGGAACAACGCATAACCCACGATTGTCATTTTGCTGACGTATGTGTGCAAACTTGGGAATGTATGATGAATTAGCAACCAATTAGCGGAGTAGCCAATTTTATTTATTTTTTTTAACCGCTCCTCTACAGGGTAACATATAACTTGATACAGCGGCACACGGTGGATTATTATTCCTGTAATGGATGAGCATAGATTGGGATGACTATTACAGATATAATATTGGTTATTAAAAGTCCAGAGTTCACTGGCTAACTTAAAATGTACCGCGGCTTCCCCCCCCTAACATCCTCCATGATTGGACTATCATAGGTTCATTTTTATCCGTTATTTCCCATTGTGGCGAGTTTATGCACTGTCTAGTGGCCCGAGATACTATTTAATGTGAAGTCAAGGTTGATGCGATTTGAATACTGTCCCTCTAGCCTCAGGTGTTCGTCCTTTTTTGGATTAGGTATCCTATTTATGCCGCAATACCAATGGTATTTATATATCGCTGCTATCTTGACACCACGACGGTATAACGCTCTACCAAATCATAAGGTGCGTTGCATTTATATTCAGCTAGACAAAAATAACAGAGCAACCTTTGAATTGCATCCATTACTGCAATAGAAGGGGACGTAGAAAGGCTGGATGTATTACTTAGTAATGCAACCACTTCTAGAGTACTGTGATTTGGTTTCTAATCCGCAAAATATAATCGCTCTTTCTAGCCAGAGCTCACTGTGATAGCTTTCTCTTCCGCAAAAGATCACCGATCTTACTCGGTAGGGAGTAATATAGCTTCAATGTAGGTCCACCATTCAACTAAGACGCCATTCTTACTTGATTGGCGCGGATAAAATGGGTACCCAGTGGATATAGATAATGATATATTTTAATTAAGAGTAGCTGTACCGTTATTTTACTCCACATCCCTTATTTACTGTTCTTGTTTAACCCTTTTATATTAATTACTTTCGTGGCTTCAAAAACCAACATCTACTTAAAATGTGGCAAAAACATCAGTGTAACGTACTGAGTGTAAGTAGTGTGTGTGTATGTGTGTGTGGGTGGGGTGGGGGTGCAGTCATTGTGTTATCGCCTTTTTCATGTGCTGACAAAGTAAGGAAAAAAAGTCTATAAACATGTGCAGCAGAGAACTTTGAAAACTTAAAGTCTATTAACCAATCTGAAGTATGCAATCACTAAAACGGTGTTATAATATTCAATCTCCTCAGCCAGTCGTATGCATTACTTCCATTCTGACTAGCAAATGAATATGTTTCATAAAGTCATAGGTCCCTGCAGTGCTTCTGCTATACTGTATCTGTGACCTCATATTCCTAACCTCAAAATGTTCAGTTGAATACTGTCTTTCTACTCTACATTTTACTTACCCTAGCACATATGTATGTACAAAGTACATACTAGGTAGAGAAGATATTGTATTCCACCAAAAGTTCGATACCAAAATGTTACCGGAAATACATACTTTGAGATCCAAAAAGCCATTTTAGAAATGGGTCAGTGTGTGTGTGTGGACAGCATAACTTAAAAAAGAAAAGCCCGTTAATCATCAAACTTCGTATTTGAATTTAGTGTGATATAACACGAAGATCTTCAGAACAAACTACACTTTACATGAAACTTCATCGTAGTTTTAAATTCTCTAAACAAATGGCTCTAAGGATCTCGATTAAAATGCCGTATATTAAAGATGTTTACATGGCAAATGAAATGTATACCCTGCACTTTTTTGGAATCGCCCCTGAAGTCCTTTTCATTCTGAATGACCTTAGCATAACAGGTAATCCGTAAGAGATGGACCAAGAGTTATTATACAAAACGCATTAAAAACACATTTTGTGTTATATGCATTTTTGTAGAGCTAATCATTTCAGAGATATTCCAAGTTATCGTTTCAATTTTAAAATACTTAAGCTGTTCTCAAACGGGAAGTCCTCAGTTGTTTCAGATACCTTATTTTACTCCTGACCATGGAAAGAGAATAAAATTTCAATTAAACTCTCATATCGACAATTTTTAAATATGTGACTGTCATGCTAGCCTAGTGTATACCCTTATTCCCCTTCTAACTGTAAGGAACTAATGAGACTACTTCTGATAATGTTCATCTTGATTGATGTTGTGTAGATGACATAATAATCTTTAGTAAGAATAGTTTGTTTGCAGGAAAGAGGGAGAGAGAGAGAGGGAGAGAGAGAGAGAGGAAGAGAGAGAGAGAGAGAGGAAGAGAGAGAGGAAGAGAGAGAGAGGAAGAGAGAGAGGAAGAGAGAGAGGAAGAGAGAGAGAGAGGAAGAGGAAGAGAGAGAGAGGAAGAGAGAGAGAGAGAGAGGAAGAGAGAGAGAGGAAGAGAGAGAGGAAGAGAGAGAGGGAGAGAGAGAGGAAGAGAGAGGGAGAGAGAGAGGAAGAGAGGAAGAGAGAGAGTGGAAGAAAGAGAGGAAGAGAGAGAGAGAGGGAGGGAGAGGGAGGGAGAGTGAGAGAGAGATAATGTGTGTGTGTCGTGAGAATGGAACACGTCCGAATTTTCTGCACACCGTTTTTGCATCTGTAAATGGAAGCAGATAAATTCCAAACTACCTTGAACAGCCGATTGCAGATGCTAAGATGCTCAGTTTCCATTCTGGCTTTTATTGTGCTTTAACATGGAACTTTTTCCACATAATCAAATTCACTGTTCGAAGACGGTATCCCAGAAGCAAATATTCGCAATTTTAATGGCTGTAATGGCGAAATCAATTCACCACCCACAAATTTTGAAGCTGCCATTCATTGCTCCAATTTCTTATTTGCTGTATCATTCTCAACCTCTAATTCGCCTGCCATTTAGCGTTAAAATGATACATCTGTGAAATTTGACAAAAAAATGTGGAAAATAAAACTTTATTCTGTGTCATAATAAAATAATATGTATTCTGAACTTTAAGAAAATTTATAGTTTTCCCGTCGTTTAATTGAAAGTTTCAATTTACATGCGCATACTTTAAACCTTTATTTCTCCCAAACTTTTTTTCAACACTTTTTCAAACTAAAAATGCTCCTCACCATTCAGTTTTTATTAATTTGGTTTTAAGTTTTTATACTGCCTCTCAAAAGTGTATTACAGAAAATTGTCATATGGTTTTCCGAAAACATGCTTCAATTTTGAAAAAAACCATTACATTTTCAAAATTCCAGATTTTTCAAGAGTTATGAGTTTTAAAATGTTTCCACAATAGTCAGGGTTGACAAAAACATATATGACAGATCTATTTGCAAACTCGTGCACTTTGAAACTTGAATTTGTTATGTGAATAGTTTTAAAAACGCATCACGTGGCTCATATTTAGTTTAACAATGTGTTTGCACAACAAACAGTAATTATTTAACTAATCATGTGAGCTAAATTTTGATGAATTGCAAAATATCACAATCACTGTGTGTTATAACTGGTAAGAATTTTAATAAAATATCGTGCATACCGTGTATTTTCCTAATTTCACAGATATTTATCACCTTGTAATCAAGTAGACATCAGTCACTCTCGTCACTAGCCACAGTCAGCTTTAATCCACCGTCATGTTAAACAGGGAAATCACTCTCAGAGAAAAGAAAGCGTTTCAATTTAAGTTCACGTCTGAAGTATTAAAATAGTGTTATTATGAAAAAGAAGACCAACGGGATGGCTCCGCGGTAACACGCGAGGCTTGCATTCAGAAGGACTCTACAGCGTCCGCCAGTGTTGGACATTTTTGGTGGTGTTTTAACGTCTACTTTTAATACTATGGCACCGCAGACGATGATACACGGAATGAAGATGAGCACTGGTGGAATAAGATAGCGGGGGAACCCGAAGAAAACACGTCCTGCGCCTCTTTGTCCACCACAAATGCCACATGTGGTCGCCTGGGATCGAACCCGGGCCGCCTTGGTGAGAGGCGAGTGGTCTAACCACTCAGTCACAGCATGACCGTTGATGCCGGACAGAAGATGCATATACTTGCTCATTGGAAAGTTCTTCTCGGACCTGCATAATGACAGCTGTCAATGAGCCGCACCCGTGGATTGAATTCGCCCCGGCTCCGCCAGAGGGAAGCCTTTCTGAGCAGCTCCCTGCTAGGTAACCTTGCCTCTCTCTATCGGTCTATAGTCTTAATTCCAATTTTTCATTTTCCTGGGGGTTGTAAGGATAAATGATTCACATTGGTTTGAGATGAGAGGTTTCCCCACCGTGTCGTCCTCCTTTTTGTAATGGCTCCAATACTAACTTCATATACCCAAGGTTGCGGGTTCAAACCCGGCGGAGGACGATGGATTTTTTCGGGCGTAAAAATACTCGGAAGGGGAGTAAGATTTACGGCACGTAAAAGAACCTCAAACCTAATAGAGAGACCTCTGAGCAAAATTAAGTGGTCTTTCACGCTCAGCATAGAATGGGACGCTGAGAATCGCAGCAGTTAAAGAGCGTGCATAAATAAAACTGCATTTCATTTCATTTCCCCACCCTTCCCTAGACATAGAGCATATCGAAAAGAATGTGAACGTAACCAGATATAGAACGTTGATGGGACCAAACCATCATCACTGGGTTTCGCATTAGCCTTGGACGTTACATACTCATTTGTGACCACACTAATTATCCGACTGAACCTAAATTAAACCGTGGCTATGTAATTTGTACATAAAGCCAAAACGTGTACATTTTAAAATGTTAAAAACCACTGTTACAATTAGTATACATTGTGAGACTTGTATAGATTGAACATTATATGCCTACGTTTAAGACACATCAAAATTTATAAGAATAGTTTTAAATTTCCAAAAGGCATTTTTTCAAATTTACCACCACAGTATACATGCCAGAAAATGTCAGAGATATATATTTATTTACATTACCTAGTAGGTAGGGGAAATATTGTATTACACTAAAATTTTACCTGTGGAGAATCCATAAAAATCCCGTATCGAGACCCCTTCAATCCATTCTGAAATGCCTTCATACAGCTTTACATCATCGTTGGCTTCTTTTGGTTCAACAATTTTTATTGTATTCTGCTGCCCTAAATGCTCATTTGCTCTGTTAAGGTGGAAGCACATTTTATATGCATTTATAACTCGTGCTTCCACGGACTCTTTAATAAATATATTATTTTATTTAAATTAAAATTAATTTCATCAGAATTAATATGCCTAAAATGTTCGTTAATACTTTTTCCAAAATTATACAAGTTTTCTTCTCAATTTTTTTCAGCCTTCAGCTTTGGCACATTTGAAAACAAAAGAACGGTTCACTCTTATTTGGACATTAATGTTTGCTAAATAATTAAAATACAGGATAAATTAACTAATCCTCATAATGAAAATGCTTACTGGTGTTCTCATGAAGTGCAGAAGATTTATTGGATGCCTTTATCAAATAGGGTATTAGAATTTAATAAGCAAAGAGTTACAGGAGTCCTATATTTATTTATTATGCAAGTGCTTAAAGTATATTTCTTACTTTACTTTCTTTAGCACAATATACATAGTAGGTAGGAATGGTATTTTATTCCGCCCAAAAATTTGATACTAGATTTGATACAAGATTTCACCGGAAATACTAAATCAAAAAACACATTTTTATAACATATTTTGTGTGTGTGTGTGTGTGTGTGTGTGTGTGAACAGCAAAACTCAATCGAAAAGTCCATTAAACACTAAAGTTGGTATTTAAGTGTAGCATCTTCCAAGCGTGCGACTCAGAACAATCACCCACCCAAACTACCCCTTATATGGAACACTTTTTGGACATTTTCAATTTTCTCAAAAATGGCTCTAATATTTTTGATTAAAATACCATATTTTAGAGATATTAACATGACAAAGAAAATGTATACGCTGAATCGTCACTGAAGACCTCTTCATTATGGATGACTTTTGTATACTTAACTGGTAAACCTTAATGGACAAACAAAATTTACTACACAAAAAATGTAGTCCCGTTAGAATACACAATTTATTTCATAGAGGAAGTGTTCTTTTTTTGTTTTTTGCCGAATTAACCATTTCCGGGATATTTCTTGTTTTTCATTCAATTTAAAAATACTTAAATTTTTCACAAATGAGATGCCGACATTCTCTTCATATCAATTTTGTTTTACTCCTGGCCTTGCAAAAGAGAAACCAATTCCAATTGCATCACATAGCAATAGGCTTTTAAAAATATTTGACTATCGCATTAGCCTTCCCTTCTGCTTAGAAGGACTAATACCACCATTTCTGCTAATGTTTATCTCGATTAGCCTGAATAAGAGAGAAGAATAAGCTTTTGTAAGAATAATTTGTTGCAGAATAGGTAGAGAAAAATCATCTGAAAGAAACAATGTTTTTCTGATACGTCTCCCAACTTAAAAAGAAAAAGAGACAACCCATGCTTACGCCATCCTTTGTTCCCCTTTCTGAGCGTGTTCCCTTATTTACTTCCTGCTAAGAAGGAAGTAGTAACAACCATTTCTGGTACAGTTTATCTCGATTATTATGCGATAATAAGGTTTTGTAGGAATAATCTGTTGCAGAATAGCTAGAGAAAATCGTCAGGTTGGAACACAAGCTTTTTTCTGGTACATCTTCCAACTTCAAAAGAAAAAGAGCCAACCCATATATATATGATACCTTGTTCCTCTTTCTGAAAAAGCACAAAATACAGTCGTGTTAATCGTCGTAACTTCCCCAATCCTGAATCATAGATGCGCAATAGCACTGAGCAGCTCACTTGCATAATAAGAGACGTGGGGGTCAGTGTCCCATCTGGTGTGAGTGTGATTTATGGTCACTAGCTCCTCCGCCATTCTCGCCACTTCATTTCTCAGAGGTTTCATACAAGCCGTATTGCTATGTCCGATTCTTACCAGTTTATTTCTAATTCCGCACCATAATGAAAACGTTTGGAAAATAATGAGGTGATTTTATACTTGTACAAAACAGTTCATGTTACGGTTATTTCCTTTACTCAATTCAATATATTCAAATAACATCCAAAGAACAAGAATAAAGTAAGCGCCTTATAAATTGTATACGTAGATTAGATGGTTCATTTAGAACCAAATGTTATAGTCAAATGAAACTTAGTTATGTCAAAACACAACAGCTAGCAACGTAGCTGCTTACTGTGATTTTATCTTATATGGCGTACTTGAAAATAACGTTAATAAAGACGCAAAAAAATAAAATAAAGAGCATAGTAATGTATGTTTATTTACAAAATATAGTAACGAGTGTATTTCAACTAAGGATATTCCAATTTTAGCTTCCCTAACATATATGTACAATGTATATAAGCGGTAGAGAAGGTACTGTATTCTATTAAAATATTCTATACCGAGATTTCACAGAAAATTCATGCTTTATCACCCCTGAATAAAAAAAAAATAAAATAAAATAAGGTCCGTGTGTGTGTGCGTGCGCGTGCGTGCGTGGAGAGCATACCATTAAAACCAAAAGTCGCTTAAATACCATCTACACGAGGATTTTAAGGAAAATCCCCCACATCCGAAACTACCCTCTACATGGAACATTTTTCCTAAATGTTCGATTTTCTAAGAAATCGTTCAAATGATTTTGATTAAAGTGGCGTATATTAAAGACGTTTACATGGAAAATAAAATGTATATTCTGAAATTCTTGGGTATAGCCGCTAAAGTCCTATTTACTCTGAATGACTTTTGCATAACCGATAAACCGTAATCGTTAGAGAAAACCTTACTACAAAAGATGTAGATCTCGATAAAACTCAATTTATATCACACACATAGCCTTTTGTACAGCTAATCGTTTCCTTGATATTCCCTGTCAGTAGTTTCAGTTTTAAAATATTGAAACTTGTCTCAAACGGGAAGTCCTAAGTTTTACATCTCTTGTGTTTTTATCCTGGTCATTATAATCCTACAGCGAAAGCTTTTAAAAGGTGTGAATGTCACTTTAGCTGTGTATTCCCTTATTTTCCTTTTCCTTTTAAGCAATTAAATATAATTACATTTCTGGTAATGTTTATCTTGATTAACATAATGTACACCACATATAATATTTTGTAAGAATATTTTGTTTGCAGAGCAGATAAAAAAATTACGTAAATGGAACACGTCAGATTTTTTAATAACATAATGCAACAATTTAACGTAAGAAATAATATATTTTTTATATTATCTCTCTGTTCATTACCTATTCTGATAAATTTGAACATTCCTCCAAATGTAACGTTGAATTATTTTAATAGTGCATTTTCAAGAAGAAAATTCTGAAAACTGATAAAACTTGTTACCATCACACTTAATTACTTAGCAGTGGGACGTCTTTTGATTAATTGTTGTGCAAGTACCTAAATTCTCGTCTGTAAGGTAGCGTACTTTTCCTTGAAGCCATCTTGTATATCGGTGTGTGCTACACTTTTGCTGTGTGTAATTTATTTCAAGTAACATACGTATAAAATGAGGGAATCTAATAACAAGATATTAAAGAGACATGTACGCTGTAAAGGTATGCCCCACCAAGCATATCAACAGTGCAAGATTTGACATTTTTGGTGGAAATCTTGGAATATTAAGTGGATCAAAAAAGTATTAAATATTGGTGGCGAGTTTACTTTCTCTATCACCTAAATAGTATTTTGAGAAATTATTGCATTCCGTTCAAAAATTATTTGCATATTTTAACGGAAATGCATGTTTTGTGGCCTACTGAAAGAAAGACATATATTTAAGAGAATGGTCCTTGTGTGTATGTTTGTGAACAGATAACTCAAAGGTTTAAATTAAATTCAGTATCTTCAAAAGATGCCATACGAAGACTTGCAAGAAAATTATACCCCAACTATCCTTTTCAAAAAATACTTCTCAATATATTTAATTTCCCATGCTCTAACGGTTTTAATTTAAATAGAATATATTAATATATTTTAACTAGCAGATTAAATTTATATCAGAAAAATGTGGTTCGTTTAAAATACAATTTATTTCACAAAATACTTTTATAGCATCACCCACTTACGAGATATCCGTTAATAATTTATATATATTGTTCAATTGTCAACATTCGTTTTCTTTGTTTTGTGATTGCGTGGAAAAAGGTATAATTTTAAGGCCAGTACAAAGCGTCCAGTTCTGAAACCATTGACTATCGCTATTACCTTTGCATTTATAACGAAATACAATTATAGGTCATGATTTTAATGAAGTAACTAGAAAAATAAGCATTCGTAATAATATTTTCACGTTCATTAATGAACCATACGGGGACAGAGAATGTCGTTTGAATGTTACACATCCCAATTTTAGATTTGAGGTTTCAACTTGACACCATATTCTGAAAAAGGCAGTAAAGATTCCAGTTTCTATATTTTTTAAAGCAGCAGTAAGCAAACAAGGATTTAAGTGGATCAATTTGACCCAAACGATGTTTCTACAGTTAAGGGGACCCGGTATGGCAAATATGTGTAAAAATACATTTTTTTATTTCTTTTTATATATGAAAATACTAGAGATCGTTTTGAGTCAGATGCTTCTATTTTTATCTTAATATCACTATTCTAAGGATTTTTAGAGAGTATTTACCAAGGGGATGCATTTAGGGGTGTGGTTGATCAAGTTATTGATATTTGTTTTTGTTATGAATGGAATTAGTATATTTAAAGTTCCCATTTTTAGGAGGGAAATGTTGTGGGAAATTTTTGAAATGGCCATACTGATTTTTGGCAACACTGAGTACTGATTTATCATGGCAACTTAAACCTAGCCAGCTTTTTCGTGTAAACATCTTAGTTTGTTAATGATATGATTGCGAATATTTTGTTGTTGTGTTTGGCTATTATTTCAATTTGTGTACAATGCCACGGCACAGTAATAGGGTTTTCAGAAAGCGGAAGAATGTTGGAAAACCAAAATATATCACTGCAAATTATGATGATGTTACAAATGCACATGTGGATGTTGAACTCCACACTAATGAAGGTAAAAGCAATAGTGATGATGTGAATGTATAGTTCTTCTAAAAATAAACTGCAGAACTATGGAGATGAATATAATAATTTATTGAAACATGCCGATGAAAATAATACTAATGAAATAATAAATATTCAATTATTATTAGATATTTTCACAACCCTGACAATCCTTCCATTCGTGCTGGAATGTATTGAAAAGTTAGTTCTAACTTTGAAGCACGATATCTCAAAACTACATTTTTGGATACATAACGAACATTTTCTCAGACACTGTTAGGCATAGAAAGCTCATACTTTCAGGCCTTATGTTTATATAAATGATAAATATTTTAACAGGGTCATTTTTTTAAAATTATCTATAGTTTTGAAATTTTGAAGTGATCAGTATGATATTTTTAATGACAAATTTACTTCTGCAAAAAAAACAAAAAAAAACAAAAACATTATGTACTCTTCAAATAACTACTCAAACAAACAAAAAACACGTTAAATGTGTACAAATGTCCATATAGTGTGCTGTAAAAATTTGAAGTAGATAAAATAAATAGTTTCAAAGAAAATGTTCATTGAAAGGTTAAATTCGTCAGTATATGCCTTACCGGGTCCCCTTAAAGGGTTATTTTAACTAAAACAATAGAACATATTCTGGATGGTTGAACATGATTTGCAAAACGCCCTGCGACACTCCCAGAATAGACAGTGCGATATAACTGCACACGATATAAAACTGTAACGACCATCAACCAACAAACTGAACAGACAGTCGTAAATATAAAACCTTAGCGCCATATCCGACACTCGCATTCGAAAACTTAGAGGTATAAAAGGAGCATAAAAAGATCATGAGGAAAAAGAAATAAGAGACATTGGTCAGGAAGTAGTAGCAAGGACAAATCAGGATAAAAAGAACCAAATATTTGTGGTTCATAAACCGGTTATAGCGTCTCCTTCTACCGCTTTGTTGGATACTAATCTCATTTTGAATGCAATAAGTAGTGTGAATCATAAACAGTCTAAAATCGCTGCGCAAAAAGCCACCTGATGGGTTTTGATTGTTTTACATATTTTTATACACGCACGTGAAAATTTATATAATCGGTTCAACTTTCAAAACAGTATAAAACAGGGAAGAATCTGTATGGCTACCAAAGCTACAAGGTGTATTATCGTTTCCTCTTTTTGCGTATTATGTTCTCTCCACTACATAGATAGTAAATAGAGAAGGTATATTGTATTGAATATAAAATTCAATATCGAGATTTCAGTGTAAACACATGTTTTAAGGCTCCCTGAATCCAAAAATGATACAGTAATCTCCGTTGCGGCCCTCAGATAAATTACGGAAATGGTTACCTTCTGCTCACATACGGGTGCACAATTTGGGAAAATATTCTCGCTCACTCGTTTAAGCTTAGCAGCAGGTAGTTCATGATGTTACCACCAAGTTTCTGTAGATTGCACAAGGACTTCCGCTGCTGAGCTTAGATATATGAGCGAGATTTTTATACTGCCTGTTCGGGAGCAGATGGTCAATATTTTCAGGGTTTATTTAAAGCAAGGATTTCTGTGAGCCTTTGCCAGCACCACTTTCCCGGCGACTTTCAGGTCTCTCGCGCGTTGGAGAGAGGCCGCGAGAGGGCTAACCTTATAATTTAATGACCCTATATATATACCAGACCTGGTATTAAATTCAATGGCTTCCTAAGTGTGACACAAGATGTATAAGAAAATACCACCCCTCCAAATTGCCCAATGCATGGAAAACTTTTCCGACGTTTCATTTTTTCAAAAATTGTGCTAGGCGGTACCGGGAACGATTGGTTAGATCGCTCAACTCTCATCAATACTGCTCGGGTTCGATCGACTGTAGGATTTGGGTTGGACAAAATGGCATCTTGGCGGGTTTCTCTACATTTTCCGTTTCCCCGATACTATTTCCATCACCTGTTCCATAATCGCCTTTCCTTTCATTCATTTCACCGTTATTTCGTATCGTCATCTTCCTCACTGCCATACAAAGAATCGGGTTGATCACCCACCCTCGCTACTCTCTCTGATCTAGAGGCCGTCTGATGCTCAACAGGTATCTGACTGCAGACGCTTGCTTGCATAGTCCTAGAGTTCAAGTCCTCCATACGAGGAGGGTAGATAGCGCAAGAAGGGGAAAAATAGTTCTAGTGATTCAAAAAAATGCCAAATACTTAAGACTACGCTACAAATAAAATGTGTATCTTGAATTTTCTGGGAATAGTCTGTGAAGTTTCATTCAGAAGATTTTTTTATATATATATATAATTTTGTATAACTAGTAAACGTTAAGAAATAGACAAAAACGTGATACACAAAAATCTAAAATATGTTTAAAAACCCAATCTGTTTCAAATAACTTGTTTTATGGCATCAGCCATTTTGGAGATAATGGCTGTTACGGTGTGGAAGTTTTGAATACCACGTCATATTTTAAGCGATGCCGCTATTCGGTTGTGTCTCCACGATATCATGGTGGTAATCTCGAATTGAAACATTTATCGATACGGTGTCCTCTATACATCTTGTAACTGCAACCAAATGCTAGTGTTTCTGTAGAAATTGATTTCCATGATATAAGATGGGAACTCTGATGTGTTCCATTCACATGAGTTTCTCTCTCGGTGTTCGTGTTCTGCCAACAAAATATTCTTACAAATACCAATCTTTTATCTACATAATGCTAATCAAGGTAAACACTACCAGAAATAGTCTTAGTAAGAGTAAGACAGAGGCGTAAGGGAATATACGAGGATAACACCTCAGTCAAATCATTTGAAAGCTGCTGATATGCGATAGTCATTAAAATCCGACTCTCTTTCCATGACCAGAAGTAAAACAAAAGAGATATGAAACGAATGAGGGTTTGAGAAAATTTTAAGTATCTTACAAGTGAAACAATAACAGGGACAACAATGTTTCTGAAATGGCTAGCTCTACAAAACTGTATATGACATTGTTGTGTGTTTTAACGAAATTTACATCTTTTGTATAGTAAGTCTTTGCCTGAAGTCATCCATAATGGAGAGGTCTTCAGAGTCAATTCTCAGCAAATTCAAAATATATGTTTTATTTGTGATATAACAATCTTTAATACACGGCATTTTAACTAAAATCAGTAGTCATTGTTTATAAAAGTGAACATTTCGAAAATTATTCCATATTAAGGGTAGATTGAGGGATTTTTCTGAAAATCTTCGTGTCGCATCCTTGGTAGATACTCAACTTAAATAGGTATAAAGTTTAGTATTTTATACCAAGTTGTTGTTATTATTATTACCATTATTATATAAATATTATTGTAAATATTATTATAAATAGTTTGTAAATATTATTATTATTTATATTATGGAATTACCTTCGTTTAAATAATTTAAATATTTAATATTAATCAGTTAATTTTGCAAGCCTGTTAGGTTCACTTTAATTGAAATGCATGCCTATTATGAGAAGTATAGGCTATAAAGTCTTCCCTCCTTCCTCTCTGGGATGAACAGCTCTCTGATTCTACAATTTAGCCATTTCGACATATCTGCTCGCACTAGCATCATGGTTGATGATGGGCTCAGTTGCAAAAATAGCTAACCTAGCTGCCCGAGCCGGCTAGTCGGCTGTTAAGTTCCAAAACTCTGGCCTAGACGAGGCGATGAACGACCTATCGACTCTAGTTTCCATAGTGTCTTTGCTTTGAGCAAGCATCTGCACCATCTATCCGGCCCCACCATACACTACGAAACCTAGAAGCATGCCTAAAACATAAGGAGTAGGCGAAATGAAAAGGAATTGTGGAAAGGAAAGTGAAGTTCATGAGTAACCACCCCAGGATTCGCCTCCTGACCAGAGAGAATTACCGAAAACCAAAGGTCAGACTGGGCGGTCCACGGGACTTCCCGAATGCGAGCCGGTCCCCATGGCCGCGCTCGCTAAGGCGTCCCGCTTTGGTGCTTCGTAGCGCTGGGGATCGTGGGTTCGACTCCCGCCTTGGGCATGGGTGTTATATGTTTGTGTTTATGTGTGTGTTGTAAAAAGTAAGAAAACAGCAATACAGTAAGAATACAGAAAAAGAAGTTTAAAAAAAAAGTAAATAAAAGTAGGGTATACAGTCCCGGAGTCCCGATCAGACTCCGGTACCGTATTTAAAAAAAAAAAAAAAAAAAATTAAAAAAATGCGAACCTCACACGCTACCGCGGAACCCAGCTAGCAGTCCAGGCTCTATAACGTTTTGTTGCTTACTCAAGTAAAGGGGTTTTATGGGGAACGAATGGTAGTTCTCAAATACTTCGCTTATTTTCAAGTTTCTCAAAAAAAGGTTAAACGTAATCCTTATAGCTCAAATTGTTCTCACAAATTTCTATTTGACGAATATTTAAGTACCTATCTACTATATATTTCGTTTTTCTGTTAATTCTTTGCTCAGATTACACTGGGAAACATTTCAGCTCTGAGTGACTAAAGAAATTAAGGTCCTTACCTTTCACGCTGTTGCCAGAGAGAAAAGAAGATGGGGCGGAAGTGCATTTATAGAGAATGAAAGACAGTGAGAGAACGAACGATGTAAGAGGGAGAAAACGGAAAGCGAAAAATGATGTTATAAGAGTATGTGAGAAAGGAAAGAGTCTCCACATGTATTGCAAAAATAAGGGCAGTGCAGCATGTCCTACAGTAATACACTCAGTTGAATAAAGTGTATGACGAACTATTAAGGTAAAGGGCTATTCACATTGAGCATTTAGCGAGGTAAATTCAGCCAAAAAGGTTTGAAACCTACACTCTCTGCATGAGAAGAAAAAGCCTAGTTCTACAGGTTGTATTATGATGACGGTGATGATGATGCATCATCATCATCAACATTATTATTATTATTATTATTATTATTATTATTATTAATTTTTGGTGTGAATGATTTGTTTTATTTATTCTACCATCGAGTTTATGCGAAATAATTGCTTAAAGGGTGAAAAGTATAAGTCGCGAAACGTCAGAAATTGCTCAAACCAATATTTCTCTGTGATCAGAAAATAAGAACAATTTTTGTCATAATGGTTACAGACTGTGTGTGTTTTTCACACTTTTTAACTTTGTGGTATAGTACTGCCGAATCTTCAAATTCAATTGTTTTGCTCTACGTCGTTTATACTGAAGTAAGGTATTTTTGTAGTATTTAAAACTGCGGAGCGTTTATTTTACTAAATCACTGCGGGACCAAATAGAAGTTAAAAAATATGTGACATGTTCCACTCATATGATTTTCTCTATCTTTTTTAAAAAAATATGATGTATTCTTTATGTATATCATCATGCTAATCAAGAAATATTACCAGAAATGGTCCTTATTTACTTCTTTATAATAAGTAGGAGGGAAATGAGGGAATACCTTAGGTTAAAGCAACAGTCAAATTTCATGAAAGTTGTCGCTCTGCGATTGCCACTGAAATTAGGTTCTCCATTCCATGGACATGGGTAAAAACAAGAGAGAGATCAAACGGATAAGGGTTTCCCGTTGCAGAAAATTATTTTAAAATTGAAAACCTATACCAAGGTATACCTCTGACACAGTTAGCTCAAGAAAAACCATATATATGACAAAGCGTGTGTTTTATCGAGATATACACTTTTTCTGTAGTAAGTTTTTCCTGCCTCTTACGTTTACCAGCTAAGCAAATGTAATTCGTAATGAAGAGGACTAACGGGGCTTTTCCCAAGAGGTACACAATATTGATGTTATTTGCCGCGTAAAAAGCATTAATATACGGTCTTTAAATTAAAATCTTTAGCCCCCCCCTTTTTTTTTTTTTTTTTTTTAGGAAATTAAAAATTTCGAAAAATATTTCATTTAGAGGATAGTTTGGGGTAGGGATTTTTCTGAAAATCTCCGTGGCGCATCTATGGATAACACCAATATTGGTATTTAACCGACTTTTCGTGTTTCAGTTATGCTGTCCAGAGGCACACACTAAATGTTTTGTAAACATGCTTTTATTCAGGGGTCCTCAAAATATGTGTTTCCGGTGAAATATCCGTATAGTATTTTTGGATAGAATACAAAATTTTTTTCCAACTATGTACAGTGTACATACGTGCTAGAGAGAATAAAACACTTTAAATTATTATCTACAGTGAGGATTTAAAAATGACATACCATTCTGATAATTGTTTTAAAGACAGTTGGAGATGTTAAGGAAACTTTAAATACAAAGGCCACCGATCCATCACACCCATTTGGGTGAAATCAGGGAACTTATTAAGAACATTATCGATATGGAAGTTAATATTGAAATCATCTAGATAATAGTAAAATAATTTCAAAAGAATACGCGATAGAAAAAGTTTAATTAATTAAATTGTGTTGGGAGATTTAAAATTGCACTCATACAACGTTGGGTAAATCACTGTTATGTAAAAGTGTTATTCAATAATAATAATAACAATAATAATAATAATAATAATGATAAAAATAATAATAATAAGGACGATGATGACGATGATTATGATGACGATAGTAATAATAATAATAATAATAATAATAATAATAATAATAATAATAATAATAATAATAATAATAATAAAGTCAATTTGCTTTACGTTATCTAAAGTAACACAGCTTAAATTTCTTTATAAAATTAGAAGGTATTATATACATATTGAACTTATAGGAGTAATTTAAATTATTTAAGTTTTAAAATCTCACTTAACACTCAAGATACATTTACTGCAAATAATTGCGTATTTACATACCCTAATGTTAAATGTATGAATTCATAAGCGTGTATATTATATAAGTAGGTAATGTATTTTCATTTAAATGGCGGAGGTTCTTAAATTATAGCTTAATGCACTGTAAAAGACTATATATTTGTATTTATTCTGGACTGCTTTAAACAAATTATAAGTGTCATAACTTGTCTCTTAAACTTACACTTTCATTCTGTATACGTGTAATATGTATATATGTAGGGAACCTAATCTACTATTTAAATAAATAACAACTACAAACTTACACTTTTATATTACCCCTCTTCGAAAATACATATTGGGCAGCATAAAGCGACCTCTTGTTATTTCTCCGTCGTCACTATCACTGACCATGATTGTACGGACAACTTAACTAGCACATTTCTCCATATGCAAAGATTTGTATTAAATAGCGATAATTCTCTTTTTTATTCAGCATTGAAGTAAATGAAAAGATCTACCGAATTACTTTAACATTTACAATGTTTTATTCATTTACGCTGAGTAGTACCTTTTAGGAATTGATATGACCGTCAAATAATTATCTATCTAGTCTAGGATGTCACTGTTAATAATTTCTAAAAAACAGCGACTGAAAAGCGGTTGAACATCTCTAATGACTTGACCATGTACAGGTAAAAATGGATATTTTCCTTAGTTTTCATATACTGCGTTTAAATATCCAAAATCTCCCGTTCATTTTGGTATAATTTTGATAGCAATATGCCAATTGTAAACAGTTTTAAAGTATTATCAAAAATATGGCTGCGAATAGTTTTTAGGCTTATCAACGGCAATTTTTGAAAAACTACGATTATATAAAAAACGTTCCATTATCTCTGAACAGAATTAGTAGTGTGCTGAAACATTTCCGAAACATTTTAGCAATATCAAGCTTTATTTTTATTTAAAATATTTTATTTATAAAGCATAAATGTTTTTAAAATAAATATAAAAACGCTAATGTTTTCAATAAAATTTTACAAAATATATTAACAAGAATCTCAGCTGTGTTTCTAATACAGGGAAATTAATTGATTTTATCGATAAACTGCAAAATATTTATGAACATGGTTTCAACATTTCAGCCGATTACCTTGAATGATAATGGGGTATCAATGGTAAGCTAGAGCATTTTGACTCCCCTTTAAAGGTTACCAAATACTGAATTTTGACAAAATTTCTGGGAAAAGGCTGTTTTAAATGTTCCTGAAACAATTGGTATGCATTTTAGAACTTACATTATATTTCCGTTTTGCCTTTATGACAATTTAAATACTTAAATATAATATATAAATAGACGTACGCAGATAATCGTAAATAGTACGCGAAATTTTAAAACTTTTATTTTACAATGTTCTTTTCTTAATTTTTTCCGCTTAAAATAATTCTTAGGGAGTAAATGTTCTTGCATTCATTTCAGATTCTCTATATGTGTTCTTTAAATGTTTATAAAGGGACTCAAAGACGATGTTATGGGTATCAAGTTTGGTCTTGGATTTAAGGTTTTAACATTTGATACAGATTAATAACTTTTTTAAATTATAGATTCAAAGTCTTTTTCAAGTAAAGTTTTATTATTACACAAAGCTAAATCACTTGTTGTAAAGAAATGTGTTGTAGGAACAGTATTAACAACTTTTTATTTTAAAATCTCTATTTTCATCACGCGGGGCCATTTTATATGATGTCGATTTCGTGTTTTGAAATTATTTCTTGTTGTAAATTTAGGTTCATAGGATTATGTTTTATTTTCAATTTTGTTAAGCAAATTTATATTCGCAAATTAAGTACTGAATACACTTAACACTACTCTGGGATATCAGCTAATGTAAGTTTCATTATCAATATTGTGTTTATTGTAATAGATGTGTATTTAATTATATTTGTTTAATGGTTCCTGCTACGTAATTTCACTGTATTTATTCTTTATTGTTCCACACGGTGCACTAATTGGAGAGTATCAAAGCTAATATATGTAATGCTAAATAGTTAAAGTTCTTGGAATAATAAACGAGTTGAAAATGTGAATATGTTAATCTAAAAAGATAAAAATAATACTAAGATACACATTATTAGAGATCAGCATAGGGGACAGTAAAAATTTCAAATATCTGCCAAGGATATGCTGAATAGGATCTATTATAGACACTATCAGTAGTGATAAACAATGAAGTAGGCACAATTGGAATTAAAATTTGTAATCAATTTGGAAACATATATGGTTAAAAAGAATTTTTAATTTACCACTTAAAACACATTTTGACGTGACAGAACAATCAAGAATCAAATAGCCATAAATCGTATATTAAACTTACTAAATTTCCCTATCCTCCCACTAGGTGTAAGCTGTGAACCTAATTTATTTAAATTCGCCCTCTCCAGTTATATATAGTATAAACATATAACAGCCATGCCCCAGGTGGGACTCGAACCCACGATCCCCTGCACTACGAAGCACCACTTGCGTGAACGCAGCCATGGCAACCGGCACATTAATAAACACAGCTATAAGTTGATTGCCTCCGTGGTCAAGCGGTCAGCAGGCACACTTCTCATCTGGAGGTCCTGCGTTCTATTCCTGGCTGGGGCGGGGAATTTTTCTTTAACCAGAATTATTCCCTATCCCACAGCGTTTGGAAGTATGTATATGAGAGTGAATGTGTGTGTGTTTCAGAAAAAAAAAAAAAAAAAAAAAAAACGTAAAGAGCCTACAGTCATCGAGTTGTTTCTAATGCAAAGCCCCAGATATGACCTTAGATGTTAAAGGGGGCTGTATAAATGAAACAATTAAAAAATATAAAAAGCTATAAGTTAATACTAAGGTGATCGATTTCACAGTCGTAAACCTCTTAACTCACTTTATTATAATAAATAATTATTAAATTAATAATTTGTTATTACACGAAACGTTGCGACTGCTGCCATTAAGTAAAAATACCAATATTACGCAATCCTTCAGGCATGTTATCAACAACAGTTAATTGGCTCAGAGTGACAAATATTAAGGTGAATATCACATTAATAAACAATATTAATACATAACAGATAATAATAAAATTACAAGCAAAAGCCTTCAAGTTTCACAATAAAGAAAAGCTCATTAATATGTCTACGAAAATGCACTATATAATTAATATATTTCACTTCAGTAAGCGATCTAAACAAAATAGGCAAATATCGATCTCTACACATTATACACATGTAATTGAAAGGTAACGAATGTGCATATATTAACACATAGCTGACATGTTATTCAGTTTGCGGACTTTACAACGAAAGCAATAGCAATCCACTCTTGCAACTCATTGGTTTCGTGCCTGGCTAGAGTCACAGTATTGCGTTTTTCTCTCAGCCAGGTGTTAACCATGGTGCGTGTGGAATGGATTTGCATTTACACCCGATAACCACATAATGATTGTTTCATAATCTACGAGAGAGAGAGAGGGAAAACAAACTAATGTACTAGATTCCTTCAACATACAAAGTAAGAAAACATTCACGCAAATGCATGTCCTTGAGACGGATTAAACTACTAATTTGCCATCGTTATACGTGTGCAACCTATTTAAATGACGTGCACTTGAAACCACTGCTTTTCTCTAAGGCGTATAATTAGTGAAAGGAGCTAATAATGGTAGACTGATCCTCAGCTTCTTTGCTGACTGAAGTAACTGGCATTTATAATTGCTGTAAAACTGTGAAGTAATTATTCCAATAAAGATCTAGACTGCGTTGCAATTACGTAATTCTAATGTCTATCAGAACAATATAACTGTTTAAGGTCATGAAACCAATTATTGTAGAACCGCAACGCATTTTAAACTGTTATACAAATATTTGAAAACTCTAAGATGTGTTATAGTGAGAGGAAGACTCAGAGCGGCATTCTAAATAAATATTAACACAAGATGAAAGACCCATTATACTACAGACAATTATGCTACAGATATACTTATACTATAGATATTTATGGCTTACCTGAGATGTCTTGAATCAAAGATGAATCTAAGCTTCTGGTATATTTGAGAGATAAGCATCAAGAATTTCAATTCATACCACTGAAGTAAATATCTAAATTCTTGAAAATAAATGCATGCCTAAAAAGCTATGACACCTACAAGAAGTATACAGTTCATTAAAATTAGCATATTATATTGCTTAACCATGCAAAACTTCTGCTATATAGCTTTTTAAAGTTCCTGAAAAAAAAGTAACATACGCTTAGCGAAAATATTTCGAAACAATTCTAATTCAAATTAGGTTCATTGAGCAGTATGAATTACTCAATTCCAAAATTATAAAATACTATGAATTTGTGAAATAAAGGCACATCGTTGTGTGCAACTGGAAATCGAGCATCGTAGTCTAGAAGCACAGCGAATAATGTCCTAGCGATTAAAGAGGAGATGCTGTTTTCATGGTTCCGTTTTTTTTACCTTTGCAACCAGAGCGCTTCTTTTAACATCTATTATATATTGTAAATTTCTGGAATGGTCCAGCATGTTATTGCTAAAGCTTGGCACAATTCCAAATTAGAATAATTGACAATGTTTTAATACGGTTAATTTTATGGTGGAATACTTTATAGACGTATAAATTCATATATTTGTAAATTCCATGAGGGTTTTAACCAATGTTGTACATTAAGTTTTAAGTAATATTTTATAAAACAAAATGTTTCATTTACACCATTGACAGTATCATGGTTTGGAATAAGTAAAATAGAATAAGAACTTTTCGTTTATTTATACTAATCAACATTCGGTCACCATTTATGCTACATGGGTCCATCCCATTCTTTACTGCAGACTCAATAGCGCCACAGTGAATCAAACTGACCGCCGGTTTGAAATGCTAGTCAGTGATGTTTACTGCTCCAGCCACCTAAGCTACAAACCCCAGAAGAGGTAGAACAGTTTTAAAGCCACTAGTACTAACGACATGTAAAGTATAAAAACCGGTTGTCCTCGAAAATATCAGGACTGAAATAATATAAGTTTATGATTTAGAACTAATATACCTTATTCAATAATTTGGATGTTGTCTTTTCGATTCACTGAAAACTGTTATGCACATTATTCGCAATTTAATTAATACAGAAACGTATAGAAATGTATTACAAAAGAAATAACTGTAAAATTGCATTTCAGATCTGTATGTAGGAAATCCTAAAATATTTAAAAACTGCAATATTAATTATTTTACTGTTAAGGTTTCTGAATAAGTAGTTTGTCTTCCACTTATTACACAAAACTTGAGACTGTTAAAAATCATTATTTATTAATAATTATGTAAACCGCCACATAAACCAGAGATGGCGAGAATCCAGACGCCACATTGGTGCTGCTGGTGTAAATGTGTTCGTTCCTCTGCCACAAAATTCTGCCCTAGTAGACTCTGCAGTCCTATTTAGATAAGGGGCCAATAAAGGATTACCAGACAGATTCTTCAATAATCACCTTTGCGAGTTTTCGGATTTTGTGGACGATTATTGCTAGCAAGACAGAGGAATGGAGGGAGGAACCGCATTACAGTAAGAGAGTCGCATTACTCAAAATGTTAACTCCAAATGACCCCTAGCACACACTAATTAAATGGAGGGGGGCGGTTTCCACTGGTGCGACGTGCAGGACATTATCAACTATTAAGTTGTATTTTGGCTTAAGAACTGTTCTGTTATTGGGTACAATTCTGAATTTGAAGACCACTACTTGGTTCTGACATCGTCTGATTGAAGTACACGAAAACACTAGTTTGAAATTTAAAACTGCAACATATAAGTTTAAATCTCTAGAAGTTCGTAGTTCTGAAATTTAAAAGGCGGCTACTTTTATTCTAAATTGTTCCTCACACATTGTATCTGTTGAGCTTTCATTATTTTATCATGCATTGGAGCATACACGGTGATTTGGTTACAACGTTATTTGTAGTTTTACAAATATTTGCTTTTGCGTTTTGGAAAAAATTTCTACTAAAGTATAAGTTTTTTTTGACTAGCTATAAGAATTGCAAATTCAAGGGGTGAAAATCCCGCCTTGGTAGTGTGGCAGGGGCGTGTCTGTCTAACATTCAAGAGGTCGCGAGTTCGAATATCGCTTAGGGTGATTTACCCGGAGAAGTTTTTTTCTTGTAGCTTTCCCTTATCCTTAGAAGACGAATGTCGAGTAACTTTAAGTTCCATGAACTCCAAGATCATTTGAGCATCAATTCACCGATTTTATTCATTGCCCGTAATGACCAACCAGGTTAAATTACGTTAAGCTACACAAAAACAGAAGGAATCAAACATGGATTATAGATTCTCTTTCCACAGACGACGCGCAAACTACGATGTACATGACGTATACAAGTAAGTGTCTAATTCTAAATAAGGTGTTGTTTTGGGAAGGAACAGATGACGTTTTGGCTTCAGACTTAAGCACGCCATTTTGTATCAGATTTGTATACCTTGTAAAACTTTGGTGAGCAAAAAGAAATTATAAAGAATGACAGTTAATTCTCTGGTTTACATTTTTTTATAAAACTGCACCTTCTTGTAAAAGCTAACGTGGCTATAACTTGCTTCTATCTATTCACGGTGGACTCACATCTTAATTTTCATCACAGTGGTAAATAAGCTGCAATAGAAAATAAACTGCAAAATTTTCAAGTGCAAAAATTATTTAATCTTTCAGACGTAATCACTATACTAACTAGTTAAAATATACACAGGTATTGTATATGGTTTAGAAATAATCTCCATGTTACAGCTTCCATTAAATCAAAACATACGTACAAGCATACGAAACGTGGCTGACATAACATTGATATAAGACATTCTTGTATTACTTATGGAGTATAGGTGATGCTACTAGTTACTATGCGTCACTAGAACGGTAGTAATAGCGTAAAGTAGATTATGAAAAACGATACTAATATAATTCACACTGATATCATTTTAGCTATGTGTATATTATTAGAAGTGTGACGTTAATAAAATGGGCTGTACTGACAAAACGGTTATGAGATCTACTTAAATTAATTATTACTCTAATGTAAATTTATTTTAAAAAGTTAATATTTCTCGATTTTAACAATTGTGGTTAGACAAAGGTATATTTTGAAACTAAATACACCGAAGATTTAGTTTACGATTGTTTGCAATTATAGGCAGTGAGTAGTTAAGTTTACTTTATTAATAGAAATGCATACATTATAAAATTTTATGATATTATATAGTTGGATATTATCATTATCGGGTTGTCTTCAATTACTTAGCTGTACTTAACACTGATATTTGTAAATTATACGAATTTCAACATTTGAGCCAATATTTTCTCCACACATTTATAGCATAAAATGCATTCTCATGGCCCAATGTACTAAATTGTACAAGAAAATAGTTTTCAAAGGATGAACAGCAAATTCTATGCATTAATGCTTGTCACGAAAATTTGAAAAACTTGAATTTTAAAATGCCACATATTATGTTTGAGTACAATTTCTTACAATGAACTACTAAAACGTGTGTACCTTTAAAATTATTCCTGGAAAAAATGAGTTAGTATGCAACAATTTTAGTATTCTTAAATAAGCATTATATACGTACATCAAGAACTTGATAATTTAATATAGCTTAAAAGAATATTTACAGAAAATCTGAAAGGAAACAGAAGAAAAATTGCATTATGGTAAGCATTTTGAAGTCGTATAAACACAAGGAGAGAGGATTACGTGACGTTCACGCGCTGATTTGTGTACATGTGTAAACGGCCATTTAAACCTCGTATTTCAGTATTTAAATGGCCAGAAACGCTAAATTGGATCTTGATATTCATTCTAAAATGTTTCAGGATTTGTTTTACATAAAAGCAAAGCTTTCCCGAAGATGTCGCAAATTCAGTATGGCTTATTTATGTTTCTCTTTAAATCTTATTTTTTCTCGCCAGTTGACTTTCGATTCCAGAAGCATATTTTAGAGTTAAATAAATATACAGCCGCAAATGCGTGTACATGTACGAGAATTGTTTAATTTCGTAAGTACGGTCTTAGTTTCTATATGAATATTAGCTTTTTTAAGTTGCCCAAATTGTTCTACTAAAACATTCAGTAGAGTAAATTATTCCACAAATATGTAAGCAATAAATAACTGTAAGAGATCCGGACTTTGTTAGCATTTTAAATAAAGCCCAGAGATGTTTTCACCATAATGAGGACGATAATGATTAATTTTAGAAATTACGAAATGTCGTGTCAAGCCCTTAAACTTTGGAATGTGTGTTACAATTATTTAAGGGTGTCCAAGTCTTGAACGGAGCGTAAAGCATATTTAGAACGCATTTTTTGTGTGTCGCAGTAAAGAAAAACTCTGTTCTTTTAGAATTTAGTAAATAAAACAAAGTGCAAGCATTGTAAGACACTCAATACTTCGTCAGATTTATCAGGGTACCATTTATACTTATATATCAATGCAATACTTCATAAAATTACTGCCGTAAAGTGCATTAATTAATGTTTGAATATTTATATTTAATGCTTTATTTGTCATAAATAAAATTACCCATAATCAAACTACAGTGATATTATATCAGTGAATATTGCAATACGCAAATATTTCCTAGCATGAAGGAATTGAAACATTTACGCCAGTGCGGAGTTTTCGTGTTGCAGCGGTAGAGAAATAGCGAATAAAGGTAAACAAACGCGTCATTTACACCATGTGCTCCACATAACCACATTTGCAGTGAAATGGAGTCAGTTTGAGTTAAATTTAATTCCCGGTATTGTAAGAGCTGTTCTGTGTATACAGGATTTTGTTACATAAGATTAAAAGTGAGCATGTCAACTGCAACATGAGCATGAAATTAATCCCCCGGTTCTGGTTATCAACAGGTACTGGCCAACTTCCGCAACAGGTAACGACACTTACCATTTGCTCGTAGAGATCCTGTTGATGCCATTTGAGCCATGCTCGGGAGAAGCCGGAGTGCGTGTGCAGCCCAAGGTAGAAGACGAGGGCGATGGTGACAGACAGCACGCCGGCTAGGACAGGAAACACCGCGTGACGAGCGGAATAAGACGTCGCGCGCCGGCGGCGCCGGTTCCTGGCGGCCAACAATTTCTTAACGCCCTTAAAGCGGGTTGATTTGACCATCGGGATGCCCAATTTTGCAGCTTGGGTTAGAATTTCCACAAACTTCTGTTCTGCCTGCTCCATTGCCTGTTTCTTGGCGTTGCCGTTGGTTCGTCTGTTCCGACGCAAATTGGTTTGCGTCGGCGTTGTAGTGTTTGAATCCAGTTTGGGACTAGAGTTGCGAGATCTCGTTCGGCCGATGTTTATGTTACATCGACATATTTTGCTACCGCCCGTTGTTGCAGCTTACCCCACACTGATGGGACCGGGCCGGTGACTGCCCGTGTATACGCCTGTCCCCCTTTGCCCCGCGCTCCACTTCGCATACATACACACGGCAGCTTGGCTGCGCCGAGAGAGCTAGCCGCCCAACTCTGTTACTGCGCGCACTCGGCCGCCTCAGTGTCGTGCTGGAGCGTCGTCTGTCAAGCGTATCTCGTCTTTTGTTACCCGCGAGATGTTCCTGCCAATATACTACCAGCCGGGGTATAACTGACACCTGACAATATGCTAGTATTACTGGCACTTCTCAATATGATACCTTTGGGGAGATACTGGCACAAAATGCTAGTGTTAACTCTTACTTCAAAATATGTAAATGTTACTGACCTACGACAATTTGCTAGTATTACCAGTACCTCTCAATACGATACCTTTAGTAGAGTTATTGGCACAAAATCCTAGCGTTACTGTCACCTCAAAGTATGCTATGGTTACTGGATTCCGATAATATGCTAGTGCTACTGACACCTCTCAATGTGAGCTTTGGGGAGTTACTGGCACAGCATACTATTGTTAGTTTTACCTCAAAGTATGTTAATGATATTAACCTTCTGTAATATGTTAGTGCAACTGACGTATTTTATTATGCTACCTGTGGGGTATACTGGCACATAACAAAAAGCTAGCGTTACTGCCACCTCACCATATGCTTACGTACATATGACAATAATCTAGTTCTAATGGCATCTGATAATGTGCTAATGTTACTAGAAGCTGACAATACGACATACTTGACGTTATGCTAATTTTACTAGTAACTGATTATAAGCTGGTGTTTCCACATTCGATCAATATACTACTTTTACTGTCAGCTAACAATTATGCTACCAGGCAGCGACATTGCAGATTCTAGTTCAGTTTTAGATTTGACTCTGTCATTGGTCGATCGACCAACCTAGCTGCCCATGCGCAAGCAGACAGAACGAACGGAAACTATGCATTTCGCATTGGAAATCAGAACCGGTTTTCAGAAAGTCCATTTTTACCACTAATTTCGATCCAGTTCATTTACATACACCTAACCTAACCTAACGTAGCCTAACCTCGACGAAATCTCAAAACCTGTCGTTACATGTCACGTAGCCATATTGTCTCCGTAACCAATAGAAAAGGCGCAGGAAAGAACTTTAGTCTAAAAGTGAACTAGAATCTGCAATCTCGCTACCAGGCAGGGAGAAACTGGTAACGACCTTATGCTGGTGCCTAGAAGAAGACTATTAAATGATTTATATTTATATGACTTGGCAATATGCTGGGAGCTTGCAGTAGGCTACTTACTATGAATTTTGTTACTGTCGTCTGACAATATGACCGTACCTATCACTAGGCTATCAATAGCCACTTGCTAGTTTCCTAAAGCACTAATGTGGCCAGTAAAATCTGCTAGTCTGTTCCTGTTACCTGGCAATATATTTGTTTCTAGACGACGGCGAGCATTCTTGTTTTTTTCCTGTCACCTGGAAGTATGTTTCTGGCAATATGCTACCAGGCGACATGTTTGAGACGCCATGCAATATGCTTGCTACCTAGTACAAGACTGCCACTCAGTGTGCGACTGGTATAGGATAATAATTGCTTTTTTTTTTTTTTTTTTTTTTTTTTGCCACGCTCGCTAAAGTGCCTAGCTTTGGTGTTTCGTAGCTCAGCGGGTCGTGTGTTCAAGTCCGCCTTGAGCATGGGTGTTTGTGTGTTTGTAAATGTGTACATGTGTGTATATTAGAAGTGAAAAATAAAACGGTAATCGAATAGAAATTCAAAGGAAATGTAAGGAAAATAGAAAAAAAAGGAAAAAAGGGGAAGAAAGGGGGGAAGGAGGAGTACAGTGCCGCAGTCCGATAGGACTCCGGAACTGTATGTTTTTAAAAAAAAAGAATAATATGCTACCAGTAGGGATACACCTGGTGTTTGGTAATAATTTTACAGTCGGGGTGTTACTGCCACCGTCGATAGCTACTCGGTAGGCGTACCTGGCACTTACCCAGTACTACTACCTAAGTACTAATGAAGGTGTAACTGGCACCTGACAAAATGCTGCTAGTGGTGTGTTAGTGTCACTTGACAATATGTATTAGCGGGAGATTATTGCCACTTGAAAATATGTTAATAGTGGTATTTTAGTGGTTCCTGAAAATCTGTTACTGGCACTATACAATATACTACCAGTGGTACCTGACAATATGCTACTGGTGGCCACATGATAATATGATGTGCCATTAACTAGGGGTATGTTAATGGCACATTACAAATTCCTACTATTGGTATGGTAGTTTAATCTGACAATGTGTTACTAGTGTTATGTATGTGGCACCTGATAGTATGCTACTGGTGATATGTTACTGGTATCTGATAATATATTATTAGTGGGTGTTTCACTGGCACCTGACAGTATGCTACTGGTGATGCGTTACTGGTATCTGATAATATATTATTATCGGGTGTTTTACTGCCACCTGACAGTATGCTACTGGTGATATGTTACTGGCATCTGATAATATCTTATTAGCGGGTGTTTTACTGGCACCTGACAATATGCTACTAGGAGTATGTAAGCGGCACCTGAATATGTTACTACTGGTATGCTAATGGCACACGACAAATTCCTACTATTGGTAAGCAAGTTTAGCCTGACGATATGCTACTATTGGTATGTTAGTGTCACTTGGCAATATGTCAATAGTGGTATTTTAGTGGTTTTTGAAAATATGTTACTAGCGGACGTGTTACTGGCACCGTACAATATACTACCAGTGGTATATTTGTGGTACCTGACAATATGGTACCAGGAGTATGAAAGTAGCACCTGACAATAAGTTAATAGTGGTATGTTAATGACGCATGTCAAATTCCTACTATTGGTATGTTAATGTAACCCTGACAATGTGTCACTTGGCAATATGTAACCAGTGGAATGGTTGTGGCGCTTAACAATATGCTACAAGTGATGTGTTATTGACACCTGACAAGAAGCTTCAAGTGGCGTGTTATTGACACCTTACAATATGTTAGTGGCACCTGACAATATGCTGCTGGTATGCAAGTGGCACCTGATAGTATACTACTAGTGGCGTGTCACTGATATCTGAATATAGGTTAATATTGGCGTTGTTTACTGGTACCTAACAGTATGCTACAAGTATGTATATACCTAGAAGCTAGCAATGAGCAATTCCATCGGTCTGGTAATGTATCCAATCAGTGGGGGTTTTACTGGAACATGAAAATATGCTACTAATAGGTGTGTTACTGGAACCTTATGCTACTGGACGGGAGAGGGGTGTATTATTAGAACCAGGCAATATGCTACTAATGGTGATCTCACTGGTGACAACAAACAGTGGGAGTATTTCGGCATCTAAGAATATGTAACCAGGTGGGATGTTACTGGTCCTAACCTGGTGTTAAAAGAGAAGAGGTGGTTTCATTAATTTTAAACGTATTTCTGATATATCCAGTAACAGTTTGAAGCCAAAAAGGTGAAAATTCTTCTATTTTCTTAATAATTTTATGCCGTCTCCCCTTTAATAATAATAATAATCATAATAATAATCATCACCATAATCATAATTATAAATAAAAGTATAATTGCTCTTTCATGTGATATGCTTTTTAAATCCACCACATCTCCTTTGAACATGCCTTTAAAATCATCACCTGAATTATCCATCTTCCAACCACGAGATGCATTCGTGTACTGCTATGTGTCGTCCTGCTAGCGTGCTGGGTCCCGCATAGCACCCCGGTTAGTGGGGAAAGATGGAATGCGGGAACGCGTGAGGTATAGGCTACAACCAAGACAACCTGCCGTAAAACAGTTTACAGATTAATATAAACTATAGAAATATTTTTGAGAAAGTATGAGATACAAAATTTAAAGCAAACAGTAAAGCAATTGATATGTATGATAATAGGTATTTAGGTATTAAAAGATGCGTTCCTAAGATGACCTTCATTTCTCTACACACACACACACACACACACACACACACACACACACACACACACACACACACACACACTTCGTATCTTGATCGCAAATTACCCACCACACGGTGCAACATTTTGATGGGAATTGGAAACACTTGTCACCTGTTAGTGCCCGAAACGACTGGATTTTGTAAGGCTAGAACTTGAGATCCTTATGCAAAATTCTGCAATCAGTGGAACGTGATAGTCCAAAGTGCATAGTGGCGTCACACTGAACGTTTAGGAAACTCTCGAATGCGATTCTTAAAGCACATTTATTTTCCCTCGAGGCTTATTATTTTCTCTACACGCACCATGCACGTAGAGCATAGGAAAGGTACTGTATTCCCCCCAAAAGCTTGATACCGACACTTCACCGGAAATACATGTTTTAGGGTACAAAAAATTTAAAAAATCTGATGTGTTCCATTCACATGACTTTCTCTACATTTCTGCAACAAATTATGGTTAAAAAGGTTATGCTTCTATTTACTTCATGATGATCGAGAAAAAAATAGCAGAAATAGTCTTATTACTTGCTTCCCTGTAAGTAGAAGCGAAATAATTAAGTAACATAGGTTAAAATGATAGTAAAAGATGGTTGATATGTGACTTAAGTTTCTTTGTTTGTATGGACAGGAGTTGACAAACTCCTGTATGAGAAAAATATAAGTTTTTCAAGGCTGAAACCAACAACAAGGAATATCTAAAAAATGATCAACTGCACGCAAAAAAATGTATATGACATAAATTGTGTGTTTTAATGTGCTCTACAATTTTTGTGTGGCAAGCTTTGTCTGTCTCTTACGGTTTACCAGTTATACACAATTCCGAACATTCATCCAGAATAAAGTAGTCTTCAGAGGCTATTCCCAGAAAATTCAAGATATACATATTATTTTTCAGGTATATATCTTTAATATGCGGTATTTTAATCAAAATCGTTAGAGCCATTTTTTAGAAAATCAAACTTTTCGAAAATGTTTCCATGTGAAGGGTAGTTTGGGGTGGAGGGATTTTCTTGAAAATCTTCGTGGCGCATCCTTGGAAGATACTGAACTTAAATACCAAGTTTGTTATTTAACTATCTTTCCGTTTTTGAGCTATGCTACTCACAGATACACACACATACACAGACACACAGAGAGACACTCACGGACATTTTTCTAAAAATTCTTTTTTTGTATTCAGGGTGTCTTAAAACATGTATTTCCGGTGAAATCTCGGTATCGAATTTTTGGGTGCATTACACTACCTTCTCTATACACTATGTACATAGTACGTATAGAGAAAGTAAAAAAGGTCAGTTTGTGTGCGTGTGCGTGTGTGTGTGTGTGGACAGCATAACTCAAAAACAAAAACTCGGTTAAATCCCCCACTTGCTACAACAGTTCAGTATCTTCAAAGGATGTAACACGAAGATTTTCTGAAAAATCCCCCACCCCAATCTACACCAGGAAAAGATTTCAATTTTTTTTTCTCAAAAATAGCTGTAACGATTTTGACTTAAATACCGTATAATAAAGATATTTACGTGGAAAATGAAATGTATGTCTTGAATTTCCTTGGAATAGCCCCTATACAGAAAATACGGAAATCATTAAAACACACAATGTAGGGTTTACCGTTTACGAGAAATTCTTTTTTATTTGTTTCAATTTTAAACTATTTAAATTTTTCTCAAACGGGAAGCTATCTTTCGTTTCAGATCTCTTTTGTTTCACTCCTGACCTTTGAAAAGTGTACCGATTTCAATTGTTTCACTCAGCGACACCTTTTAAAGAATTTGACTATAGCTTAGCGTTATTCTCCTTACTTATGAGGAACTAATTAGTAAGGCAACTTATTCTAATATTTATTTAGATTAGCTTGAAGCAAATAGAATAATAAGCTGTTTTAAGAACAGTTTGTTACAGAATAAAAAATATTGATAATACAAAAATTAAAACCAAGAAAATTAATTGATTAAGTGTCTGTCTCTCCGACAGTTTTAAGATATGTTTTGATGGCATGAGCAAAAGGCACTGAGGATACAGCAGTGCAGCCGGATCGAGCGCTCTCCTGCGACAAATTTGTAATTCTTGTAATAAGCCTAAATTACAAACGCACGTTAAGCTCCGATTCTCTGTCATGACTAATCCTACACCCCTGACAACACGATAACAATGTAAACAATCGAATCTAAATGAGCGCATTGGACATAATCGAGATTTAAAATCGCACCTTTCTTTCGGCCACCTTATATATGGCATTAACGTGTTTTAAAATTAAAAATATATTCAAAAACACATTTCAAAGTATAAAAGGATGTACAATTCGCAATTAAAAACTAAAATTGTTTAATGTATACGTTATTGGGTTTAAATTAAAACAGCTATTGTAAAAAATGAAGACTACATCAGAATCCAATGTATATTATCCACCCTCTCCAAACACACAAATAAGGCTTTTTTTTTTTTTTTTTCAAAATTAGTAATCTCCCATTCATTTCTTTACTTTGATTACTTAGTCGGCTTACCCTCCCCGTATGTAGGCCTTACTTGGACTTAGAAGCGGATGCCTAAGGATTAGAAACCTGTCCGGGAGCCAACGGTACGTAACCACAGAATGAAGAACCTGCAACGAGTGGTTGACCCGTAGCCAGCATGGGCATGAGGAAGTGGATGATATGAAAGGAAAGCGTAATAGATGATGGAGCAATTGGTGGAATGAGTGCGGGGGAAACCAGTGGACCCGGAGAACCCCCCCCAGATGCCAACATGGAAGGAGAGCGGTCTAACCACTCTGCCACGGCACCGCCTTTGGTTTGATACGAAATCATAATCTGCTTGAGGGTTTGGAAGAGGAACCTAACTCTTCTCCTCTCTTTTAGCTATCTCTTCGTAGTTTTTCATTCCCGTATTTAGGCATATAGTAAAATAACCTGTTTACATAAAAATATTGTAGAATAACTAACAACTCATAAAGTTTATGGTTATTCACGTTACTATTGTGTACGATCCAGTGTTAAAATCAGTCCCTCATTTTAAGAAGAATTCTCCGAAATATAAAATTAAATAACATTTTCATGCATTTTGAAACATTCCATTTCAATTTAAATAATGTTTGACTATATTGGGGGCCATTGATCATTTGTGTATTATGAGTTAATTATATAATGTTTACAAATTTTAAATTAACGTTGTGCTTTAACCATCTGCTTAGTGTATAAGGTGCTTTGGATTAAATTCTACGCTGTTCATTTAAAGTAAACGTTTTTACAGGAAAGAAAAAAACTTTCAATAAAAGTTTCCTCTGTGCAAGGTAAGATGTTTTTGACAAATCTGGTCTATAACAGGCATCCTAATTTCAGGACTTCTAATGCTTTAAAAAGCAAACATTGTAACATCACCGATTGAAATGAATATATAATTTAAAAGAGCATTGACACTTGACAGCTAGATATGCTTGCTCAAACTTCGGATCAATAAGCCTTAAAGAATAATCCAAGAGGTGTTCATTGTTTAATCGTTAAATAAAAACATTGCAGTCTTTCAGTTCCAGTATGGTGAAAATATCATTATGTTTCTGATTTTTGTTCTACTTGTCATTAAGGAAGGATGTCAATTAAAATGCAGTATATTACACACAAAAAAAAATCATAACTTCCTTAATTTTCTACAGAGCTTATTGAGCTTTGGATATGTTTTATACTATAATGTGATACATAAGGGTTGTCAATGTCAATAAAATGGAGCAAATGTTTTAACCTACTTATATAAGTCGCTTTTCATAATTTAAACTTTCTTTATGTACCTCTTCAAAAACAAACTCTAGAGATAATTATTTGAAGTTTAGGACACTGTTTATTTAAGGGGAGTCGAAATGGAATGTTCATATTTTTTTTTTCCATTTTCGTGTTTTAATTGCATATGAATATTTCAAATCCCACACTTATTTTCGTATAACTTTCATAAAGATACACTAAATTTAACTAGTTTAAAAATATTGTTGAAAATAATCCTGCGCAGTAGTTTTTTAAAACATTTTGATACCCTCACATGGGAAAACATCAATAACTTTGTGATCGCCTTCCGTGGTGTAATGGTTACTATGCTAACTTCATATACGCAAGGTCGCGGGTTCAAACCCGGCGGAGGATGATGGATTTTTTCGGGTGTAAAACTCCTTAGCATGGCCTCCTTCGGAAGGGAAGTAAAGCCGTTGGTCCCGTGTCGTAGATTTGCGGCACGTAAAAGAATCTCCAGTCTAATAGAGAGGCCTCTGAGCAAAATTAAGCGGTCTTTCACGCCCAATATAGAATGGGACGCTGAGAACCGCAGTAATTAAAGAGCGTCCATAAATAACACGCCTTTACATTTATTTTCAATAACTTTGTAAAAGTTAAAGTTAGAGAAGAGATCTTTTTTCATTTTGATCAGAAAGTTTTACTATATTGGCATCCTGCTCATATTTCCTTCATGTGAGAGTTGCGAACTGCTGTGAAGTTGTTTTTGGAAAATTAGGATACATGTTTTACTGATTTTATGTTTGAAGGTTAATTTCTGAGGAAGTAAAATTGTGTATACAAATGTCCAGCATCTCAGAAACTAATTGACACTAGCACCAAACATTTGCACCTAAATAGGCTTTGTTTTAACTAAAAAGGTTTTATGTATATGGATTAGTTATTCATTTAACATTTAAAAATCATAATTTTTCCATATAATTTTAAGAGCTTTATTAAAAAAAATCATATCTTTCCTTCTAATAAACAGAAGTATTCTATCTTTCATCAATAAACAGTAAAGGTATTGTTGAGTATACTTTGAAAATTTTGGCCTATTATCTTAAATAATTGCCGAGATAATAAGTCAAAGTTTAACGTTGGAAGCTGGGGTATTTCGACTCCCCTTAGCTCTTTTGGTAAACAAAAAATGTTGCTTTTTGGATTTCTGGTGCAAGACATGCGCCGTATCTTAAAGTACATAGTTGCAATATTTGATTCTCATAGGGCGCATGTAACACATTTTGGAGCCCATTTTAAAGCGTTGAGTCTCACTTTAAAGCCACTTTTCTCAGATTCAAATTTGTTGCTTTTTTCCCTATTCAAAATCTATTCTTCTACAACAGAATTACAGCTAAAGCTCTGAAAAAAATTTCCAAAGCATTACAGAATATATTTAATAACATATCTGGCTGTAATAAATATATTAATGTTAAAAAAATAATTAGTATAATTACGAGCTGTTTTGCAGTTTTCCGTTTTCCCAATTTGGGATTATATATAATATATTAAATACTATCCACTTTAGGATAGTTTCAAACACACAATTTGTTACAAAAATATTAAGAAACGTAAATTTAAAAATGGTCATTTAACCATATATTTGTAGAAGATATATTTTGATTTGTGCTGTAGAAAGTCAGATTTATTACTTCGGAGTTCCCTTAATTTTAGTAAACTAAATATTTTTTCTGTGATTCTTGCTTTATTTTATAGGATTTCTTGAAAATAGTATTCCAAAATTAATATGTTCATAAGAAAGCAACTTTTGTCATACCGAATACATAAAAACCCACCAATTTCGGAACATTTATGACATGATGAAAATTTACCGGTTCCACAAAAATAACCATTGTCAAGGGTATTTCTCACAAGAATAAGCCTTGTCAATTAATTAGGGCGATTTTTGTGATACTGTTAGAAAAACTGTTATTTTTGGACTGCAGCACGGCTATGAAACACTTGTATTGTTGCGTTAACCTGAAACTGTTTCTTAGGTTATAGTGCACAAGAAAATGTCTTTGAATAATAATTCATGAAGTGATACTTGTAGTCAGCCATTTTATAATCATCTTGGCATTAGAGAAGACGAGGACAAAGTCGGGTTTTGAGCTTCAGTCGGACAATAGCGATGGAGAGGAAGAATATCGAGATGTTAAGCATTCTAGCGTGTATTTCATTCATTGAATAACGAGTGATCATATTTTTTGTGTCGAACGAAAAGTCTAAAATATATCAGTGCTAATAATACAGTTGTTACCTTGTTATGGTATCATTCAAACTTTTCCATTTCCAGGCTTTATGCGTTTCCCATCAAAGGCAGCCTTTGTTATGACATAACGAATTCGTGTTTTGTTCTGATACAGTTACTCGGCAATATAGGTTCAAAAAACCCCAAGTGTTACACTACATATATATATGAAATTCATTAAATAAAACTAACAATGTCAGGCAGTTTTTTTTTTATCTTTTGAAATATTCATAAAATGTGAAAAGAGCAGCTTTTGTTGTGAACCCCTCGGTTGATGTTGGTTTCCAGCTGTGTACATTTTTATTGTTTACAACATCCATCAAACTTTCCGTATATGAAATGGAATATTATGCTTAGATATACGAGTGTCAAAGTTTCAATAAAATCTATCACACAGTTAAAAACATGTGTTCATACACGGGGAAATATCTAGGTTCACACGAGAATTATAGAAATAAAAAACTTGCAGATGAATATTGAGAGCCAACCTGGCCCATGTTTAGAAGTATGTTATATAACAGACCAGATGGTGACCACTGGTACAACATGTAGCCATAACAGCAGTGCCTCTTATGACTTCTCTAGTAAAAAATCACTACCAGTAGTAAAATAATATGTTTATGACTAAGGGGCGGTCAACTGGATCATTTTATGCATTTTATAGTGGAATAAAATTTGGCGACACGTTATTTGAACACATTAAAAAGTAAAATCAATGCTGAACATTTTTAATATTTTAATTGACATCTTCTTAAGGTGATACATTTGTATAATTGGAAAGCCCAGAGCATGTAAGATATCTTATTAAAATTTATATAAGTTATTTTACACAATAATAGTGATATTTTTGCCCTGTACCAAAATTCTAACCTACATGATTATTTAAATAATACTTTTATTTTATAAATTAATTGTTCTAATAAAAATTAATCACGTGATGCATTTTTAAAAATATTCACATAACAAAATGCAGTTTTACAGAAAACGAGTTCATAAACAGATAAGTTTTTTGAACCCTTATTACTTTTCGAACTGTCCAAAACTCTTGGTTTTTCAAAGTTTAATATTATGCTTATTGAACTTGGAGTATCATTTCGAAAAATTAATATGATCATTTTCTTTAATGTGCATTTGAGAGGCAGTATAAAATATCGAAACAAACTACTGAAAAATTACATTTTGTGGTGCATTTCGAGTATGTAAGTATTGGGAAAATGTTTGTGAGAAAATGAGATTAAAGGTTGGGAGTGCCTATTAATATGAATGCGGCTACTCATCAAAAGTTTCAGTTAATTGGCGGTTAAAGTGTGCCAAGTGGGAAAACCATACATTTTCTTAAAGCTTATGGTGCATTTAATTTTATTATGAAAAATGATAACTTTTTAATGTTTCACTACTTTGGTAAAATTGCACAGAACCTTAGGCGGCGCTGTGCCCGAGTCTTTAGACCACTCGCCTCTCAAATAGACCTGCGCTTTAGCGTAGTGGTTAAAGGCAATGCTTCCGGAGCAAGAATCGTTGGTTCGAGTCCCATCTTTGCCGGTCCCCATGGCCACGCTCGCTAAAGCGTCTCGCTTTGGTGCTTCGTGGACAGGGGATCGTGGGTTCGAGTCCCGCCTTGGGCATGGATGTTATATGTTTGTGCAATGTGTATATATTTGTAAAAGAAACAGTAAAACCAGTAAACCAGTAATCAGTAAAACCTACGGGGGGAAATGTAAATAGGGATACAGTACCGGAGTCCTGATCAGACTCCGTTACCGTTTAAAAAAAAAAAAAAAAAAAATAGACGGCCCGGGTATGATCATACAGAACATATGTGTTATTTGCGGTGGACGAGGCGGCGTCTGGAATGTTTTGTCCACCATTCATTCCACCAATAGCTCCATAATCATTTCTGTCATCCTTTTCACCATCATTTCCTACCATCCACTTCCTCACTTTTATGCAAACATCGGGCTTATCACCCATCCTGGCTACTCTCTGACCCAGAATCTCTGCTGCTCCAACAGGTACCTGTCCCCAGGAGCTGCTTTGTAAGTCCTGGAGGGGCGTGAGAGTTCTACATACGAGGATAATGTAGATTGGGGCTTAAGGACACTCAACTATTAGGTTATCAGCTACCTTTTAAAAGTAAAATGGCACGAGACGAGATTAAAATTAGGTGAAAGGATAACATGGGAGCTAAAATTAGACTAAAAGTGAAGTGTAAAAACTATCCATTGATAAAACCAGAAATAAATTTACAAAGTCATTGGAACAATTGAGGGTAAAAAGGGATAAAAGTAGGTAAAACTAAAAGTGTATTACGATGCTAAATAAAACAACCTAGATTCTGAGGGTAAAACTAAGTGTTGATAAAACTTTAAAAACCCTGTCAACCGATTTTTCGTCGTGGTCACCCTTGGTCACATCGACTCATGTAACGTTTACTCATGGTGTCAGTGGCTCATTCAGATGGTTATTTTTGGTTATGGTCACATTTATTCATTGACAGTAGCTCATTCTGATGGTGAATCCTCGTTATGGTCGTTCATGGTCACGCTGATTCTTGGCCACGCTGATTCATGGTCACGTTTACTCATATCAGTGACTCAATCTGATGGTGAGTCTTCATCATAGTCCGGTTTACTCATGATGAGGTCACTGACTCATTCTAATGGTGATTCTTCGTCGACGCCACTCTTGGTTGCGTATACTTAGTCACGTTGACTCATGGTCACGTTTGATCATAGTGTTGGTGACTTATTCTGAGGGTGATTCTTCGTCGCAGTCACTCATGGTCGTACTTACTCAGAGTCACCTTGACTTATTGTGACGTTTACTCAGGGACACGTTTACTCATAGCATCAGTGACTCATTCCAATGGTGATTCTTCGTCCTAGTCACTCATAGTCATATTTACTCAGGGTCCCTTGACCCATGGTAACGTTTATTCATGATACCAGTTAGTAATTCCTTCGTCGTAGCCATTCATGGTCATACTTATTCATGGTCACGTTTACTCATGATGTCAGTGAATCTTTCAGATGGTAATTCTTCTTCGTGGTCACTCAAGGTCACGTTGGCTCCAGGTCACGTTGACTCATGATATCGGTAACTCATTCTGATGGTGACTCTTCGTCGTGGTTCTTAATAGCCACGTTAAATGATGGCCACCTTGACTCATAAACCCGTTTACTGATAATGTCGGTGTCTCATTTTAATGATGACTCTTCGTCGAGGTCACATCGACATAGGTCACATTTACTGATAGTGTCCATGTCTCATTTTGTTCGTGCCTCTCCGTCGTGGTCACTCATGGTCACATTGTCTTATGGCCACGCTGACTCATGGTCACGTTTACTAGTAGAGTCAATGTCTCATATTGTTCGAGGTTCTTCGTCGTGATCACCCATACGTGACGTTGACTCATAGTTTTGGATATTGATGAATTCAGTGGTTCATGTCCTCAGACTCATAGTCGGGACTCATCGTCATGCTACTGATTTTAGTGGTGACTCATGATTAGATTGAGACACATAACGAGACCCTTTTCACATATTTTTCTTTATTTTATTCAAAAAGCCTTAAAGCAAATAATTCCGGTGAAATCTGAATTTTAAATTTTTGGGCCGGATGCATTACTTTTTGTAACTGCTATATTTAATACTGGAGAAAGTAAAAATAAGACCAAAATATTGTTTTAATGCGTATAAGATATTTATGGAATCAAACAGAATGGATACAGGATATTTGGATATTTTTGTGGGAAAATCTGAAGTGTCGGTACCAGGAAAACAATGATAAATCAGTGAATGCAGTGGGGTACACTGAAATCTACCTAAGAAGTCAGAAAGAGTTTTGCAGTATAAAGCAAAACCGCTGGTTTGTACGATAGTTTCATTATTGCACGAATATTTCTTCTGCCCTTTTGACTGCTGTATTTGTCCTCCATTGTGAAAGATATGTTAGCTGTAAAACATGAATTAATTTTCTCTTCGACAGTTTGAATCTGCTAGCGAAGAAATCTCTTCCATGATAGATTTGCTCAGGCGAGCTTATATCCCTAAAAGCGAACATTTCGAACACGAAGTCATCTTTAATGACTGCATATGGAGTTTTGGCGGAATGTTTGGTCCTTGGGGTGTTATCCTTTATATTCGGAGCGGATTTCTGGATATTTGAGGGGTTTTAACCACTTCTAAGGCCTTAGAGTATACAGCCTATAATGCTTGATAGTTCTCAGTGTTTAAAATTTATTCCAACTTTGATAGCATGCAGACATAAGTTAAAACAACATGCATATGTTTCAACACCTGAACATAGGTTGAAAATCTCATTACATTTGTAATGCTTTACGAGAAACGCGCAGGCGTAATAAAGGCCAAACCTTGCTCCTGTGTTATTAAATATAAGCATTTACACTAGGGCTGGGGACGGTACGAGCAAAACCGATGAGTATATTCGTTCTTAGAGTTCTGGCATTTCTATACGGTATAGCGGTTAAACAGCGGTTGTACCCAAAAAAAGAATGAATCTGGTGGTGCTACCAGTTTATTTTTCTTTTGCTTTCTGGTCCTTTGGACCTACTTCAAGTACCTATGTAACTGCATTCGAAAAATATAAAATACTTCTTTGGAGCTACCTTTAGATACAGTTATTGTAAATGTGTCAAACTCTAACTATCCAGTCAATATTGGTGTCGGAGGAAATGTCTTGTGTTACTACTATTTAATGAGCAATCCGTTATCACCGCAGTCAAAAAAAGTAATTTTTGTGCGGGATTATATTTTATATTATCCGTGCATTTTGTATGTGATATTCAATATTTTTGAGCCTTTTTTTAAGAATTAAATGTTATGTTTAACTTAAAGTCTTCATTTTACACTGCCAAAACCCATAAAAATACCTGCAAGCGTTACAAACCTGCAGACACCTAAGTAACAGCTTACAGCAAAGAACAAAGTGGTGTGGTCAGAATTATTTTTCTGGGGTGATAAGTGCCTTTATTCACTGAGCGGAATGACTCAGAAAGTTTCGTCTGTGGCTTGCATTCGTGAGGTCCTGGGTTCGAGCGACCTACCTGATCCATAGGCTTTTCGGGGTTTCCCCTGGTTATCAGGCGAATGTTGGGTAGGTATTTTTCATTAGCGAATTTTCGGTTGACAGAACCGGAAAAGAAAGGTGGTCTGCATATAGTGATGGAGTTAGTGAAGAGTTTAAATGCTCGATTGCATTTCTGGCAGCTCTCTTCCCCATGACTACTCTAATGATTTGAATCTCTGATCTGCTGTCACTCTGTGGCTAACGCCTTTGAGTTTTTGTTCATTGCCTATTGCAGGACGCGTTGTTTTCACTGACATATTAAACACAAATAAACTGTACTAACCAACATCAAAATAAAATATCAGTGGGCCTTCTCATTTAACACATGCGCATGTAGCTAACATTTGTTATAACTAGATTTCGGACTTCATGTCTGTCTTCTCAAGTTAAACTGCGCTTGCCAGGACTTTGGCTTTGGAGAAACGTAAAGTAATGAATGAAATATTCGCTCCCTTGTATGCGTCCAGTGCGGTGTGGGGCAACGTTGCTACTTAGTGTGAGTGAAAGTCACCACTTTTGAAATAATATTTCAGTGTCTCAATTCTGATATCAAATATTAATTAACATTGTAATTGAATATAAACGATAAAATAACTTTCTTTTATAAGCCACTTATTTATATTTCCATGGTTGTACTACAATAAAAAACAACATATGTTTCCAATGTGTACAGATGAATGTATTTGAACACTTAGATAGTGTATCTTTATTTACGTTTTTGCGAAACATCTTTATACGTTTTATATGCTGGTTAGAATTACAGTGGTTGTGGCCTTTAAACTGTATATGCCTTCTGTTGTAATATATATTCCTCTCTCCTAGTGAAATGCCCATGTCCAAACTCGTCCCCATTTTCGAGCAACTTGTGTGTATTTGTTTGTTCGTTTACTCCTGACATGGCTATTCCGTTTACAACTCTGCAACCTCCTAAAAGTGAATGCCATATTTCTGTACGTGTTGACCATGAGTGCCTATCCCAATGTAGTATAGTAGGACTGGAGGGATGGGGTGTTTTCCACGCACAGTGGTATGAAGAAAAGCGAGACATGTCTCAAAACTTGCAATTTGTGAGACGCATCTCACTTTCGTATCAATGCAACTCGAGGACTCGAGCTGAAGGTGTCCTTGATCGCGACCTACGTCTCACTCGCTTATGTAATGAAACGTGTCTCAGGTTTTGGAATAAATAAAAAGCAGCCGCGTCTTACTTTCATGAGACGCGTCGCATGATTCCTTAAGTCACCTCAGAAGGTATCTCAATACGCGAGACGCAGCTTCTTGCAACAAATTGTAGGTAAATTTGGTAGTAGTTTTGGTGGTTTTCAGCGTAGAAGTAAGCTATATTAAACCAGGAGGGATTCTGATTAATTAAATTATAACGAACTTGAAAGATTAAAACAAGAAGTGCATTGGCTTGTACTACATTTTCATCTTGAAACAATAGGGTTAAGGGGTGGGGGGCTTTACAAAAGAAGCAAAGATTAGAAATACATATAATATACATATATACATATATAGAGCCCCCTTTAACTTCTGTGGTTATATCGAGGGCTTTACTTTAGAAACAACTGCTGGCGATTTTTCACTGAACTGTAGAGTTTCTTAATGTTGTTTTTCAGTTTTTATATTATTAAACACGCATGCATACCTACAGACTCTGTAGATAGACAGTAATTCTAGTTAAAGAGAACATTCCTTGCCCAGGCCAGGAATCGACCCCGGACCTTTGGGTTATAAGCCAGAGCGCTGACCACTTGACCGCAGGTAGTGTGTCAGGTAGTAAATCATCGCTCTCCGTGGTGTAATCGTTACCATGATAACTTCATATAACCAAGGCCGCGGGTTCAAACCCGGCGGAGAAGGATGGATTTTTTCAATTGTTAAAATCCTTAGTATGGCTTCCTCGGAAGGGAAGTAAAACCGTTAATACCGTGTCGTAAATTTACGTCACGAAATAGAACCTCAAGCCTGATAGAGAGGCCTCTGAGCAAAATTAAGCGGTGTTTCGCGCCCAGTATAGAATGGGACGCTGAGAATCACAGCAGTTAAAGGGCGTCCATAAATAACACGCCATTTATATCTAGGTAGTAAATCCAGGTTTTCCGTGTGCCATCGCAGAAAATACAGAGGCCTCTCAGAGCTCCGGTATCCAAAACTTTTGGTAAGTTTGTCTGCTGTATGTGCACAAGTGTACGAGTGTTTGATTGTATCAAATTTCTGGAAAATTCTGGTGCATTTCAAATAACTAAACCAGTATGGCTAGAGTGCGGTACATTCCCTGATACAATTGGAGCTCGGTTTTTATCATAATCCAGAAGCCAGTATCTCATGTAGACAAAAACATATCAGGAATGGCAAATATTCATGCAACATGGAATTTAGAAATATTCGGAATAATAATAATAATAATGTGAAAGCGTTGTTTCTTAAGAATGAGGGTTATCGACAGCATATAGACCCTATGTAGACATCTCTCCAAGGAACGTGTTATAATACAAAGATGCTTTAGCCTGGCAAAAAAGGGATTTCAAACCATTCAATAAAAAAAAGCTGATGTGTTCCTTTCACATCACTTTCTCTACATATCTGCAAAAAATAGTATTAAATAGCTTATTTTTATATATACTTCATGGTAATAAAAATAACAGAAATAGTCTTATTACTTGCTTCCTTGTAAGAAGAAGCGATATAAGGGAGTAACATAGGTTAAAGTGATAGTCAAAAGCTGGTTGCTATGTGACTGAAGTTCCTTTGTTTGTATGGACAGGAGTTAACACCTGTATGAGAAAAGTATAAGTTTTTCAAAGCTGAAACCAATAACAAGGAATATTTTAAAAACGATCAATTCTACAAAGAAATGTATATTACATAAATTGTGTGCTTTAACGTACTCTACATTTTTGTGTGTTAAGTACTCTTCAGAGGCTATTCTCAGAAAATTCAAGATACACATTTTAATTGTCATGTAAACACCTTTAATGTACGATATTATAATCAAAATCATTAGAGCCATTTTTAAGAAAATGAAAAATTTTGAAAAAAATACTAAGTTTGGTTTTTAACGGACTTTTTTGTTTTTGAACTACGCTGCCCAAAGACACACATACACACAGAGGCACACAAGGACATTTTTCTAAAAATGCCTTTTTTTGGATTCAGGGGGTCTCAAAACATATATTTCCGGTAAAATCCCGGTATCGTATTTTTCGGTGCATTACAATACCTTCTCTATACACTATGTACATAGTACGTGTAGAGAAAGTATTAATATTAGCTACAGAGTGTCTTCGTTTATCGTATATTGTATGGTTCTGCACAATAAGTATTTCAAGGAAGATTCCTGTGGTCCCAGACTGTGGAAAGGAGTAAGAGCAGGAAGACTGGCTTATAAAATCATGAACAAGAGGTTTATTATAATGGTATGGTGATGGACAGAAAGCAGGTATGTTAAGGAAATGGGTCCCGGAAAAAGGGATCAAATAGCAAGAATAATAAGCGATTTGAAACAGTGATTACACTTTAACAGTAGCTACAGGTATTTTAATAAGTACAAGTAATTGAATTATTTTAATTAACTTACTACGATGCTAATAGCAGTTACAAATTAATACATATAAATGAACTGATAACCTTCGTCATTATTTTTGTCTTTTATGAGGTGTAACACTTCTAATAATCTTAGTGGATAATAAAATGGAATTTTTATAGAAACATTTCTATTTTAAACTAAATCAATAATAGATATGCAAAATAATATAACTTTAATGTTGAATGCGATGGCGGGGCAAACCGGAGAGCCCGGAGATAACACCGCTGTGTCGCCTTTTCCACCACAAGTCCCAACTCCGGTTGCCTGGGATTGAACCCGCGCCATCACGTCACATTTAATATTTTATTCTTAACTTCACTGTTTTCAGAGGAGTTTTTTATTCTACCAGGTCCATTTTTCTCAAACACACACACATTCAGTCTCACATACACATTTCCAGACTCTGTGGGGGATAAGGATTAATTCTGGTTAAAGAAAACTTCCCCGCCCCAGCCGGGAATCTAACCCGGGTTCTTCGTGTGAGAAGTTAGCTCGCTGACACTCGACCACGGAGGCAGTATATCCAAGGACTTTCTTTTCTCTTCTTCCAGGTGTATAGGCTTGTTGTCCTTGAAAAGCATTTGCTTTTTACTTATTCTAGCACGCATGTACAATGCACAGAGTAGGTATAGAAAGTATTGCATTCCACCCAAAACTAGATACCGAGATTTTACCGGAAATACACGTTTCAGGGTCCCCTAACCAAAAAACAGCATTTTATAAAAAAAGGTCCGTACGTGTGTGTCTGTGAACACAATAGTTCAAAGCGAAAAGTCGGTAAAATACTCTACTTGGTATTTAAATTAAGTATCTTCCAAGGATGCGACACGAAGATTTTGAGGAAACACCGAACTATCCTTTAAAAGGGAAAATTTTTGAAAATTTTGATTCTCTCAGAAATCGCTCTAACGATTTTTATTAAAATGCCGTATATTAAGGATATTTACATGGCAAATAATTTTTTATTTTGAATTTTCTGAGAATAGACTCTGAAGACTTGTTTATCTGGACGACATTTACATAGCTGGTAAACCGTAAGAAAATGCATAAAATGTAGATCTCCTTAAAACACAATTTATATCACATGTATTTTCTTTTCTTGGAGTTGACCATTTACAAGATATCCTTTAACACTGGTTTCAGTTTTAAAACACTTAAAATTTTCTCATATGGAATTTGTCAGCCCCTGGTCATGCAAAGGAACGAATTACAATCACATGGCAACCAGCTTTAGTCTAGTTTATTCCCTTATTTCTCTCCTACTTACAAGGAAGTAATTTATACCACCATTTTCTGTATATCTTGATTAACACGAAGTAGAGAGAAGGATCAACTTTTGTGAGTATAATTTGTTGTAGAATTGCTAGAGAATGCTATGCGTATAGAACGCATCAAATTTTGTTTTTTTCTGCTTTCAATATTGCTTATTTTCCTAAACAAATAATTTTCATTATAATGCAAATCAAGAACTTTGCCTAAATCTTATTTAGTTCTAGTCAGTGCAATAGAATATCTTCTGTAATTTTCTGACTACTTCGAATAAATTTAATTATTTCAAAATCTTCTCGGGCTTCTAGCCAGGTAATAACTTGGCTTGACACCAACGTTTCGAAGAAGTGCATCTTCCTCGTCTTCAGGGTGAACTGATGGTTTGAGTTTTTTTTTTTTTTTTTTTTTTTTTTTTTTTTTTTAGTTTCAAGTGGAGGGGAAAAATCCACCTTAAGGACTAACCCGGGCTGGCATGCCCGGAGTGTCGGGGTCTCCCAGGATGGGCCTACCGACTAAAAAACCCCTCCACCGGTATTGGAAGGTAAGGATACTGCGGTACCGCTGTTGCACCCGCGCAGTAAAAGGTAAAGGTGAACTGGCCCGCTGTGCGGCCGCCAGGGGTGAGGGTTGTGCTAGTAGACCGGCTTGACCGAGGCCCAGCCGGCCCCTGTAGCGAATTATAGGTGAGGAGTTGAGGAAATTATGGGTGGTTGGGAGTTGTTGGTGAACATGGGATTGGAAGTGTAGGGAGAGCTGCCACTCTCTCCCTGTGGTGATGATGACGGCACTGGATATTGATGGTGAAGTTGGTGCTGCAGCTCTCAGACACCCACGACCGAAGCCTCAAGAGGCCCCAGCCGCGGGCACTGGTCGTGTAAGTGATGGGTAGTTATTGGTGATGTCTGCCAAGTTTAAGATGACTCTTCCGGGTGTACCCTTGCTCTGATTGGAATTCTCTGAGCAATTGCTGCGGAGTTTTAGGCTGCTGAGGGAATTTTCCTTCAGCTACCTGCTGTTGATACTTTTGGGCGCTGGCTATCCGGTTGGACAGCTCAGCGGTGGAGGCCTGTAGAGTGGAGATGGCGGCGGTGTTGGCAGCTTGTAGGGCGTCGATCCTGGTGGACAGGTCGGCGGCTGTAATCTGCTGGCTGGTGGCTGCTGCGTCGTTAGAAGCTTGTAGTTCCTGTAGCTTCTGTGTGAGGAGACTGCATGTCTCTTCCAGGGCAGCTAGTCGAGCGCCGACGTTCAGGATCTCCGCGTGGAGGTCCTGAATGGCTTCTCGCGTCGCTGCGTCTGTTGAAAGTGCAGGTGGTGAGGCCTCAGTGGTGGTTGTCTGCGGTGGAGTGGTTCGGCGGGCAGAAGTTGGTGATGAAGTGCTGCTCCTTGGGTAGAGAGGGCACTGGGCTTGCCCTGTGTAGTGTCCTGTGCCACGACAGGTGGCACAGAATCGGCGGCGTCGGCGGAGATCATGCCCAGTGCACTCGGTGGTGGTGGAGTTGGTACCGCAGTAGTGGCACCTCGGTGTCGAAGAGCAGTCTTCAGCTGTGTGGCCGTAGGCACAGCAGCGTCGGCAGGGCCGATGGCGTTCCTGTCGGCTAGCCTCGACGACCAGAAGTCGCCCTAATAAGGGCAACCCTGACGCCAAGGCAGCTTCCAGGTCAGCCTGGTCCTGCATCTCCAGCCGGACGAGCGGCGTTGGTCCCCGGTCGCAGTAAATGCGGGTGGCCCTCAAGCATGAAGGCCACCGCGACTGCACGGCGGTGAGCAGATGCCGGGTGGTAAGGTCCCTAGGGACCCCCCGTACCACGGCACTGAACCGGGGCGGCGTCGTAGAGCTGGGTGGTGGCGGCGGTGTTGGCGGCAACTGCGGCTGCAGTTGCGGCGAGACTGCGGTGGCGGCCGGCGAAGCAGGGCTTGCCGGGACCGGTGGCAACGGAGAAGCTGCCTCCTCGGCGGCTGCCGAGGAAGAGGCGACGGGTGCTGCCTTAGCAGCGGCGAGTCTGCGCAGTCTCTTCTTGGCCATCTTCACGAGTCGAAGAAGAAGCTCCGTCCCTCGGTTTGAGCTTGCGGAGACTGGTATTTATAAGAGCTGGGATGAAGCTAACATCTGATTGGTTCGCGAGATATTATGGCTTTTTTTTTTTTTTTTTTTTTTTTTTTTTTTTTTCGAGTGGAGGGAAAAATCCACCTTAAGGACTAACCCGGGCTGGCTAGCCCGGAGTGTCGGGGTCTCCCAGAGTGGGCCTACCGACTAAAAAACCCTCCACCGGGAGTGGAAAGTGAGGATTGTTGCGGTACCGCTGATGCACCCGCGTAGTGATGGAAAGGAAAATGAAACTGGCCCGCTGTGCGGCCACCAGTGGGTAAGGTAGTGCTAGCAGACCGACTTGACCAGGGCCCAGCCGGCCTCCTATGCGGATTCAGAGGTAGGGATAATTAGGGATTATGGAATTTGGCGTTGGTGGTAAGGAGTGTAGGGAGAGGTGCCACTCTCTCCCTGTGTTTATTGGTGACATTGCTGAAGACTGATCTCTACATGAGGTGCAGTTCTAGCGTCGTAGTTTGGCTTGTGTGTCTTCTGCCTATGGGGCCGTGTCTCTGAAACAAACTAAGGAATGATGGTGAGTTCCATTCCATGTCAGTGAATGTATTTTATTCTATGTACAATTGGTAGTGATATTTCAGCCGCGGGCTGCGTCGAGTATCTGAAATGAAAAACTAACTAACTAACTAATAGTACAAGTTATTATAATTAAATTGTGGTTTCTTTCCAGCCTAACGGCCTCGTCTAAGTGTTGATTGTCTCGTTGGCCTGTGGAAGTCCTGGTCGTGTAGAGTGCGCACACGGCTGGCTGCCTGCCTATCATGGTGCAGGTGCGGACCCGTGCCACTCGCGGGGGGGCCCTCATCCCCCGGGAGCCGCCTTGGCTGGGTAGCACAAGGACTTAGAGGACTACTGAAAATAAATGCATATGTGTGGTGTGTTGGTCTGGAGTGAATGCTCTCTGACATTGCCATTAGTTACCTAATGAGGTTGTCTAAGTATTCCTGAATATTGATTTCTGGTTCCCCTAAACCGATGTTCCGGCTGAAGAGCGATAGAGGGCGGAGGTGTTTGTCGTTTCTGGTGTCATATTCGCCAAGTTCTTGGATGAGAACGTTGTGATTATTACTTTTCCGCTTGTAGATGTTAAATGCCAGTTGCTTTATATGGGTCTCAATTGAGCAGATTTTGAGCTCCTCGTGTAGTTCAAAGGTTGGAGCTACTGCGGGCACTTGTGCAATAATTCGCAAAATTCGATTTTGAAGCGTTTGGAGTCTCTTGATGTGGGTTTTTGCCGCATATCCCCAGACGGGGGCGGCGTATGTTAGTATAGGTCTGATTAGCGTTTTGTAGAGGGTTAGGCCCATGCTTAGTTTCAAGCGGCTGTTCGTGTTAATGATAGGGTAAAGCTTGTTGAGCTGACCATTGGCTTTAGCTCTTACCGTGTTGATGTGTTGTTTCCACGTGAGGCCTTCGTCCATCCTTACCCCTAAGTAAGTGACCATGCTCTCCCACACAATCGGCTCTTGCCGGTACATAAGTGGTGGGAGAGCGCGCCTTTGTTGCCTATGTGTGTGGCGTTTTGTGAAAACAATGGCTTTACACTTTCTGGCATTTAACTTGACCCTCCATTTTCTGAACCACGGTTCCAATGAATTCAAGGCATTTTGGAGCCTGAGGTGTATAATCCGTGGCTGCAGTGATGTTGTTACTAGGGCAGTGTCGTCGGCGTAGATATATTTCTCTACCCGGATTAGTGGTGGGAGATCATTTATGTATATGTTAAATAGTGTGGGCCCCAGCAAACTTCCTTGGGGTACGCCAGCTCTGATGGGGCGGAGTGTTGACTCTGCCTCATCCACTGCTGCCTTGAAGCTTCTATTTCGTAGATAGTCTTTAATGATGGCGACCAACGAGTCGTTGACTCCGTATGTCGTCAGTTTATTTAGTAGGCCAGCATGCCATACTCTGTCGAAGGCGCGTTGTATGTCAAGGAGTACCGCGCCTGTAGATCGATTGTTGTTGAACCCTCTGGTGATGTTTTCAGTGATACGTAAAAGTTGGAGTGTTGTAGAGTGCTTAGCTCTGAAGCCGAATTGCTCGTTCGTGAGGGTATTGTTTCTAATTAAGTGGGCGTTCAGGCGTTTTAGAAGAATTTTCTCCAGCAGTTTACTCATGGTATTGAGCAAGCTGATGGGCCTATAGTTTATTGGCAGTGACAAGTCTTTGTGCTGCTTGGGGAACAGCAAAATTTTGGCCTCCTTCCATTGGGGAGGGAATCGGCCATGTTCAATGGTGTGGTTGAATATGTTCGCAAGTTGTTTTATTGCCCTGGGCGGCAGATGTTTCAGGACCTATTTAAGATGACTGAGACATGGGCACGGACTTCGTAGAAAACTATTTATAGCAGTTATTCGGCTAATGTTTTGTGTTTGAGCACGCACCTGCTAGAAAATAAGTCTTGGAAGACTGCAGGTACAGGATTAGGTGTTAAGGCTCTTTATCATCGGTGTCCATGCTGAACTTAATTGTAGGCCAGAATCGCGATTTAGATTATTTGTTTCAGATGAGATGGCTAAAGCTTCTTTTACTCTCCTTTCCCAGTAATTCGAACACTTTGCCACTATCTTGGTGTTAGTAAAGTTAGCTCTGTGGCTCTGTTCTATACAGTGTTCAGCCAGTCCAGATTTTTCGGGTTGCATAAGCCTTATTGATCTTTGGTGTTCAGAAACGCGTGTGGCAATAGTGCGTCCTGTTTGGCCAATGTACGCTGCGCTGCATTCGCAAGGAATGTAAAGCACAAAATAAAAAGCAATATTAAAACAACAACAACAACAACAAAGACTTAAAATGTGAACACGAAAATAAAAAACAAAGATATTCAAATACAGCATTTTAAATTTACAGTACAGAGTACACCTTTTTCAGAAGCATAAATGTACAGAATTATAATAGATAAATACACTTATAAAAATATACACTTAATATAACACAATATATAAAACCACAAAACAATAATGACATAAGTATAACATATGTATGTAAAACATTGTAGTCACTTTTGTTTAGCTGTTCTTATCCCCCCCCTTCTCTATTGGCAGCCCTCTCAGATCTCAGCTGTGTTGCCTTAAGTATACATTTACCTAACCATTTCACGTCTTCCGTGCCTGCCAGTAGTTTCCAACATGCTTCTAGCTCTACATTCGCGGTGGTAAGGAATTGCGGTAAATATTTTTCCCTCCAATCCTCCGTACCCCTACCTCTTGCCAAGATGTGAGGTAGGAGTGAGAATTAATATTTTTTACAATACCAAGCAGCTGTATTGGTGTTTATAGTTGGTATAAAAGAACACTGCCAATTGTCGCAACAATACTAGCGTAAATTTGAGCATATCGTATGCTTTTAACTCATTGTTTGTCCAGGATAATATTTTAATAAGAAACCTGAGAGAGTTGTATCCCCCCAGAATATGTCAAAAATATGCATTTTTCATTTCTTGAGTCAACTATAAGATATGGTTTAATCCTTTGGAGAGGTACTAATTAGCTGGTCTCCGTGGCCGCGCTCGCTGAAGTGCCCAGCATTGGTGTTTCGCGGTGAAGCGGATCGTGTGTTCGAGCCCCCACCCCCTTTGGGCATGGGTATTTGTGTGTTTAACTCTGTATATGCCTATGTATGTGTAAGTAAATTAAAATAAAACTGTAAACAAATAGAACAACAAAAATGTACGAAACTGGAAAACGAGGAAAAAGAAAAAAGCAATTAGAGTGCCAGAGTGCTAGCAAGACTCCAGAACTGTATTAAAAATAAAAACTAATAAGATGTATGAAATCTTCCTAGTGCAAATGAAAATTATTAGGTAAATTATAAAATGGTGCTGTACAACTCCATGTAGACCACTTTTTATTGAGGCTGGTATTTTAAATATTTACAAGCTTTATATTTTAGATGTCTTAGTTTATGTACACAAATATTCTGAAAGCCAAACAAGAAGGGATACGTATAAGCATAATACAAGAATAAAATGTAAACACCTTTTATTTTAAATTATAAAAAACTCAAAACAGTTTTATGTATTTAGGTAGCAAACTATACAATAAACTCCCAGAACATATTAAATGCTTAGATAAGAAAACTTCAAGTCCAGAGTATGATATGTATGATTGGTTGTAAATCTTTTATATTCCATAAAAGAATTTTTAAATTTTAAAACCTGTGAATTAAATATGCAATTTTAATTGACAAAGTATGTAGTCATAAAATTCTATATCAAACGATGTCAATGCCCATGCAGTGTATTGAGACAAAATGAAATAAATGCTAAATACTAAACTGTTTTCTTTACTTACTTTTTCCCCCTCCTTAACCTTTTCGGTCAAACGGAGTTTCGGTTAAGTAAAACTTTGCTGTAATTTGCAAGTTCATATTCAAGAAGGAGTTCTTGACAATATTTGAAATAAACTGGCACAAAATAAAACTGAAAATCACAAATTTGGCTCCAGTATTAATAGGAAATGGTTCGCTATCGCCACTTCAGGCTGTTTAATCAAACAGATGGCCTTGAGACCGCTGAAGTTAGGAGTTATGTTGACACTATAAATCGTCATGACATAATTTATTCACGAATTTGTACTGACCTCAACCGTAAATAGAATATATGAGAGCCGTTTTTCTTTTCAACCTCCGATAGGCTATAAATAAAAGACAAGTTCTTAGAAAAGAATTATTTTATTATTAAAAGTTTTGTACACTTATGGTTACCTTTTAACTTAATCACCGAAAATATTGAGTATTTTATCGCACCTGTGCACAAGCTTACAAAATCCTTTTCAAAAAACGTTACCGCCAATGATTTCAAATGAGTATTGACGTTGTTTTGAAGATCTTCGTACTCTACGACGTTTGCGGAGAGCCATTTAAAACAAACGAAGAGGAATGCTGACTTCAGGAATTGTGTTGATCCACGACAACGCTCGTCCACCACTGCTGGCATAACCCATCGGCTCCTAGAACAATTTCAATGGGACATTTTTGATCATCCGCCATACAGTCCTGACCTGGCATCCAGCGACTTTCACCTTTTCCCTGAACTGAAGACGTGGCTAGGATGGCAGCAGTTTCAAACCAATGATCTTCAAAACAACGTCAATGCTCATTTGAAATCATTGGCGGCAAAAATTGTTGAAATGAGTATTGCAAAGCTTGTGCACAGGTACGATAAATGTCATCTTTTCGGTGGTTAAGTTGAAAAGTAACCATAAGGGTACAAAACATTTAGTAATAAAATAAGTTTTTTTTTAAATTTATTTATTTTAGGTCGCTTTAACTCCTATGTCATATCGCGAGCATAAATATTTATAACAATTGAATTCAGTATATTACAATGAAATTATTTACACATTAAACAAATGTCTGTGAAATAAAAATTGCATTAGGAAATCTAGTTTTACATAGATTTAAATAAAATATTGTGAATAGGTACATTGCTGTTGAAAGTCAGTTTTACACAGATTTAGAATATTGTGAATAAGCACATTACAGTTTTAAATCCAGTTTTATGCTTCTGAGAAAGAGTAAAACTTTGCTTGAATGTTGAGGAGTATTCAATGTTGTGGATTTATCTTCTTTGATGCTGTAGCTGTCGTTCTGTAGTGTATCTTCTGCATTCTGTGAAAATGTGTTTAATGGTGAGTAGTGTGTTGCAGACTTCACATTGAGGTGGGTTGTCTTTGATGAAAATATATGAATGGGTTAGTTTAGTATGTCCTATTCGTAGTCTGGTGATAGTCACTTGTTCTTTCCTCTTCAGTGCACGTACGGGGCAAGGATTGGTGACGTCATCTTTCCTTACCATGCGTAACTTTACTGGTGGATTTTTACTGCATGTCTGGTTCCATTTTGCTCTACGTTTCTTACAAAAATGTTTCATGATGTCACTGAAGGTCTCGTAACCTCTGTTAGTCGAGTTGCTTCTAAAATAATTGTTTTCTATTAACTTGTGTTTTATTTATAGCCTATCGGAGGTTGAAAAAAACGGCCGTATATATCCCATACACTGCGTCTAGATTTATTGACTTTCAGTTGAAGATTGACACAAAATATACTAATGGAAGGTGCATGTTAATATTGGAGAATCTTCAATATTTTAAAATGTTCTCTACGAACACTTTTATAATATAGCATCTAATTCAACAGACATAGTTAAAAATAATCTAAAAGCTTGTGCATTGTTCTGACATATACTGTATGTTCAATATTGCGTATTAATCGATAAAACAAGATATTGGACATTATTTTAAAATCCGATATGATATACATCAGTTGCAGGAAATCATAATATACTACACTAAATGAAAAACAAGATTCTAAATGTTACTCTAGCAGAATGACTCCTTCTCTATCACGTGTATACAATCTATATAGTGTAGGTAGATATAGCACAATATTCCACCCAAATACAATAACAAGATTTCACCAGACATACCTGTTTTGAGGACCTCTAAATAAAAAGGTTTAGAAAAGATCCGTGTATGTGTGTGCCCGTGAACAGCAAACTCAAAAACGAATTGTCCGTTAAATACCAAATTTGATACTTCCGAGGATGTGACACAAAGCTCTTCAGGAACATCCGCCCACCCTAAGTTTCCCTTAACATGGAACATTTTTGCGTTTTTTTTTTATTTTCACGAAAATGGCTCTAAAACTTTTTTATTAAAATGCCGTAAATTAAACATATTTGCATAGCAAATAAAATTTATATTCTGAATGTTTTGGGAATTGACCCTGAACTCGTCTTAATCCTGATATATATATATATATATATATATATATATGTCGATATATATAGGTGTTTATTTTTAAACGTTCTCAGACGGGAAGTCCTCGTCCGTTTTATATATATTTTGTTTTACTCTTGGCCAAGGAGAACAGTTTGCAATGTTTCAGTTACAATCGCTTTTGAAAGATTTTACCATCACTTTAGCCTATTGTATAGTCGTTTCCCTTCTAGGTGCTCATAAGGAACTAAGTAATAAGGGCGTTGCTGGTAATGTTTATCTTGATTGGCATGATGTAAATAGATAAAATAATCAGCCGTAGTAGGAATAGTTTGTTTGCAGAAAATATAGAGAAAGTCATGTGAATGGAAGACATCACATCTTTTTACTACATTCTAATGATATCTCAAGAGGAGGCTGTCTAAATTTAAAGTCCCAATCGGAGGCGACTTCATACACACAAATTTTCAAATTATTACTGCTAATACTAGATACTCGTATGAGCAGGGGGGCCAAATACCTGGCATTTGACACCTACAATCTAAGGGACAAACTATGAAGAGAACCGAACTATATTCTGGGTTTTGCAAATTAAAATGCATTTTTTCCCGATGTACATTTGAGCAGTCATTTACTTGAAATCTGGTTGGTGACTAGCTAAGGCAATTTCTGGTCCACTTAAGTATTCGTAATTTAAAACATCTCGAAGCGCATATTTAATAAAGTTTAGTATTGAATAGAGTTACTCACATAAATAGATTATAGTACGAATAGGGTCCTTACTTCGCTTCTTAGTTACTCTGGTATGTCCTGCATGTCAATAAATTTGTCCAAATCCAGACGAAAGCAATAATATATTTTTCTTAAGTGTGCTTACAATATTAGAATCCAAGGCGAAGTCTGCCTCAATTCTCAAATCTGCCTCCTTTATAAAAGCAGGTATAATTGTACTCTGGCCGTGCAATGATTATTTTTTGGGGGGAGGGGTTTAAAGAAGAAGGAACATTAAAGTACTTTTAACGCACATGGTGGCGTCACTAACACTGGTTTGTCATTCTTCTCCACGAAAGCAAACTCTTCCTCCTAGTTTTTTTGTTACAATCGTTTGTCATGTTAATTACTTTCTTTACTGAGTACCATGTATGTACGTACATAGTAGGTAGAGGAGGTATTGTATTCTGCCCAGAAATACCATGCCGATAAGTCACTAATAATGCGTGTTTTGAATTCTACAGAATAAAAATGCATTTTTAGTAAAACGTCCGCGACTGCGTATGTATGTGTGAGTCTGTGGTCAGCATTTGTGTGTGTGTGTTTGGATCTGTGGACAGCATAACTTAAAAATGAAAAGTGCGTTAAATATCAAACTTGGTGTTTAAGTTTAGTGTTAAGTTTAGAATGGAACAGGAATATTTTTAAGAAAATCCCCCACCCCAAACTACCCTTTTACATGGAATAACTTTCCACTCGCCTATCGCCTAGACGGCCAGATTTCGATCCCAAGTGACCGCATGTGATATTTTGGTGGACAAACTGCGGGTTTTCACCGGGTTCTTCCATTTCCCCTGCCATCGCATTCCACCGGTGCTCCATCTCCATTCCATGTATCACCAGTGTCATGGCCCTGCGGTGCCACAGGTGGTAAAAGCGGGCGTTAAACACTAACAAAAGAAAATGATGAAGACAAAAGAATAAGTTTGTGAAAATGCTAGAGAAAAGCATGTGAATGGAACATATCATTTTTCCCCCTTTATTGTTTTGGAAGACATTTGAAGATAAGAGCTGCGTGCACTACTTTAACTATATTCAGAAACTAACTCTGAAGTGAAGTGAAGCTGTGAGCGTGGCAAAACTTCGGCAAGGATGTAATACGAAACTACAGGAACGTATATTAGGACATGTGTTTTACACTCCACCATTTCCAGCTCTCCAAGTTTTACGTATTTTCATAAATATAGCAGTAACACAAAGCTCCCAGTCCCTCACTAGATCAATGTGTGTATATTTATAAGCCGCAAAGGAGAGGCGAAAGAGGCGCATGTGGCTCCCGAGCCACGCTGTGGTCACCCCTGTTACAGAGCCTGAGCTATTGCACGGGCATTAAACGGCATAACGCTCCCTTTGGTGCAGTGCGTGAATGCAGTTGATACAAACATCAATTTGTGTACTAGTTTACCTAGCAAACGCTGATACTGGCACGTTAGATTGCCCTCGATATTAACCGTTCATTCTCCCAATATTCTTCTCTCTCGTGTTGAACTTGCGGTTTCTGGGAGCTTTTGCCTTTATGTTATCTACTTCACTTTTTAATGCCAATGAAATGAAAACGTCTTCTGCTTTGTAGTGCAATGAGTTGGTAAATGACTGAATTACAATTAAATAGGCAGAACCTTCCTCTGCGCTATATAGTAAAAGTCTGTAGAGAAAATGAGTACACATTGTTAAATTATAAATATGCATTTAAGACTGGAACACAGAAGGTATCCATTTCAGTATTGGTGTCTGGAGGCTCAGTACTTCTCAACTTTGTAACGTCCTCCACAAACTGAAATTTTTAAGGAAGCATAAGCAATTTAATTAAATGAAACACGAGATTTGATAGAGAAAGTATACTACTAATAGCATAACCAAAATATGATGGCTTCCCCACTTTGGTTTCAGAACTCACCCCTGAAGCCTGGCCCATTTGATCTCCTACGGTGAACTGATGTCTCTTCGCAAAGTGTACAAAAATTCCTGGCTAGTACACTCCTTCGCCGCTAGTCACATTCCATCGAAGGGGAACCAATCAGCGTCATCTTCTATCTATACGCAGCTGTCAAAGTTATTGAGCGGAAAGATGAGATCCTTTGCCCTAGTTTTATCCATAGAATGTATGACAGTTACCGTTAAAAGAATTGGAAAATAAGATTCTGAAACAATTGATAGTGCCAAATTCTATTGGATGTAAAATGTCGTACATTATAGAAGTATATAGGTTTATACACATAAAGATAAACAAATTTAATTACACAATTGGAATGTTTTGAATGTTAAGGCAAACATTAAAAAAATAAAGCAGGACTGGACTCGATAAATAAACTCTGTAAATCTATAGGAATACTTATTATCACATATGGATTCGAAATGGTATTCCTAAGATCTAGATCAGTATATACAAAGCTAGATAAGAAGGCCAGTTTAAACATCCGCGAAAAATAAAAGTTAGAAGAATTAAATATCATAATTAAAACATATAAAATTTGGAAGTCACATTTGGACAGAATGCAAAACAACGGATAGCCAAGGCTACGCTTAGGGAACTGTACACATATGTATACAAAATGAAATACAGTTTTATTTATGTACGTTTACTACTGTGGTTCTCAGCGTCCCATTTTATATTGGGCGTGAAAGACCGCTTAATTTTGCTCAGAGACCTCTTTATCAGGCTTAAGGCTTTTTACGTGCCGTAATGTACGACACGGGAACAACGGCTTTACTTTCCTTCCAAAGGAAGCCATGCTAAGGATTTTTACACCCGAAAAAATCTATCGTCCTCTGCCAGCTTTGAACCTGCGACTATATGAGACTAGCATGGTAACGACTTCGCAACGGAGGGCGACACATATGTGAGAAAATATTGCCACCCCTTCCTAATCCAATCCACAGTGCCTGCTTGGCTATTACGTGACGAATAACAGACAGTGACGTTACATCACACGAGAATGCTAGATACAAATTTCACGTAGAATGGGAAATTTATTTTTTCTGTCTTGAGAATGGTATACAGACTGAATTTTTATTGTGTTCTAAATAGTTGTACTGAGTACTTACATCTTCAGACAATATATTTTAGCTCTGCATATGCTAATCATAACTTCCAGGTAAGAATATAAAAAATTGAACAGTACTAGAGTGATAACGATCCAGTTTAAACGATGATACCCTTCTATAAATACTACGCCTTTCAGGGTCTACCATTAAGCCTGGCATTGATAAACGTGTGTCGCCGAAAGGCATCAGTTTTCTACTATATGTCCGAAGAATGGATTTTTAAAGCCTCATTTGAGGAAGCAAGACATCTTAGGTATCCGGCCACTAGCCTTTAATATTGGCTAACTCCACCACTACTGTACTTTACATGCCGAACAACACTCTTAATAACCACTCAGGGTGAATGGGGAGACGTCACACGTTTTCTTTATCGATTATCGTTAGTAAAATATCAATTATAATATTTAAACAGCATACTAAATTTAGTGGAAAATATCGTTTTCCATAAGCTTTTATTCTCAAACCAATAAAACATCTACTCCCAACATTTTTTCTTGAATATTCTTTAGAGTGAAATTATATATATTTCTGTGATTAACATTTTAATTTTTTCATCGTGTAGATCATTTCAGCCATTAAAACAATCAATTAAAAATAATACCTTAAAAGCCGTTCTAGGTATTTCAAAGAAAATCTGTATATATGCTTCAGATTTAGTGTGTTACTTTCGGTATAAATTTAAAAACCATATGTTCATAAATACAGAATTTATAAATTTCACCTATGAGTAGCCTTAAACTGCCTTGCGCCTTCACATTTGTCAGAGAAGTATAACAGTAAGATCTTCTCATACTTCAGTACACTGAAAATAATTGCAAAGGTTTGACTAAACTTGATATTGCTATTCATAAAGAAATACATTTTTGTTTTTATGAAGTTGTTGATATTAACATTTTGCTTAATTTTTCAGTATAAACATTTTGAGTCAATGAATAAAGCAATCATAAAATGCATCTTCATACAGCATACTTGGGATTGTGTGTGAAAACTTGCATACGAATCAGAACAACACTGAGCAGTCACTGGGAATGAAATTTAAGAATTCTGCATTTCTGTATAGTATCGGGCGTAGCGGGGTATAAGGACAAGGTTTAAAAATAAAGGAGAAAGAGTGTGAACGAAATAAAACTAGAGCGAATATTTAAATTGAGACAATCGAAGTACTCAAGGTATGTTGCAAAAGTGAATTCGCTTTTCATCTTTTTCTACATTACCTGAAGTTGCGCTGTTCAATGGTTGTTTTAATTCATAGCTTATATAGAGAGTAAAATCCCCCAGTTTTTACCGAACATTTTAGCTCTTTTCCAAAAAGAGTAGGGATATCTGTTCTTTTTATGATTTATAATATATTTACTATACATAATTATAATATATTTATAATACATAGTGCAATATCCTGTCCAACTGAATTTTCCTTACAAAACAAAATACATAACCTAAGCAATTTACACTGACACATACAGAGCCACCATTTATTATTACTATTATTTTTATTATTATTGTTATTATTGTTATTATATTATTATTATTGGGGTTTAAGGGTGCCCAGATTCTAAGGTCAGTAGCGCCTTTATAATGCTAAACGTCGCAATAAACAAAGATGAAACTCTGCCACGATTCAGTTTTGTACACAACCGTTTATGTCTCAGACATTTTAATGGTATATTTAGAGAATGCTTGCGATAACACTTAAATTATATCTTCTTTTACAGTAAATTTAAAGCTTCTTTAGCCCTCAGTTTGTTGACGTACAACAGTTGCATTTGCCGTTCCCCATGGCCGTTCTGGCTAAGGTGTCTAGCTTTTGTGTTTCGCGGCGCAGGTTCTTGTCCCGCCTTGGGCATGGTTTCTGCGTTTGTGTTGTATCTAAGTCCTCTCTCTCCCCTGATGGCCAATTATGTCACGCCTGTAGGGCAATGGTGTGTATAGATACAGTCGCATTACACTGTAAAAGTTTTAAGTAATTATAATTTTCTTGTGGCAATGCTGTATGTTCACATTAGCGTGAGAAACAGACAGATCTCCGGTAAGCAGCCGTGTTTGGTGCTTTCGCTGCGTGCTTCACAAACATCACATTTCACGCGGTTTAGCTGCTCCCGCGGTGAAACAGATCCTTTCTGTTTATCACCAACATTATGATAACGTAATGCTTAGATCAGTTTTGTAAATCACATAAAAACCACGGATTTTTTTGTATTAAGATGCATTTTGGCCACGACTGCTACCAGAATTCACGACGCTCAGATCTCTGAAGGGAACAAGTTTATTTAATTAGTGAAATACTGTAAGACCTGCCGCGATGCCTCGGTACCAAAGCCGCATTTTCCGGTACAGAAAGTAAGGTGACCACATCCAAATTATTTATCAAATTGTGAAAAGCTCTTCATCGCCATCATATTTGTGACATAATGTAAATACAGCTTAGCTATCACCTAGAATTGCCCCTCTCGTAGTGTATAATTTCAAGCAGTGTACTACCTTCCACAACACTTTTTACTGTCCCCTACTTTTAGGTTAAGTGTAACTAATTGCAACTTTTGAAACTTCTGACTACGCCCACTCCCTAAGTTACAGTACCCCCTATCCCATAAGGTAAAACCTTTACTGTTACACTTGGTGTCGATGCCGATTTTAGTGGCAACGCAAAGCTGGATAAATTTGAATGCTACAACATATTCGGTGTACTTGGTTTACGCGAAATGGAACGTTCTATTTACAACTCGAGCTTTCCTCATGGTGACGCACGCAGATGTACTTCAGCAAAGTGCATACATACTCTGCTCTCGTTCACTTTGAGTATTATTGCTTACGCCTTCACTCACAGTTACCATATAAAATGATGTATATTATAATCTAATAAGTTTACATCAATTTCCGCTGTTGCGCAAAATAATGAGAAAGTCCACTTTAAACCACCTCAACAGATTCAGCAAAGATGTCCTTTGCTGTGTTGCATACACTGCGCGCGCATATGTTTTGAAGAGACCGGCGCGCGCCATCAAGAGAATGCATCTACCTGGTCGTTTTTCATGACTGGCGTGATACACTGAACAACATTTCATGAAAGAACCGCTGTTGAAAACAACCCAACAAGGATTATATCAATAGGATTAATACAGTAGAATATTGAAAACTAAAGTAAGCCGCCAGGGTATGTAATATATCATCCACATCCATTGACGCTATGCCCCTGTGGGTGTGGGTGTGTTTGTGTGTGTGTGTGTGTGTGTGTGTGTGTGTGTGTTTGTACACAGAGGTTTTATATCCATATACAGATATATTTTTTTGCTGAAAAATGTACTGTTTACACATTGCTGTTATGTTAGTATCGAAATAGAATAATATCATTTAAACTGAATAAATACTTTGCAAGGTATAAATTATATAATGTACCCGTGCCTCAAATTCTAAGAAAATTGGTTGAAATTTTCTGAATTGGAGCTTTGAGCTATTCACAAAAACTTTAAATGGTAACATTTCAATAACATTGATTACTGCATTATTACATAAATTTTTAAAAGGTTAGACATTTTAATCTAGAAAATTGATCATTATTTCATAAAAATATATTTTTAAAAAAATACTATTGGTGCTAGGATAATTTAACCCTATGCAATATTACAATATGTACCTCTGCATATTCGCCGAAATTTTAGTTGTGTTTGAATAAGCACAGAGACTCACGAAACGTTTTGAATATATGAAAATATGGGTACTTTTGGGGTAAATGCTGTTTATGAAATAATATCTACTTGTATGCTAGGAAATAGTGTATTGTACGATTTTTAAATGGCGGTAGAGCCCAAAAGAAGGGCTCTACAGCCTCTCTATGACTGTCCACAGGTTCCAACAACTATTTGGTATAACAAACAATTTTCGATATTTTGACTGTAGTAAAAAGTTCTCTCCCAGTGTCCTTATGTAAGGAATCAATTTCATACGCAGAAATGAAAAACTGTGAACAAAACATATTTAGAAATGAGATGTAAGGTTACAATATAGTACGTGGTTAGCTTTAACATATTTCTGGGCTTTCAAATAAGTTCGATGGTGAAAAACGTGATATATGTGATTAAAAATTGAGCATTTTGTCATTTTCACTAAAGACTCGGTCCCAGAGTCCCTTGTTATAATTTATTTATGACGATCCCTTTACTCACTTATAAAATCTTTTGATATTCCTGATCACGTATAAGGAATATCCTGGCATTCCCCTAAAAGGGTACTGAGTATCGTGGATACTGTATTTCTGATTTCCTTAATCTCTCCTCTGCAGTCTTCAAAGTTTTGAAAATGTTATACTGCCTATAACAGACTGCAGTCTGAGTGTCAAACTTAAGTGCTATCACCCGACCAAGGTGACCTTCAATCTTATTGCAGCTTAAGTTTATTATTTTTTTCGCTTTTCTACTACACCCTACAGTAAATATAAATTAATATATAACCCAGAGTAAACCCGCCGCTTTGGCCACTATACATCTTGCATGCGGTCACTTAGGATCGAACCCGTCTAGGTGAGAGGTCAGTGGTCTAACCACTTGGCCACGGCGCGGCCAAAATTAATATCAACAATTTTTTAGCGTTTCAATTAAACTTATATTCAAAATTGTTTGCAACTACTAATGATTGCAATATCTAACAGTATAAATGTTTAAACATTAATATAAAGCATGCTGAGAGTATTTTAAAAATAAAGATAAAATTGCATCAAGTATATTACTATTATTTTTAACAGTTCAATGTAACACATTCCTTTTTTTTTTTTTTTTGCTATCTAATCACAGTTTGGTCACATATGTGAGGTGGCAGTTACTAACACGACCTCTAAATTGACATTGGTTCAAGATGAACGCTGTTTATTTGTTCGTGAGTGTAAGAGCTCACAGACATACATAAAACCTGGTAAGCAGCACTCAGCAAACTTTTAGATTTCTCCTATCCAGAATAGAATTAAACTATTTTAAAGTACTCTCCTTATGTTTCACCTGATAGTTTTCAGAACACTGGCAATCAATAACTTCCATCTGGAAGTTGACAGATAGAGCTCTTCCTTAGACAGAAAATGGATTCTCAATCAGTTTAATACGGACTTTATCTTAATTACTCATTGCCTTGTCTGAAATTCCTCATTTAGAAGTGATCTCTGCTTCTTGTATTTTCCATCCACACTGGAATGATATTCTAAGGGAATATTTTGTCACAAAGTTATCAAATGTGAATTATTTCCTTTAGTAACTTGATTTTCAAACAAACTTAATTTAATTTTGAATGTCTTTGTATGAAAACTGAAACACGGAGTCAAGTTGGAGCGCCAGTAACTTTAGTCTGCCATGCTAGGAGTGATTCTAAGAATTCATTAAATTAAATCTTACTAATCTATTATTTCCCCGTATTAATTAACTTCATTCTGGAGGACGGGAGAAAATAAATTTCACTGCTGGCAATAAGTGGCACACGGGCTGTATACTGTTCAGGCAAGATTCGCTTTTTTTTATGGTAGTGTTTAACGCCCGCTTTTACTACTTGCGGCACCGCAGGCGATGACACTGGTGATACCTGGAATGAAGATGGAGCACCGGTTGAATGCGATAGCGGGGGAAACCGGAGATCCCGGAGAAAATTTGCCCCTGTGCCGCTTGCCCACCACAAATCCCACATGTGGTCGCTTGGGATCGAACCGATCCACATGTAGGTATGTTTTAGGAGTAAAATAGTTATCATTTGATAATCATGGTAAATTAAATTGTAAACCTTTGTATCTTTGATCTAATTCCATAGTTTAATAATATAATGGTTAAATATCTTTCACATTATACAAAAATACCTGACTCCAATATACATAAATTAGGAGGAAAAATGCGCACATAAGAATTCCATCCCAGTTAGATATTAGTTAGATATTAGGAAAATTTCACTTTAAGAAAACATATTGATTTTATAGGTAATAATTGGTTGAACAATTCTCATTTAGAAGTCACATATTGGCATGACATTCTCTACATTTTCTATTAACCAACTTCTTACAAAAGGTTATTCTTCTATGTACTTCATGTTCATCGAGATAAACATTAGCAAAACTGATGTTATTATTTAGTTCCTTTTAAGCAGATACACTAGGCTAAATTAACAGTCAAATCTTTTAAAAGCTGTCGTTATGCGATTGTCATTGAATTCGGGTTCTCCTTACATGGTCAAGGAATAAAACTAAATAGACAGCAACTGCCTCCATGGCTGAGAGGTCCCGGGTTCGATTCCCGGCTGGGGTGGGGAATTTTTCTTTAACCAGAATTATTCCCTATCCCTCACAGAGTATGTGAGAGTGAATGTGTGTGTGTGTGTTTGAGAAAAATAAAATAATTTAAGTCTACAGACAACGAGTTGTTTCAAGTGCAAAGCCCCCGATATGACCTTAGATGTTAAATGATATAAATGAAAAAAAAAAAAAAAAAACAGCGATAGCGATTTCCTATTGGGGAAAGGTATAATAATTTTAAAATTGAAACCAACAAAAAGAATAACTCGTAAATGCACAGGACATATTTTGGTAAGTTTTTAATATCTCTTATGGTTTACTAGTTACGCAAAAGTCAGCCAGAATGAATATTCCCAGAATATAATTTAATATACATATATGTATATAATTTAATTATTGTTGTAAATAACCTTAGCATACAGAATTTTAATAAAAACCGTTAGAGCAGTGTTTCAAAAACTCGACCATGAACTTAAACACCAATTTGGTATTTAAGGACTTACTGTTTTTCAGCTATGCTGTCCACAGACACACACCCAGATCTTTTCCTACTTTTTTATTCAGTGGATCTCAAAACATGTATTCCTTTGAAACCTCGGTTTTTGGGTGGAATACAATACCTTCTGTGTCTACTATGTACGCATACACATGATAGTCGTTAGAGAAAGTATTTGTTTGTGTAATTATCTGGTATTTGTCACCAATGACCTTCATTAATACATACAGATTAAATACGACACAAATGTCCTTCATAATTGTTATTAGAAGTATTAGCTCATACGTGGCCGAGTGGTTAGACCACTCGCCTCTCACCTAGGCGGACCGAGTTCGATCCCAAGCAGCCGCATGTGAGATTTGTGATGAACAAAGCGGCGCAGGTGCAGGTTTTCTCCGGGTTCTAGGGTTTTCCCAGCCATCACATTCCACCGGTGTTCCATCTTTATACCATGTATCATTAGTGTCATCGCCTGTGGTGCCATAGCAGTAAAAGCGGGCGTTAAACATAATCAAAACAAAAATTTGACTCGTATCATTCGTTAAGTCTACACTCTTGTGTTTTCTTGATTCAACAACATGAACTTGTGCGGAGCGGAAGAGAGCTCTCGTACGCGATCAGCCCTGCGCCTGGCTGAAATAAACTAAGTCCGCGACCTTGAACGTTTTTGCGTGCAAGAAGGGCATATAGCGCGCAGCGAAAGTTTTTAAAAAAGCATTATGCAGCTACCCAGGCACGGATAGCGCCAACTATTGATGTATTTAGGTTGGTTTGCTCGCTTTGAATTTCGATTACGAGGTATAGGAACTCGTTTGCTTACACACGGGCCTTTCTTTTGCTATACCATCTACATGGATTTAGATTAAATGTTAGATTTGCTTTTTGGGCAACTGCAGACATTTGGTGCATGCCCATTATTGCATCTTGAAAATCTTGAAGGTGATTTAGCTCATCTTCGTGCAAATCTCGCCGTGAATGTATGATATATATAGTGCCAATAATTGCACCCATCATTGTTGTAGAACGGAAGTCTAGATGTAGTTTCCATCCTAGTAATGTGCCAGAATCAGGAACAGTCCATAGTTTAATGCAGTGGTATCGAACATTTTCTAAGTGAGTATGTTTTGAAAAGCTCTTAATGGGCATTATTTTAAAATAATAAGTATTAAAATAAGAATCCTGGCGTTACTTCCGGTTGAACTGGAATTCCAAATAGTTAGTTGACTTACAATTTTTTGTTGTCAAAATACGGCTATCCTCACACAGAGTTTTATGTTACCGAACCACATGCTTCTTAAGCTATATAGGTGTATAGAGCTTTTTAATAATCTGTGTATTTTATTGCAGTATTGCATTAAGGCTTTTAGGCTCAATACGGAGATTTTCAGCTTCGCCCTTTATTAGAAGGAATACTACCTACTATTCATTTTGTACCAATTTCAGCAAAATTTGAAATCTGTCGACAAATGTTGTTCAAACTCTTCGACTCCGTAGTATAGTCCTTTGCGTAAACAATTAGACTGCATCTAAGTTTCCCTTAACTGTTTATCGAATTCAATCAAATTTGAAATGTTTTGATAAACATAACAGTTAAACTGTTGTATATAGAAATTAAAACTACAGTATTGGAATTAATTCTGGAAACTTTTCTGGTGTTGTTAAACTAAAATTAAAATTTGAATTCAACTCTCATTTAGAATAATAAATTCTTATGTGGTAATTTATAGCCAGTAGGTGCTACCATAATGCATTTACCATAACATGAAGCTAATTTTGCTCTTAATGGCTTACTTTGATCAAACTTTGAAACATACACTATTTTATAAATATACACTCACATACATTTTTATATTGTATCCAATGTTAAAATTGGAATTATTTCTCTCGTATTACATAGAATAATTCAACATTTTAATAAATATATTAATTTTGGGATTATGACAATTCAACAGATTTCTCCAATTTTGGGCTCCGTATTATATGACCGTAAACATTCATTATATTTCATATTAGATGCAGTATAAAACAAAACATTATATTTCCAAAATATACTTTTCATTTATGTGCACCCAATGGGAAATATAATACATTATTACTCTCATATGATAGGGTGGCTCTAAATTGGGGAAATGCGGTCTTATCAATATTATGGTGTTAATGGTGTGACCCATAGTATCAAAATGTCAATGCTAAAATTACTAGATTTCCCAAAATTTGGGTTCTTCTTTGTAATATGAGAGTAATAATTCCGATTTTCACATTGAATACAAAATAATGTACCTTTGTTTTATCCCTCTTGCTTTTTAGTGGAGATGATGAGCGGATCCTGCTCATTGACAGTGGAAAAACGAAGGTCCTGAGCGCAGTTCTCCAGTGACCGGCTTTAACTTGAAATAGCCCCGTTGAGTTCTGCAAAAATTTTAACGCAGGAAAGGATATCTGCAAAACTCAGATACAACATAAACATATTCGCAATGTGAAGTATAGCAACACGAACTTTTTGCAAAAAGTAATTAACAGATTTTGTCTCTCACCATTATGACAGCTCAGTTTTGGAGTACGAAGAGATGTTCAACACTTAGGAGAGAAAGAAAGATCCCTATCCCACCAATATTAAATTTGCGAAATTCAAGATTCATTATTTATAAAGGATTTATAATATCATACTGAAATTTTATTGGAATCATATGCATACATACCTGTTAAATTCACAGATATAATTTTAAATAATTAATGAATTTATTAAAACAGAGAGTACTTTTTATTCATTACCTATATTTTAATCAAATGTATTTAACATTCGTTTTTAAACCATAACCAACCAATAAACACCAAAATGCATTAGTACCAAAATCGATTCATTTTTATATTAAAATTTAATTTAGTTGTCGTCTAAAGCTAATCAGAAAATGTCATTAAAAGTAAAAACTGTTAAGAAGAAATGAAGAAAGATTTTAAAATGGTTACTAAGAAACAGTTATGTTTCTTGAACACACGAAACCTGTTGTTTTTAGAATTTAGAAGTTATACCAGTTTGTGACGCAAAGCCTCTCCTAAAAGAGGAGCTAAAATGTATCTTTCTAATCTAAAGGGTGAATTTTTGTTAAGTAACGTTATTTTAGAGCACTAAACTGAAGATGCAGATCTATTTTAAAATGATATTTAAAATGTATACAATAATAAGAAAGCCCACCTCTGTAGTGTGAGGGTATCGCGTCTGCTTTACATTCAAAAGGTCCCGATTTCGAATCTCGTTAAAATGAGTTACCTGGAGGTTTTTCATTTATCCTGAAAAACTAATGCCGGGTTAACTGTAAGCTCTAAGTGCCCTGGGCTCATTTGAGCATAATTTCGCCCATTTCTTTTATTCATCTCCGTTATGACCTACCATGGTAAGGGCGCTAACTTGCGGTAACAACAACAACAACAACAATAATAATAATAATAATAATAATAATGTCAAATTAAAGCGAAACTTTTCCAATGTAAAGCAGAGCAGAAGGAAGTTATTTTTAAGAAATCTTCGCCATTTAATCTCCCACTAACTGCTTCAAGGCCGTAGACTTACACTGGAAATACAACTAGTTTCAATCCGTTATCCTAAATATTACGATTTAATGAAGCCAATGCCCATGTTCACTTCAACAATAGAATCAGTATAGGTTAAAACTAACTAAAATGTTGTTGCTTCAGCTCTACATTTTTCTCACCATCAGCAATAGATTATCAGCTCTAACTGTAAATTAGTTATAGATAAAAGAAGGCTAATGTTCTTAAAATGACAAGGAACCGAATAGTACCACGAAAAAATAAATACAATTAAAATAGACTTTACTCTCCAGACTTGTATTTGATAATAATGAAATAAGTAATTTGACTGCTGAAAATAAAATGACAATTAATGCCAGAAAAACTAAGTCCATTGCGTTTAGAAGATATAAGCGGAAAATTCTGCATAACTAACTCATGAGACAGGGAGAAATTTCGCAGGTGAATAGCCGCAAATATTTGGGAGCTTACTTGGCGAGTAACGCTGGATGGGACGATCAGGTGAATTCTGCATTTGGGAAAGGGGAAAACACTGCATATCTTAATAAGAATTGTAAAATGGGGAGCGCAAAGTCTAGGCAAATTGCCTACAAGACTATACTGCAGTCAGTTATGGAATATGGAATATGCTGGAGAGTTAATCAAATGGAACTGTTAGATAAGTTTCATAGAAGAGCTATACAATTTACAAAATGGGGTAAATATTTTGGATCAATATGTCCTAATATAAAATATTTTCGTAGTCGGTTTACCTTCCCTGTACTTTTTTTAGGACTGACACCTCCTAGGACTTACAAGCGAATGTCTAGAGGTCAGAAGCCAACGATACGATACCACAGAATGGAGAACCTGGAACGAACGGTCGGCCCGTAGCCAGGCATGAGCGTGAGGAAGTGGATGATATGAAATGAAAGCTATATGAATAATAAGAAAGGTGATGATGGAGCAATTGGTGGAATGAGTGGCGGGGGAAACCGGAGAACCCAAAGAAAACCCGGTCAGACGGCGCTTCGTCGACCACAAAACCCATATGCAGGCGTTTGGGATCAAACCCGGGCAGCCTAGGTGGGAGGCGAGTGATCTATAAAAGGTAAGTAACTTAAATGGGAGGCGTTGGAAGTTAGGCATAAGAAAAAGAGGTTATGCGCATTATTTAAGGCTTATAAACGAAACGATCATTTGTTGAAATTTAGAGTAAACGGTAAAGAAGCGATCTAGAAAATTCTCTTTTGTTAATAGAGTAACTAAACAACAAAATGAACTGTCTGTAACAGCCTTTCAGGGCTATCCTTCGTCCTTAAAGACATTTAGGGAAGATCTCAATGCAATAAATGTATGATAATATATCATAAATGATAATTACTTCTATGTTCTGAGTTCATATTGTTGTAAATAGTAATATTAAACTTATTGGTGATACTGATTAGATAGTTAATGAATGTAAATAGTAAAATAATTAATGCCTTCATAATTGTTTGTAATTAACTATTACATCTAATTGTAAAAAACCATAAACTACTAGCTATAATAATCTGTTTCGAACCTGTTAGTTCTTATAAGTTTTGTTAATTGATTGTAACTTTAGTAATCAGATTTAAAGTTGGAATGATTTGTTCATATACTTAATTATTCTTCATTGTATTATACTTTGTGGCCTTATTTTGTGCATATATTTAACTCTGCTACCGTGTAATGCCCACTTGCAGAGGAATAAATACACACCTACTGCAAGCTCAAATAAAGTATCAATACGTTTCTTAGAAATAGTCTTCGTATATTACACTGCAGTGTAGTTTGCCTATTCTTTGTAGCAAATAATAAAATTATTATAGGATTTTACGCATTGAAATGCACTTATATCATGACATGAAGGCTTCATAACCAGAGACAGTGCGCATTTTTCTTATTCAACGTACTGTGTTACGCACCTGTTGCGTGTATCTGAAGGCTAGTAAATTATGTCTCAAGCACAGGTTTTTGGGGTCTTTAAGATGAACTATATGTTGGTGCTCATGCTGTCAGTAAATGTTTTTAAGATAGGGCGTAGAAAAATGTTCGCTAACAGGTTATATTAGCAAATTTAGAGATAAATATGGTAAGCAATTCGCCTAAAACTTTGCAAACAAATATAGCATACATTGTAGCATACATAGTAGTGTGTAAAACAGTCGTCTTTTGAATTTTATCACGAAGCTGTATACGCTTGCATTCCCCCTTTGCCACATATGATTTAATCCAATTTTTTGTAATCCCCACTGGAACCCCCCAGTCCACCATCAATTGACGGTGACAACATATCGCAGGGGGCGAACATGCTCAACGGCAACAAAGGGTGGAGAGCAGTGATGTCATCAATGTAGTAATTCCGTAGCGCAATCTAGGGGCAAAAATGTTTGACGATAATATATACGTGTTGGAACTGCCACTCTGACCATGAGTTTTTTTGTGGTTTACCCGGCTTGGTAGGTGAATGCTGGAGCGGATTATATACTGCGCCAAATTGTCCTGTTTCCTATTTCCTGTCGTTTCATTTCCTTATCCTGTTTTAGGGTCGAATGATCAGAGTGGATGGCGGGCGAGACGTATGGAGGTTGTGTTTGCCTCGACATTCGGTGTGGAACGGACCCTCAGATAAACCACTCCGTGACCCGTGAGACATGTACCGTTGGTCCCGTGTAGTAGATTTACGGCACGTAAAAGAACCTCAAGCGTGATAGAGAGGCCTCTGAGCAAAATTAAGCGGTCTTTCACACCCAGTATAGAATGGGACGCTGAGAACCACTCCATTTATTTTTTATTACCTTGTTTCCCTTCTAATTAGAAGGAATTAGTACGACCATCTGTCAATGTTTATTTTGATCACTGCGAAGCAGATAAAGGAATAGTCTTTTGTAACAACAGTAATGTGTAAAAAATTCATGTGGATAGAACATATGAGATTATTTTTTTTTTTTTTTTTTTTTTTACTTATGCTGTTCATACACACGCGCGCACGCACACAGAAGTATTTCTAAAAATCTCAAAAGGTACATTTCGAGTGAAATCCTGGTATCGATTTTTCGGGTGGAATACAATACGTCCTCTACTTACCGAAAAGTAGTGGAGAAATGGAAATAGGAGCGTTCAAGCTCTAAGGTAAGTAAAATAAAAAAAACCTAGCCAATTAAGGGCTCATACCCAATATACCTCACTACACGTTCATTTTTCCGTCCCACGTAACTTTTCTGCCATGTGTTTATTCTTAACTGACTTTATGTTTATTAACACGGAGCAGGAATCGCTGGCATATAGAAAAATCTGATGTGCCTCATTCATATAATTTTCTCTACCTCTTCTGGAAACAATTCTTTCTTATACCTCTCTCTACTAATCGAGATAAACATTAGCAGAAATGGTCTTATTACTCAGCTCCTTATAAGTAGAAGGGAACTAACAGAATACATTAGCCTACAGCGATAGTCAAATCTTTTAAAATCTGTCGCTACGTGAATAATAGGGATAGCGGTGTTTCACGCCCAATATAGAATCAGACACTAAAAACCATAGCATTTAAAGAGTGTCCGATATAAAACTAAATGTCTTTTTAATTTAAGAACTCCAATCCAAATTCTACAAATTACTGTATTTGCGAGTTCCGCAGCTTCAATGCTTTCGGTAAAATATCTTAACAGCGGTTTGGGAGACATTTCAAAAGGAATTAAAATTGAAAGAGAAGCTAAGTTACGTCGCGTCGCTTCAAAATTCCTCTGAGCGGACAGTGAGTGTACCGACCCCACCTCTGGTATCTTTCAGTCTCTCAAACGTTACCCCATTTGCTATCTCTATCTCTAGCTATCAGCAAGGAACCGAAAGTGCCGCAACTTGTGTATTTGGAGGCGGCCAGATATGTTAAAGGCAAGGTCAAGTGTCTTAGGGTATATCGATTTCTCACTATGGTGTGTATTACTTTTTAATTCCTTCTTTTTTAATTTTTATTTGAATTTTGTATTTTTCATGTTATTAATTTATTTTTATACGCAGCCTTTAACCGCATGGTCATATCGGGCGGCACCTGTCTTAGAACATTTTAACAGTGTTTAACACCCACGTTTACTAATATGACACCGCAGGCGACGACACTGATGATACATGGAACGAAGATGGAGCACCGGTGGAATATGATGGCAGGAAAAACTGGAAAATGCGGAAAATAACCCGACCTTGCGCCGCTTTGTCCACCACAAATTACCAATGCGATCGCTTGGGATCGAACCCGGGCCGTCTAGATGAGAGGCGAGTGGTCTAACCACTCGGCCACGGCGCAGCCCTACTGCTGTTTTTGGGTTTCTCTTTGTCTTCGTTAGATATCTGTCTCACACATACACACACACACATTCACACTCTCATTCATACTTCCAGATCCTAAGAAGAATAGGGAATATTCTTGGTTATAGAAAAATTCCCACTTCCCAGCCGGTAATCGAATCCTGGACTCCTCGCACAGCAGGCAGGTGCTCTACCGACTGAACTACAGGGCCAGTATATGGTTTGTATTGTGTAAGGCAGAAGCGTTTGTTATATGCACCACATTGAATTGTTAAACCAGACCAGAGTGCTGTCGACGGCAAAGCCAAGCTTCGCCAGAAATTGATTAAATAATGCAATAGTTGTAGCCGCCGTATTATAACCTGTCCCTTGAGACACTCCAGTACCACGTGGCAGCAGCATAACTAAATCCGTAAATAGTGGAAGTGCTGAAGCTAGAGGCGGATGCAATGGAGGGCTGTTGGGTGCTGTCGACGGGGATTAACTGTCACACACGTTGCTGCAGCGAAGCGACTCTCATTTAACTGTTTCACGTGACAAGTTACAACACGGCTGTGTGTTTCAGTCAGTCAATCAATTTATTGTCTGGGAGCGTGTACATTGCATAGACATTGTCAATTGCATAAAAAGGAAAGTAATAACATTTAAAACAACAATACCCACAGTCAAGAAGCACTAATACTTAGATCTAATAAAAGCTTTTAACTGCTATTTTAAAATTATTTGTGCCCAAGTTTTTAATATGCTGTGGTAGTGCATTATACAATTTTACACTTGTCATTAAAACTGTTTAGTTGTTACATTTCTGCATAAGTTAATCCTTAACTGTGGATTATTTCTGGTGTGATATTCACGAGTAACATTGTTGGGTAAATATGTATCAATATTATTTTTTACATAAAACAAATATTTACCAACATATATGGAAACAACTATAAGAATTTTCAACTTCCCAAATAGAGGCCTACAATGAGCTCTACTGTCTACAATGCATATTAATTTTACTGTCTTCTTTTGTAATTTCAAAAGTCTTTTGACACTTGGGTCATTTCCCAATAGTAATATTGCATATGTCAAGTGAGAATGAATATATGGGAAATACGCAAATATATAAATACCAAGTGAATATATATACATATATATATTCACTTGGTATTTTAATTTTCTGATGAAAAATATCCCAACGGATATTTTTTTTTTACAAACGTGCTCTATGTGTGTTTTTTATTTCATGTTTGAATCAATATAAATTCACAAGAACTTTACATTCTCAGCTTTATAATTCGTATTGATGCTAATGATACTTAATCTTCAGTTTTATCTAAATTAAAGGATAAAGATTTTGCCATGCACCAATCAGTAATTACACTTCAATTGTATCCAACTTAAGGTTATTAAGATTTGAAATTTCTCCAATTATGTTTATAATTAAATCGTCAGCGTATAGAAAACATGACGTATTAATATCATCAATGCCTGCAGGCAAATCATTAATATAAACAATAAACCGGTCCCAATATAGAACCTTGCGGTACTCCAGTTACAATCGGTGCATATTGTAAAAATGTAGCATTTAAAAATACAGGTTGAAATCTATCACTCAAGTATGAGTTTATAAGACTCAGAACTAAATCATTAAGTCCATAAAGCTTTAATTTGTTCAATAAAACACAATGCGATATACTGTCAAAGGCCTTAGGCATGTTATAAAACGTATTATTCATATTTTTTCATTTTCTCAATACTAGTACATATACTTATAAAGTGGAGATATCACATGACTGTAGCATAGAATATTTATAACCGCGCTAAAGAAAATATTCGATGACTATAAAGACAGATCAATGTAAACGAGTATGTGAAGCATAAGCAGTTAGAGATGCAGGGTACCAGCGGTCAGATATTGATATGAAGTGAGACAAGTCGCTTAGGCAGCTGTTTGCTGCATTCACATTGAAGTTGCAGCGCTAACGTTATACTACGTAAGCACAGGTGCTAGGGAACACCATTCACAATGCAGTCATAAACGTAACGCAAGAAGTTGGTTTGGGTTTCTAGATCCGTAAATTACATGCAGAAATCTTCCAAGCGCACCGCAAGTTTCAAATTGAATAACATAACCTAACAATATCATATAACAAAAGTTACTCAATCATTTATATGTAAATTACATGCGCATAGCCCTTGTTACAATTTGATGGCAACAACAATGTACTTAAATAACTCTAGCATTAGAGATTCCAATGCGGTGATGCATGACTAAATGGAATAGTAGCCGCTATAATGTTTCGCTTTACTGTTGAACAGCATGCAATGTATAAAGGAAATAAATCACCATTCTTCCTCAATGTGCGTAACGCAAGCATTAAGTTTGGAGTTTGGAAACTCTTGTATTACGTAGCGTGTGTTATTTGAGAAATTCCATTGAATTACATGGATGCGAAGTCTTGAGCTTACGCTGCTTACAGTTTCAGATAATTCATTGTTAATGTGATACATATCTGTAATTTAACAATACTTGTGATAAACTAAAAAAGTAACCTGCTTCATAATAAAGCAGTTTGAATTCTAAAATTTAAGAAAATATGCTTTTTCTTCACGTTTGGCGCAATTGAACCACAAATTAACTGAAGGTATAAACGGACAGGTGCATGCCTATTCATAGGCATGAGCAATCTTACACCTTATTTTCTTTCAAACATCTTTCTCTTCAGAATAGATACCAAAATCCTCCTTATTATGCAATTTTTATTACTCTCTTTTCAAATGTTTGTGCTATCTACAAAAGCACATTAAGAAAATGAGCACATAGTCTTTTTCTAAATATGGTTCCTGATTTTTCGATGACTTTTCTTCAAAAATTGGAATTAGGGTAAAAAAATCTGATGTGATGATTTTCACTCATTTACAGTACAATTTGAATTTTTGATGTGAACGGTTTTTAAGATAAATCAGGTTGAGGATTTGTATTAAATCAACCAATTTATAACATAAAAATATTATTAATTTAACTGTTTTTTATTCATACAAGCCGTGTGCAGAACAGGAATTCGATAGTTCGAGTCAGAATGAAAATCCATGTCATAGCCAGGATTTGAACCACGGAACTCCAAGTCTGCAGCCAGTTGCTCTAACCATTCAGATACCATGGCAATACAGCGGGATAACATTATATTTCTCAACTGACTCATAAGTTTCATGGTAAACCTCAAGGCGATAAATTAACATTAACTGATTTAATAGGTGGCTAAACTATGAAACCCGGGACTTTAAATATTAAGACGTTGTAAGTCACCATTGGGGTATTTGAGATTACCTTGTGGATTACCGGAAAAAAATGCGAGTCAGTTGAGGAATTTAATATCCTACCGGTATATTGCGATGGTGGCTCAATGGTTAGAGAAACCGGAAAGATGTTTCAAATTCCTGCTATGGCATTGAATTTTTTAGTCTGACTTTATAAAAAAATATATTGGTTAAATTGCCACGTAAGGTGATTAGAAATTATAGCACACACAAATTGTGACCAATAAGTGAAATCGCAATAAAATGAAGTTAACCGGCCAACACAATTATCACGCTGTACCTGTGTCGCCCTTGCTAACTTCATATACCCAAGGTCGCGGGTTCAAACCCGGCGGAGGACGAGTGACTTTTATTCGTGTGTAAATCCTTAGCATGGCTTCCTTCGGAAGGGAAGTAAAGCGTTGGTCCCGTGTCGAAGTTTTACGGCACTTAAAAGAACCTCAAGCCTGATAGAGAGGCCTGTGAGCAAAATTAAGCGGTCTTTCACGCCCAATTTAGAATGGGACACTGAGAACCATAGTGGTTAAAGAGCGTCCATAAATAATAACACGCCATTTACGCCTCTGTACATGTTGTGTTAATTAAAGAAGGTACAAATATGTTGACAACAATAAGTAATCAGACTCATGTTGTGTAGCTCCCACTGTGAAATACATCAGGAATAATAAAGATAATTGAAAATATGGAACTGTTTAATTCACGAAACTCCGTTGAAAACCTTAACGGCAAAAATCTTAATTTATACTTATATTTCCTCGTTCCGCCGAATGAAAGGAACTGAAAACGGTAAGCTACCCCATAAGCAAAGTACTTAGAGGTCACAATATCTTCAACGCAACACCCAGTTAGCTGGTGTATCAATCACACCAATGTAAAAAAATATTGGCAGCATATAGATGGCGGTGTCAATTAAAGATAAGACTCAATACTCTGTGAAGTTCAAGTTTTAATGGTAAAAGCGTTGCCGAAAGTTTCCAAAATGAATGTCATTTACAAATTGTTATCCATCATTTTTATTTTGTACGTAAGTTAAAATTAGATTTAAAAGTCTTACTAGCCTTGTCCAGAAATAAGTAATATACTTAAAGCGCATGTTCAGATATAGCATCATTAGCACCAATTTACACAAATTTTCAAAACGTTTAGATTTGTCTTGGCTTTGTGTTGTTTTGGGGTGTAAGTCCTACATACGAGGAGAGTAAACAAAAAAAGAAAGACGATAGGAGGATCAGGTTTTTCATTGCATAAAATGGTATTAATCCAATGAAAGTTTAATTTGGAATTAAACCAAAGTAAAGAAATTGTTGGCAAGTTTTATCTAACTTTTGTCACTGTACTAGAACAGTTTTTATAATTTTACAATGAAATTTTAATAATAACAATTTGAGCTAATGTTAATGAACTACTTAATATATTCAAATAATTGTTAAACCTTTTTCACTTTTAATAACTAAAGGTATTCACAAAATTCAAGCACAGTATAAAAACCATGGTAAACGGGGAACTACAAACAGTGGTAAATGCTGAAAAGAAAGATACAGGAGAAAGGACTGCGAAGTTTAACACTGTGCTCCATTTAAAGTATTGTCGCAACCGCCTTTTCTACTAATAACTCGGGGAACTCGCTGTGGCTGCGAAAGGCACATACAAAACTATTCTAACTGGATGCGACATGAGGGACGTATCCCCCATGCTAACTTATGGGAAATTAGCAAACTCAGGAGTAAAACAAGGAAATGTGGGAACCAAAATCAAACTACTAAATTAAAACATGTTAATTCAAGAGTAATTCCAGCTAATTGATTTATTAAACTTTTACCTGTTATGTTGACGCTGGATGATGCGTAGCCAAAATCTGGGTGAATACTATAGCTCCATTATTAAGTACATGATTACTAAAAACGTGCGATGCGCACCCCACGGCGTCCCACTGGCAAAGAGGCCGAAAAGCCATGCTCCCGTGGTTATATTAAACTAACCTTTTCTACAGTACAGCCAAAACAATAAAAATTAATTAGTCAATCATGCCACACTTAGAATGTGGATCCTAACGCAGTAGTACCACATTCTGCATGTGACAGTATATGAGTTGTTTAAACTTCCGTATGGAGCTATAAGAATTTGGACACTAGGGGTTCTCGATACTGAATTATGAACAATATTAAAAAAAGCCCGCCAAGGTAGTGTGGTGGTAGGGTGGCTGCCTCAGCCGAACAAGTTTTTGTCCGGAGCTTTCTCTTATCCTGGGAAGATGAATGTCGAGTAACTTTAAGCTACCTGGACCTCGAGATCATATGAGCATCACTTCACCAATTTCACTCATCGTCCGATATAACCAATCAGGTTAAAGAACATTAAGCTACAAAAAATAAATAAAAAAATATATAATATATATTATAAAAGTTACTCAAAAAACGTTATTTATAGAATATCGTGTTTTTCACATATCAGGTGGCTCAGCTGCCCTGTATTAGACATTTGCAGACATCCCTTCGTGTGTCAAAGGAGTTGTAGATCTCAACGGGGCTATTTCAAGTTAAAACCGGCTAGTGAAGAACTGGTAAGCGTGACCTTCGGTTTACTCCTCTCAGTGGACGTGATCAGTTGACAGTCCACTTAGATAATAAGAGGGATATTTGCTGGTTTTAGCTTGAAATAGCCTCGTTGAGTTCTGCAACACTTTTAACGCAAGAAGGGATATCTGCACATGTACAATGCGGGGCAGTTGGGCCACCTGATATAACCGAAATTTAATTGCGGTTTCACATTTGTGCCACTTAAATGCAGAAACTAAATGTAAAAACAGGAATATTTCTCTTAAATCTCGTATTTTCTTCGCAAAGTCGAGAATTTTTGGAATGTCCTCGTAGCTCCGAACGCGTAAAACAGAGACAGTGAAATCGTATTTTGCGATTATTTTTGGAATTGCGTTGCCTCTCGCACTCTGACTGGCTGTTTATTTATACTAAATGTGCTGCTACAGGTGTTACGCTTATTGCGTTTTTGATGATTGGCAAACCTTCCATCCCCTCAACTCTCTTTCCCACTGTGCCAGTAGTGTGCAGAAACCGCATGTATGCCCTTAGGCTAGAGGTAATGTGAATTCCTTCGTGTGAAAACCCGCCGCTTAAATCCATGTGGACAAATTATAATATGAGCCAATAAAGCCTTGGATTTAAGACATGAGTTTCTCGTAATATTATTCTCTTACATTGATCCCAATTTAAGGGAAAGCATCTGCGAAAAATTAAAATGCGCTTATAATGCTCATAATTGATTTGATATGAGCATAAAAACAAAATATCATGTTTCAGCTTTAACATTTTCCTCAAAATTTATCTGCTAGCATCCCACATTTAAGCAACTTTACAAATATATATATATAAAATAGGTACCCGAATGTTAAAAATTAACAGTTTCCATGTGTGGTTTTCCTAAGCTAATTTTTTCTCCAATATGAGAAATGGAATAGAAGTGTACAATTTTTTTCCCTTTATATTTCAAAAGCAAACAAATGGTTACAAATAGATGGTTATACTCCATGGTTATTACAATCTCTGCCGAGTGCTATGTACATTGTAGATAGAGAAAATATTGTATTCCTCCCAAAAATTCGATGCCGAGTTTTCACCGTAAATACGTATTTTAGAACTCCTGATTTCAAAAGAAAAGTATTTTTAGAATTAAGTCAGTGTATATGTGTCTGTGGAAGCAAGGCCCCAAAACGAAGAGCCCGATAAATACCACACGTTTTATTTTAGTTTAGAATGTTTCACGGAAACGACACAAAGATTTCAGGAACATTTACAAACCAAATTACCCTTTACAGGAATATTTTTGAAACTTTTTTCCCAAAAATGGAGTTAACGATTTTACTAAACGTCCATATATTAAGGATGTTTACATAACAAATAAATCGAGTATGAACTTCAAGCTCAGCAAAATACAAATCTGTCTCGACGATGACTTCAGATGATATAAATTTTGTCCCCCTGAGCATTTTCTTCGTGTTCAAGAACAACCTCAAAATACTCTACAGTTTTCTGCGCATTCTTTTTCGCCACTGTATATTATGGAAATAATCAATTTTGGAAATAATTTTAATGTGACTCCTTTTGCGACATCAAAATTGCATTAATAATTTGCTTTGAGTCTGTTATCCAGTTTAATTTTGTGTTTTATTTTTCTGTATAGAGATGAAATTACCGAGCAGTGACAGCGAAATATTGTGAGATTGCGAGAGAGAGAGAGAGAGAGAGAGAGAGAGAGAGGAAGAGAGAGAGAGAACGAGAACTTCTACAGCTTCAGAGACTTCTTGAAAATATGAACTTAATAATGTCTTTACCTTTACAGCTTAAGGTTTCCCTGCGGTGCACGGATGAAATCGAATAATTAAATTTGTCTGGAATATAACTTAAGTACAGATAAAATTACGTCTAACGGATTATCGACCTTGTATTGCCCCGCCTTGAATCTTAGCTTATATTTTCAATTAACTTAAATTTGTTATTCTTCTAATAATTGTAATATTATTGTTTCGTGTTTCTTTTGATACGATATACATTTATCATTATCGTACTCAGGAAATTTATATACTTGAGCGGAAGGTAAATCTGTTACCTTGCACTGTCATATAAATTAATTAAAGTACTATTGGATGAATTGTTTTTTTCACACAAGCCGTGTGTAGGACAGGAGTTGGATAGATAATCAGACTGAAAAATTCAATGGCATAGTCGGGACTTGAACCACGGCTCTCCCGATCTTTAGCAGGTTGCTCTGCCACTGAGCTACCATGGCAACAGGCCGGCATAGCATTGAATTTCTCAACTGACTAGCATGTTTCCCGGTAAACCACAAGGTGTTCTCAAATTATTTTGAGATGACAACCTCAATGACGACTTACAATGTTGCAAGTACTTAAGTCCCAGGATTCATAGTATAGCCAACTATTATGGTATTGGATTAATTGTTTTTTAACACAAGCCATTGGATAGGTAGAGTCAGACTGAAAAATTAAATGATTTGAAGCACGGATCTCCCGATCTCTAGCCGGTTGTTCTGCCACCTAGCTACCATGGCAACATACCGGCATAGCATTGAATTTTTCAACTGACTCCCATGTTTCCCGGTAAACCATAAGGTGTTCTCGGATAACACCTAGCTCATTGGCAGAGCAACCGGCTAGAGATCGGGAAATCCGTGGTTCAAATCCCTGCTATGGCATTGAATTTTTCAGTCTGACTCTACCTATCCTAAAATAATATCGTAACCAAAGCTTTTCTGATAGCTTTAAATTTTGATGAATTGTTGTAGTAAGTAATGGGTCTCGCTGAAGAAGACGAAATTAGCATTTTATAATATATGTATGTGTGTTTATAAGCTTTGAGTTACATTAAGTCATTGAACCTTTTGGTTGTTGTATGCTTATTCCAAAATGGGTTATTTTAATGCTTATTAGTACTAGTTATTCTGTTCTTATTTCTAACTTGGTATGTCCGAAATGCACAGAGTACACCAGAAATTCAAGACAAAATGGTTGTGTAAATTTCAATTTTTCTTACACAGAGGTAACTTTAAGGGGTTGAAAGTTCAACAAAACAAGACGAGAAGAACATAAAATGGTTTATAAGCTAACTGTTAGCACACTAAAGCTATGATTCAATCCATATTTAAATTCGATTAAATTTATAGGTAGGGATAATATCTTGGCGGCCTAAACGGGACAGAATCAAAGTTGGCGCAGCATGGTATATAGTTGTGATGTGAAAATTGGCTAAAGAAGGAAGGAGAGATCCAGGTCGAGGTAGAAGGAACTGGATAAAAGCTATGAATTATAGACTGAAGCAATTAAATAACCAAGAAAGTAGAGAAAATTACATTAAACAATGCAAACAGAAAATGGGGAAATAGATATAAAAGTTCAGGAAACGGAATTTATTAGGAACGAGCAATACAAGTAGCTAAAGTACTTGTGAGAAGTGAACAAGTTTACATAAGGAATCTAAAATTGCATTAATTGTGAAAGAATTAGAGGCAAACTATTAATGTGTATGACTGATACAAAAGCTTAATTTAGCTGGTAATATAATGGTAATTCAAATAAGAGAGGACAGAAAATGAAAGTGGTACTGGCTGAATTACAATTAGCAGCTGTGAGTGAACCGAATAATCCCAAAATGGTCCACAACAGAGTAACAGCATCTGAACATATTGATGTGACATTAGTAACCACAAACGTATGTCATCGTATAAAGAATAGGGAAGTATCACAAAACTTAACAGCATGGGACCATAATTTGATTTATTTTGATTATACTATACAAGAGGAAGTAGAACCCGCAGGCTTTTTAATGACACAAGAAAGATATGACAATGGATGATGTTGAAAAAAAGCAAAGAAAGTTACAACATCTTATAGATTACAGAGAGAAAGGAATTGAAATATATACAGGAGAAATAAACAAAGGTACAAATTAAAGTTAAATGTAGTCGGGGAGAAATCATGGGGGAAATTTGTAGAGAGGAGTTTGGAGGTAAATGTTTTTTGGGGAGTTCCATGTATGATTATCAATAACCGTTTTCTCAAGAAGTGATGTTGACTTTAACAAAAATAAATGGTGAATTCACCTGAGATTGGTATAAAACAGTGTGTTACAGAAAATTCTTCCAGGCTATGAAAAAGAAGAGGAAGATGAACAACATAAAACATAAACAAGAAAGTGGACAGATGGAATTAATAATGATAAGGTGATATACCCTTTTGACAAAATACAAGTAGCAGTAACATTAAGATCACCTAGGAAGGCAAAGGTACGAGAACCAGATGGCATACGGACTCAGGTAGAATAAGAATTGAAAAAATAAATGATACCGCATAAATAATGTTTATGGAAAGGAACATTCAGAAAAAGTTGGAAGGGGGCACATGTAACTATTTTAAAGAAAGAATAGGATATTGATAAAAATATAAAATCCTATATACTCATAAGTTTCATTAATTCCTTTAGGAAATTATTTGAAAAATTAATGTTGCTAGAATGTTACAAGAAAGCGATTTGGAATCAGGAAAGGAATATTGATTGAAGATGAGATTAACTGCGGAAAAGAAGTAGAGGAAACTATGGAAAGTGAATACATAATTTAATTTTGGACACATCAGTAAGTTCAGCAACAAAAACGTTTCTCTGTGCCAGACTTTTCTACTACATTGGTATTAACCTTTCCAAAAATCTTTTATTTAAAAATCATATCGCTCATCTTAATAAAGATATATAATTCAAAATATGCAGGTATTAGTATGTTAGCTTGCTCTGGCTAAGAAAAAAACATATTGTGGCGGTCTGACCTATAGTTTTTGGTTACTGCGTTAATAACTTAGAAAAAGGAAATATCGGGCTTTTACTGAAAACACGTTGTATTTATAAATTTGGGCCCACGAAAATTTAAATGCTCTAAAGATTGTGTATACTAACATGAATAATTTTCTGCTTATCATTATAAGTTCACAGCTGAAAATTGTAACAAGCGAATGTTGTACAATGTTATTAGCAACTTGGCGACAGCGTGAGAATAGAAAAGGACGGACTAATGCACCATGTATGCCTTAGAGACAGAGATATCCCATTTATATCTATACTGTCTTTTAAGGTTGAGATCTGGTATTTTTTAAATTGAGCGATGGCAAAGGTGTTGTTAAATTCGAGATATCTGATCATAAGGGTGTCAAATTATTTTGTTTCACTCTGAACTATTTGCATAGATATAAGTTTCTGTTTAAATAATTTATTTTTTACTTGTATTCATAAATTAATTTTGAACATATAAACAAGTGACAACGTTTACGCCAATCTATGTAACTAAAATGGAGGCAGCGGAGAGAACGTTCTCTCCTTGACCGCAATCCATCAAAACGGGACAGGTATTAGCTGACCATGGTGTGGCGCAAAATTACACAAAGACCGAAGTTGGTGTAACAAACAGTCCGGCTAACTCAACCGGTGTGTTCTTGCCTTAATGTTAGTAATGAGTGTAGTTTGAAACCTTTGAATAATCGTTCAAAATGTTTGAAGTATGTACTTATGATAAATGTATAATTTTAATTTCATTTAAGGTTTTAAAATAAAAACGTCCCTTGTAGAAGTTTTATTGTAATCTATTTTAACATATTCGTATCTGGAAACCCAAAAATATCTCGGTGATGAAATGCTTGTCTCACAGAAGTTTGAGATCCAGTAAAATCAATTTTTCTCCGCTGTTAAAAACAAGATATAAACTATATGGTAAACAGCGGAGGGGTGAACTATGACAAATCTATTGAGGCTATCATCCCCCGGAGGAAGGAATGAAGGAAAGGAACAACAGGAGCAGGTAGACACCACAGATTCACGCGGAAGTCTCTAGCACTTATTGGCTTAAACATCTGTATCCATACTCGTTCTACCAAGATAGGACACAATCAAGCATCCATCTAGTTCCCAGACTCTTTCTTTGGAGCATGCAGACGCGTCATCTGTCCGACACCGCCTCAAGCCGCGAAATCTAGAAGAAACATGAAACCTGAGAAGCAAGCGATATAATCCGCGATCTCTCAAATGCACACACTGCATCTGGCTCTATCCCCTGCTAATTTTCAGTAAGTAGTTTTCCAACACAGAACTGATAAAAGTATATTTAAGTACTTTTAATTTTGAGCTCGAATAACTTATTTCTTTTTTCAGCTAATAATTCTGTGAGTTGCAATTTGAAACAAAGATATAAAAATGTCTATGCTGTCTATAGCCGATTCGAGTTATAATTTATTAAATCGATGCAATCAAAACTTTAACTAAAATCTTAAAAATTATCTATTAGGTAATTCAAATCATTTCTCGTCCTGTTAACTAAGGTTTATTTCCAAACAACATTACCACTAAGTTGTGGATTTCTTGATAGCAGTAGTATTTTTAAAGAACCATATCTCTTAACCCAGAAAAATGAATTTCAAAAAAAAAAATTGTTGTTCGTAGAAAAGCCAAGCCCTTGGACAAAGGTATGTAAATGTTGCCTCCTTAAGTTTAAAACCACAGTAAACTAAAATCATTGTTAGCTCTGACTTAACAACACAACAATAGCATAATTTAAGCTGACTGTGAAGATAATTACTTGTAACAAATCACGCTTCTCCGGACTATCTTAAGCGTTAACCAATAACTGGCATGGCTTCCGTGATTCTCTATGCACTACAAATCTACGGTATGTTAACGGATTATCTTTACCATGTCATCGATAGCTTTCTCTCACATCGTACTTTTCAAGCACTGGTTGGTCCTACTCTATCCTCTGTGCAGCCAGTAATGTCGGGAGTGCCTCGTGGTTCCATTTTAGCGCCTCTGTCGTTTAGTGTCTTCCCCTATGACATACCAACCTCACTTGCCATGTACGCTGACGATATCTCCATTTTTGAACTTGATAAGGCTGCTCACAGACTCCAGATGTCTCTTAATATACTAAAGTCCTGGATTGATAACCGGAGGATTTCATTGAACCACAAGAAATGTGAAGCTATGATTTTTACATTATGTCACCCCTCTGTTCCCCCTCCTATGACTTTACAAAACATTCCCATACCTTGGATACGTGCTGATGACAATGTCTCATTTTGATCACCGACTGACCTGGAACTCTCACATTAATTCAAAATCAAATCTCGTCTATTCCACATTACGCAAATGTATCCCATTCTCAACCGCAAGTCTTCATTGCAAATTTCAAGTGGTTCTCTTTTATACAAATATTTACTTCGTCCTTTACTCACCTATGCTTGTCCAATTTGGGGAGGTGCAGCCGCAAACAAAATTAATCGTTTGGAGGTATTTCAAAATAAAGTGTTAAGGCTTATAGTGAATGAACTTTGGTATGTCAGAAACACTCAGATACATCATGAACTTGGACTCAGTACCATCTCTGCACATATTCAATCTCAGACTCGCACGTTTTTTTTTTTCGCAGCTTCACTTAGTACCTGGCGCAGTGCACTTCTCGTTGGGACAAAGACCTGATGCAGTTCCTCAGATAAAGAGTCGTCTCCCACAGGATTTGTGTTTTCTTCAGGAAGTGATTCCGAGAAATAAGACTCTCACTGAATGAATGTGTGAAATCATCTCTGACTGTTTAGTGCTGGAGGGGCCTTATGTGGCTGACCTCACAAGTTATAATGTTCTTTGTTACTTTTAGTCATAATGTATTTTATTCCAATTCTGTGTAGCTTAATTAATGCCGAACGAATCTAAATAAATTAAAACAAAATCTATGGTATAGTAGTTAATAGTTTAATAATAATACGGTTTTCTATCAAGGGTACCTTCCATTTCTCCAAATACTCGTAACTTCACAAGATCGCGAATAATTTTTCTGTAAGGTGCACGAAAACAGTTTATAAATCGTTTTCTCACTTCTCTGCAAGAGTTTAGTTTGTTGCTGTATAGGAATCACGCAGAGGATGATGTGCACTAAAGTATAGGAACATTTTGGTTTTATAACAGCACAAGCACAATAGTGTTAGAGACCTGAAACACGTGGTCTCACAACCTATTGATTTTGTCTCGCTTTTTGAAAGCCTTCATCCTTTTCCAGCGATAAACCTACCATATTTTTTTGTATCTCAATATATTTTTACAGCCAGGTGTGACACTTTTTCGGATCTCTGGCTTTTAGAAAGTTACATCAGACCATACAACAGCATGTATACATTTTAGCCACACAGCTAACCTCAGAAACTCTTCTGTAATGTAAGCTTTCTCAGCACGTATCTGCTATCTACCGTCTGTACTCGTAAAGGCAAATATCATGCGAGTTTTCTCGTTCATATGTCACACTCTAGTGGATGATAAAGTTTACTCATGAAAATGGTAGCAGAATCTACCCCGTTTGCTGTATATCTTGACATGTTGTAGGGGTTTAGAGAGAGTGGAGAGGAAAATGTTTGCCATGATCCTTCACCACTTCGAATGGAGGGCTAAAGGTTTGTTGGACACTACTGGCAGGCAGAGAAAACCTGGATAGGTAAATTGTCTACTTAAAGTGAGAGCTGAGCTCTGAGAAGGCTGACTGCAGTTTAAGGGGCGTAAGCAGAGGTAAACGTACCAAACCGTTTGCAACTTATTTAGTTTTTCACTTTCTCTTAGTATGTTGTGTTTATTTATTGTCTTGTGTTCTTTGGGTAATGTAATATGGCGTAACAATCCATCATAATACGGTTTACGTTGTTTTGGCTACTCCGCGGTAACGTGTGAAGCTCGTATTCAGGAGGTATAGGATTCGAGGTTCGTCGGGCCAGCCCTCTGTGTTTATTTGCGTGATCTCCTTCGCCATTGGGCGAATGCTTGGATGGTTTCCCTTCTACTACTATTTCCTATCATACGTTTAATTTTATTGGTTTCACTTCATACTATTAGAGTTGCAAGAAGAGGCCAAGGCAGTCGGAATGCAGAATAGTGTAATTTGCGCTATGGAAATGTTTCTCCCTAGTGCTTGGCGGGACTATTGAGGCCCCCTTACTTCTTGGAGTAGTCTGTCCTTATGTTGGAATGCACAGGTTTCGGCGGCTAATATAAGGCAGGACTAGCCTTATATTAGCTGGGATTGGTAACATGTTGGAACCTTTAGATATCACATCCTTGTAAGCGCTCACATCGTCGTCCACATTTGGTCGGTCTTGGGTGCCTCCTTCATCTCTTCCTACCAGAGTTCACGTTGGAAGCAAAAAAGGCCCACTGTGGCCTATATACAGTGTTAGCTCCAGTTACTGTAGGTCCCTTCAACTGACTACTGCTAACTTCTGCACTGTTTGTTGTACACCTTGGTCTAGGGGTAACATGCTAATCTCTGGTTCCCAAAGTCGTGAGTTTAATTCCGACGGAGGGCAATGGTTTTTTTCGGTAGTAAATCCCTTAGCATGGTTTCCTTCGTAAGGGAAGTAAAGTCGTTGGTCCCGTATTGTAGATTTACTGCACTTAAAACATTTCAAGCCTGATAAAGAGACCTATGAGCAAAATCAAACAGTATTTTATGTCCAATATAGAAAGGGACACTGAAAACCGCAGCAGTTAAAGGTGAGTCCATAAATAAAACCCAATTTCATTTATTTTGTGGGCTGCTTATATTTAATATGCTGTAATTAAATAGTCTTACCTTATTTTTTGTGCAATGGTGCTTTCTTATAGCGGTATTTTCTTTTTGCCTTCTTATATTTTTGCATTTGAAGCAGTTGTATTGTTCTATGTACTACATAAGCACATATAGTTTGTTGCACCCGTGCGATTGTTGGAAGCCATATGTATAGTTTCATTTAAGGGACACTGGGAGTTAAATTTAAAACTTCTATATTTCTATATAAATTATTCTGAAAATGTTACTGTGATTATATTGCTTCTTTTTTTGAATACGAGTACCAAATTTCGTTCAAATTGGATAACTGCTTTTCAAAATATACTACTTTTTTCATAAATGTTGATATGTAAATATATTATCTAATTAAAATTTTGAGAAAAATTGGTTGGAATTTTCTGAATTGTAGCTCTGAATCATACACAATAACTTTAAATGGTTATATTTTAATACCATTGATTACTAAATTATTTCAATATTTGTTAAAAGTTAGAAAATCCATATTTCTACATAAATATATATTGTTTTGAAAATGATTATTGGTGTTAAAATAAGTTTGTCATTTTTAATTTTACAATAGATACATCTGCAAATTCTGAGGAATTTTAGTTGTATTTAAACAAAAACTGATATGCGTGAAACATTTTGAAGGTGTGAAATTGTAATTTTGAGAAAAACGCTGTTCTATAAAATAGTATGCTAAGAACGTTTGGATTTTTTTAACAGATTGTAGTCAAAATTTCACCCCAGTGTCCCGTAAGGACATGGATAAATGAAAGTTGGAAATTCCAAACTAATCAATTTATACCGCAGATATAATATAATACAAATCAATTACAGTGAAAATTTATTCAATTTTGATCTAATGATTTGGAAGTTGTAGTCAAATGTATGGTTTTTCAGGTCACTAAAACAGCCCCTGGGACAAAAAATAGTGTAGTATTTAAACCCTAGGTTCAAAACATGTTTATTATTTCAAGCTGCCCTAGGTTTCACTGTGTCATCTTTAGTTTATTCTCCAAAAAGTTAGTTATAAATGTGTTTTTTGTCATAAAAATATAATTTTTGTGTTGACAATTAAAAACATAAGCTTAAATATATCTGACAGTAAAACTCAGGACAATGCTTATTCATCGTACCTCTGTGAACATGTACAGCAAATTGTATTTGTGTAACAGAAAAACTGCTCCGCAAGGAGTATTTTACAGGAAGATAAATGCTAAAAATAGCAATAGCGAGAAAACAAGCAAAGATTTGAATGCTTGTCTCTCCAGGTTGCTAGGCTGGACCCTCAGCTTTCCTTTTCCTCACCTCTTCTGTTGTGTTTCTTGTCCTTTTCTTCTTGCATTGCTGCTTAGCTTCTGCATAACTGCGGGTTTTATTTTACATGATGCGAATTATATCTCTGAAGTTTTTCTTGCCGAGTCCAGTTTCACCTCTAATGCTTTGCTGTAACTCCAGTGAGTTAAAGAATATAAAAATGGCGCCTGGTGGCCAATTATACCTTTTTTGTATTCAGGAACGTTTGAATTATTTATTTATTTATCCTGGTTGGAGTTAAGGCCATAAGGCCTTCTCCTCCACTCTACCAGGAAATACACAAATTCAACACAGTAATGATACAATAAATAAAAAATAAAGAACAAAATACAATTCTATACAACTTAATATCAACAAATATAAAAAGGTGCAACAAATATACTGAAATGAAAGGAAAAAAGAAACCGTAAACTAAATTATTTTAAGTGAAATATTCATGTAGGTTGAAACGTATATTAGTCATATTTACACTTGATATGCACATTAGCCCGCGATTAGACCACTCGCCTCTTACCTAGACGGCCGCAAGCGACCGCATGTGAGATTTGTGGTGGACGAAGCGGCACAGGGGCGGTTTTCTCTGGGTTCTCCGGTTTCCCCCGCCATCACATTCCACCGGTGCTCCATTTTCCTATCATGTATCACTAGTGTGCCATGGTGGTAAAAGCGGGCGTTAAACACTATCAAAAGTGCATATTATGAGCCAACACATAAAATATTGATAACAATGAATGAAAGTAGTGATGTATTTATCATACTAATACAACAGCAGATTAGGTTTGATTATAAATGTATGCCCTAATTTTCTGCTTGAACAGTACAACGTCCCGGCGGTCAATCTTTCTGATTTTTCATAAAATTTCAGTCGTACATACCCTTAAATAAGTCATTGCATTCAGTGATTCATTATAGTATTGAGTAGCGTGACATCTAAGCACATTAGACGTAGTCCATCAGAGTTTTGCTTTCAGAAAATAAGTGCAGTAAAAGGAAAGAAGAAAGCGTTCCATTCCCAAGAGGCTCATCTGGTTCAACCATACTTGTTGCACCATGCATAATTCAACAGTGTGAAACTGGCAGAGTTTACTTCATCAATTAGAAGTCATTCACAAGGGCCTGGTTCTTGCGGCGAGGACAGTGGCAGAATGAAGAGGGCTTTGCTGCGGACACCGAGAGGCAAAACCTAGTTGCTCTCCATGTGAGTGCAAGAGTTTCGCCTTCTCAACTTCCACAACATTCAAACCAGAAACATCCGCAAGCTTTTTGTGCAACCCACAAGTACATAATTTTGGCATCTTCATCATAATTTGCATAACCACCGCCATTGTCATTAACGTCATTACTGTCGAAATCAAGTAAAGAGCTCTTACTTAGAGCATATTTTAGAGATAATAATTTCTCCACTGTTAAGAGTATCATGCACCATGTTGAGTTATATTACTTCAGAAATAACGTTTGTTAAAAAAGTCTATACTACAGGAGAAATTTACTCGGAAAGTACTACTACTCCCACACTATCCGATAGGGTTAAATTGAATGTTATAGATATAGATAACTCTTTAACTGCTGCAGTTCTCAGCGTCCCATTCTATATCGGGAGTGAAAGACCGTTTAATTTTGCTCAAAAGTTTCTTTATCAGCCTTGAGGTTCTTTCACGTGTCGCAAATATGACACAGGACCAATGACTTTACTTCCCGTCCGAAGAAATTCATGCTAAGAATTTTTACGCCAGAAAAAATTCTATCGTCCTCTACCAGTTTGAAGCCGCGACCTTCGGTGAGCGTGGGAACAGGGCTTTTCATGTCTTTTACGCAGCTCATACCTTAAAGATGTAGTTTTCACCATTGGTATTTACAGTTAACCAATAGTTAAATTAAATGAGGTGATGTTACACATACTTAACAAATTAATCATTGTTTTACGCTTATATCACTAATAACAATTTAAACCGCACTTGATACAAAATGTCATAGTCCAAAGTTCCGTTTGGAAGTTAAAATTACTGTTTGAATTGGTTAAACACAAGGTAAACCGAAAGAAGGTAACATGAATTTATAGTTAAAAATGAGTTTTCACTTCCTGATCATAAATCTACATTAAAGGAACGTCATTAATTGCACATCCATATAAAGTAGTATATTTAACGCTTGCATAATGCCCCGCTTAAATAACGTCCAGCTATGGTTAAACCAGGTAGCCCAACAGCGCCGTATTTCACATGTGAAGGTAACCCTTCGTGACTTATAAAATTGCAGAACTCCACGGGGAAATCCAAGCATATTCCTATCAGTGGCGTATTAAGCGAGAGATACATTTAATTTTCTCCTCTTAAAATCAGCGTAAACAGTGAAGGAATCGTGCTTATTGAGAGGCAGTTCCAGGTTTGTACTTGAGTCCGTGATGATATACATGAACCATGTAAACGCAGGAGAAAGTTAACACGATTTCCACTTCAATTGCAGTCTTTATGCTTAAGACAATAAAGTCATTTTTAGATACTCAAGTAGTTAAAAAGTATAATTCACCCATTAGTATCCGCCAATAGTTAGTTTTGTTCTTATGTAACACACAATTTTTTTAACATTAGAGACTAGACACACTGTAGGGTTAAATTGAAACATTAAGGTGCGTAACAAAAACCATGCATGAGAACATGCTCTTATGCAACAACAGAAGAAAGATGTCATTCTCGTTTACAACGCCACTGACCGGCGTATCCTTAGATTTACCCCGTGGAGTTCTGCAATTTTTATAACGCAAGAAGAGTTATCCTCACACGAGAAATACGGTGTTGTTGGACCACCTGGTATGTGCAAATGTGTTAATCAACACTTACGATTATAATCACTATATACCAGACTACTATTCGGGAAATATTATCAAGTAATTCCCAGGCAGATGGCGGTAGGTGCAGAGATATCTTCAATAAAGCTTGCAGGGAAGGCATAAAAGTTACTGCCTTTCTTCAGACAGAATCAATATAGGGTACGAAATATATTACTTTACATTTTACTTGATGAAATATAAATGATTTAGCAAAGCAGTAATTATTCACTCCACTCTTTCCATAACAATTGTTAATTTCTCTAGCAAGTATTACGTACAATGTACATAGCAGATAGAGAGAGTATTGTATTCCACCCAAGCATTCAATGTCAAACTTTCACAGAAATATATGTTTTGAGGTCCTATGAATCCGATTTTTTTAGAAAAAGGTCCGTGTGTATGTGTCTGTGGACAGAATAACACAATAGTGAAAAGGCCATTAAATACCACATTTGCTATTTATGTTTAGTACCTTCCAAGGATGCGACACGAAGCTTTCAAAAAAAAAATCCCCTACACCCAACTACCCTTTACATGAAACATTTTTGAAAATGTTGTCTTTCACAAAAACGGCTCTAACAATTTTGATTAAAATACCATATACTAAAAAGATTTATTTCACAAATAAAATATATATCTTGAATTTTTTGAAAATAGTCTCTGAAGACCTCTTTATTCTGGATGAGTTTTGCATAATTTTGCATAAGGGTTAAACCATACGAGATAGACAAAAGCTTACTGCACAAAAATGTAGATCTCGTTAAAACTCATAATTTATTTAAGATACGTTTTTCTTGTTGAGTCGACCGTTTTCGAAATATTCCTTGTTTTTGGTTTCAATTTTAAACTATTCAAGTTTTCTCAATAAAACACTATACAAAATGCACCGAAAATCAAATGTTTCACATAGCGAAGATCTTTTAAAGGATTTGTATATCATTTAGCCCAACTAATTCTGTTATTTCCCTTCTACTTATCAGGAAGCAAGTAATCAGAACCATTTCTGTTAATAGCAGCCGATCTCGGTGGCCGCGCTCGCTAAAGTGTCTCGCTTTGGCGCTTCGTGGTACATAGAATCGTGTGTTCGAATCCCGCCTTGGGCATGGGTGTTTCTGTGTTTGTTAATGTGTATATGTTTGTGTCGGTATAGGTAAAAGGAAAACGTCAAGAATAATAAGGTCAACTAAGGATATGTAGGACACTGGGAAAAACGGAGAAAAAAGGAATACAGCGCCGGAGTCCTGACAAGCCTCCGGAACTGTATTTACAAAAAAAAAAAAATAGCATGGTGTAGATAAAATATTAATCTTTAGTAAGAATAGTTTGTATACGAAACGGCTAGAGAAAGTTATGCGAATGTAACACACCATTTTTTTTTTTTTTTGTGAGAAATAAGTTATGTTGAACAGGCGGTATTTTGTGAGTTCTTGCTTGCTAAAACGGCTACTACAATATATTAAAATCATTAAGTAAAGCAATTCTTAATAAATCTTCCATCATTTACCTACATTAAGGAGTAGATTGAAATATAAAGAACAGCTGACAGTAGACTTTAACAATGATAACTAAGAAAATGTAATGCTTCCGAACATTTCCGAAGGAAGTAGTGCGGTTTACGTAAATCGAAAATTGTTTCTGGTTTCATCATTTTAACTTTAATTACGTCATTGCTGTGGGCAAGATAAATGAGCCATATGCATGGATGCGTAGGCTTCCACGACCTGTGTCTTGATGTGTCTTCTTAGCTTCCGGAGAAGGCCGCGTTATCTTGCATGGGAATGCCGACGTTTCGCTCATCTTGCCGTGAGCTTCTTCTGGGCTCTTGTGCAAGCTCACGGCAAGATAACGCGGCCTTCTCCGGAAGCTAAGAAGACACATCGAGCCATATGCATAATGGTAGTATTACGTTTTGCTTTACCTATAGAGAAAGATCGAAAGAATGGCATGTACTTTATTTTGTACGCAAAATTGTAACCTAATGCTAAGAAGTTTATACATGCCGTAATTTTACCTTTCGATAATAATCGATTTTCCTATTATTGGGCGCTTTCGCTTCTATTAGGTAATTTACGACACGGCCATTTTCATTTAAGACTTAAAAAGGTTGTAGAAGGCGGCAAATTCAAACAATTGAAAATTTAGTGTCAATATAACCTGTGTATGTAAAATTCATATTGAGTGTTATTTTTGGACGCTCTTTAACTGCTATGGTTCTCAGCGCCCATTCTGTATTGGAAGTGAAAGAAGGCTTAATTGTGCTCAGATGCCTATTGTAAAGCTTGAGGTTGTTAAACGCGCTAGGAATCTAGGACATGGGCTTACCTGCTTTGTTTCCCATCCAAAGTAAGCTACAGATTTTTACGCCAGAAAAAAGTCTATTCTATCAGCTGAATCCTGACGTGCGTGCAGCCCAGTATTCCATAAGGTAGGGAAGCTGTACTTATGCCAATTGGTCTTGAATGTTATGATTCCGTCAATATTTGAAGGAAACTTAATCCACCATCAGCTTTTTCTGTAATTTTCTGTTACAAATTGTATTTTTCTTGAAATACTACTCTTGTGGACATTTAATCCCTCACCAATACTCCAATTCTGAAAGCCAAGATGCGCCACATACTTAAAAAACTCCTAATTTTTTGTTTAGAATGTAGCGCTCCTCCCAGTATTTAGGTAAGGTGCCGATAAAATTGTTACGTAACCACCCCACATACTGTTTATCGAATCGATATAACTGCTTGAAGTCAGAATCTCATGGCTAAGCCGTTTCCTTGCCGTAAAGCTCTTTGTAGGCCGAACTTGAAGCAATGCAGCCATTTTATTTTATTATGAACATTTACTAAAGAAGCTAAGTCTGGGGAAAGGACTATGACTTCTCTTAGCATTACCTACGAAGCAAGGACGCAGACCTTTACCAGCTTGGGTCTATTAAATTTCCAGGTTAGTGCTGGAGGACATTGAGGCGTCTCACAACCCTACCCAGACGTACCCAATCTCCCACGGGTATCAGACCACTACCACGTCGAGTCCAACCCAATGCAAATACTCCCTGCCGGGAGGGGCTTGGTGTTCGGCCCAGGTACTTCTAGTAATGTCAGAAGTACCATGGATGCTCGGGGTCAGCAGCGCTTGCACCGGAGGAACTGAAGAGGTCAGAACCTCCCCCCTTCGGGGAAATATTGTGACAAGGCCGTCTTATGCAATGGTTCTTATGTTCGCCTTAGTACTTGAGTCATGCTGTTGGGATGCGTAAAAACACGGAAGATTGGCGTCACGTAACAGGATCCTTCGGAACGTGAGACTCTCTTCGCAACATCATAATTCTTCTCGATATTCGAGATGTTTTTCCAAGTTTCGGCTTCCAGTATATTCGGCAAGGTTCCAGAAAGTTTGTGATGTCATTCTCTAGCTGTAAAAGGAAGAAGGATTACAGTACAGTGTTGTGTTATTGTGAATTGTACTGAGTTGTAAATGGAGCGCTAGCGCGCAGTGGAGCGCGACGCAAGGATGACGTACAGCCGTAAACTGTCCACGCGCAGAAACGTCGAGTGAATCATTTGCTACAATGAATCAAAGACTGTATTTGTGACTATTTTTTGAGTCAATTGTTACAGTATATTCTAAGGATGGAAGTAAAATTCACTAGCTCTATGCGGAAACGAAAGTTATTTACTACGCTTTTAATGCATTCTGAACGGGGTATTTCCTTCCAAAACTGTAGAAATGGAATTTACTACATTTTAAGCATACGGCTTATTGTTTAACTTTACGGGTGCGAAAACTCTCTCATGCCTATTGGTAATCCTGGAGCATGCTCAACTATTCTCAGTTGTTTCTTTGCGGAAACATATGACTAGGAACGTTCGTAGCACTAGAAATGCAGGGCTCAAAAAGGTGTGGGAGTAATACAATTTACTCTTTTAGTTACTACTGCAGAAGTAAGAGCTAATTACTCCCCGGGGTGTTATTTTATTCACGGGATTTGCTTATTGGAATCATGGATCGGGCTATGTGCACTAGAAATGCAGGGCTCAAAAAAGTGGGGAATACAATTTACTCTTTCAGTTAGTACTGCGGAAGTAAGAGGTAATTACTCCCGGGGTACTGCTTCATTTACGCGATTTTTTATGGGACCATGGATCGGACTATGTGCACTAGAAATGCAGGGCTCAAAAAAGTGGGGAGTAATACAATTTACTCTTTTAGTTACTGCTGCGGAAGTAAGAGCTAATTACTCCCGGGGTGTTGCTTTATTTACGCGATTATTTTGATGGGATCCTGGATAGGGCTACGTGCGTTTGGGAAAGGAGAGGGTGAGAACTTAGCGAAGGAGAGAAATGTTTGTTAGCAGAGATGATGAAAATTCATTTAAAATCTATAGAGTGCAAATAACAAGATTAAAAGGTGCTGGAGCTAGATAAAAAGAGAAATTCCTGGAAAATCGTGACGGACGAGTTGAATGCCGTCACCGGCGAGAAATTTACTGAAGAAGAGCTTAAAGTTCAATGGAAGTAATGCTGCTGGTCTTCATATTTGCATCGCAGATCACTTACGTGTGATGGAGAAATACCTTTCCGATTTCACCGGATGGCCACAAATTAGAGACACCCGTGTAGTCGCTCCACTCAAAGTGCGTGGGAAACCTGTGAAAGTGAATAAGTATATTATATTTTATTGAGAATTATTTAGGAGCATGTTTTTACATTGCTCTTGACTCAAAAGCGCTTTAATAACGCGTCCGCGAGGTGAAGTTTTAGAAAACACTCAAAAGTTTAACAACGAATATATTTTAAAAAATCTTATGTGTTCCATTCATTCTCTACCTATCTGTTCTGAAAACTTCTTTAAAGACCGTATTCTTCTTTTCATTTCATGTTAAATGAAGATAAACTTACCATAATGGTCATAATACTTAGTTCTTTATAATAGTTCTTTATAATAGCAGGGAATACACTAGCCATAAGCGATAGTCAAGTGTTTTAAAAGCCATGCGATTGTCATTAAAAGCCTGTTTCTCTTTGATGGCCAAGAGTAAACTGAAAGAAACACAGATTATTTCATATTTTAATAAAACCCATAACCATCTTAAAATTGAAAAGATAACTACCAATATCTCGGAAATTGTTAACTCTACAAAAAAGGTATGACACAAATTGTGTGTTTTAACAAAGATCTACATCGTTGTGTAGTAAGTTTTTGTCTATCACTTATGGTTTCCTGTTATAGAAAAGTCATCCAGAATCCGGTGGTTTTCTGAGGCATTACCAGGAAATTTAAGATATACATTTCATTTGTCGTGAACATATCCTAAACGTGTGTTATTTTAATCAAAACCATTACAGCAGTTTTTTGGAAAATCAACATTTTCGAAAAAATGCTCTACACAAAGGGTAGTGGGCTGGGGTATTAAACTACCAAGTTTGGTATTTAACAAACATTTTGTTTTTGAGTGGTACTACCCAAAGTGACACCACACAACCACACCCACTGACTAGCACACGAACCTTTTTTCTAAAAAGACTCTTTGGATTCAGGGGATCTCAAAACATACATTTCCGGTGAAAACCCGGTATCGAATTTTTCGGTGGTTTTGCGGTACCTTCCCTATCTATTATGTACATTGCACATGTGTGCTAGAAAAATTAATAGCTAAATAAGTTGTTTGGAATATACACTATATTTCACTTAGATATCCTGTTGCCTTCTTATTACGTTGTTGTTTTTTTGCAAGGTTCTTCTGGTATAAAAATTATACAACATTGATCAGAACAAAGATTTATTTGTAACTATTTACAGAATGCTCAAGATATATCTACATCCTATTAATCCTGCTAAATATATGCTATTTTAATCAAAACAGAAACAAATATTACAAAATGGTCCAACTAAAGGGTACTGGGGACAGAGATTTTTTGTAAGAGGGAATCTTCAAGTCGCATTTTTGGAAGATGTATAAATATCAAGTTTGGTATATATCTTCCCTTTACATTTTGAGTTAGACTGTTCACAGACAAAGTAATTTTTCACTGCTTCTTAATTATATGACTTTAAATTCCCAATGTATAAACACTCTTAATTGGTGATGTAGACATTGAAACCTTGAAGGCGTGCGTTACCACTTCGTCACATTCTTCCAAGGCTAATACCGTTCACATTGCATTTGAAAGTGACTCTGCTATTCCCAAAGGCAAAAGCGCAGCTCATGTCTGCCTTAAGTATGGCAATAAATATAACTGTCACTTATACTTCTTAATGGCACTATAACATCAAGATCATAAATCAAAGGCAGCGCATCTCACGCAGAGTAACACTGCACGACCTGGACGGCTAACCTTGCTTCAACATTCTCCTTTCACTTTATTTACACATCTGGTGAGACTGATGGAGGAAGTGCATTTTCAACCTAGTCTTTATATTTCCCATGCTTTGAATTCTAAAGGTGCACCTATAAATGTACTTCTTCAATATTGTTTTTACTTTCTCTAGCCCATTTGTACAATGTACATAGTGGATATAGAAGGTAGTATACTCCACCCAACATTTCTTTGTTGAAATATCACCGTTAATATGCGTTTTGAGGTCCCCTGAGTCCGAAAAAACATTTTTTAGAAAAAGGTCCGTGTGTGCGGCTGTAGATAGCATAGCTCAAAAACGAAAAGACCGTTAAATATCAAACTTGGTATTTATCTTTAATATCTTCCAAGGTTACGAAACGAAGATTTTTAAGAAATTTCCCCCAACAGGAACCTCACTTTACATGGAATTTTTTTTGAAAATTTTGTTGTTCTCAAAAATGACTAACACGATTTTGATTAAAATACCGAATATTAAAGATATTTATATCACAAACAGACTGCATATTTTGAATTTTCTGGGAATAGCCTCTGAAGACGTCTATTCTAGACGAGTTTTGCAGAATTTTGCATAACTTAAACCGAAAGAGGTAGAAAAAACTTGATAAACAAAAAATGTGGATCTCGTTAAAACACATAATCTATGTCATATACGTTTGTTGTGTAGAGCTGGCCGTTTCTGAGATATTCCTTTTTATTGGTTTCAATTTTAAAATACTTAAGCTTTTCTCAAGCCAGAAGTGATGTTTCGCTTCATCTTCCTTGTTGTACTGCAGGCCATGGAAAGCGAGCTGAACTTCAATTGTTTAATATAAGACCAGCTTTTAAAAGATTTGACTATCGATTTGGCCTAGTATATTCCTTTATGCCACTTCTATTTTTACAAGGAAGCAAGTAATAAGACAATTTCTGCTAATGGTTACCTTGATTAGCATATCGTAGATAAAAGAATAATCTTTTGTAAGTAAAGTTGCTTGTATAACAGCCAGAGAAAGTGTGTTGATGGAACACATTAGACTTTTTTTTAAATTTATTAAACACGTTGTGTATTCGTAAACTCTAAATAGAGCACGTATGATTGTTTCCATAGAAGAAAGCTGGAGAGTTCTTTTCTAACATATTAATATATGGGGTTAAATTAAATTCTCTGTTAATGACGCTGTGTATATAGCCAGTAATCATGTTAGCGTCACCGGTGTTCGGGAATTTCCTCCTACAGAAGTTATTTTATAGGCCAATAAATCTACTGACATGCAGCTGTCGCCTGTAAGCTATCGGTCTATGTCGAGTTTAAACCCACAAGCGTTAGATTAGCGCCTAACCAAATAAGTCACCTAGACCGACATTAGTATATGAGGTAGAGTCCGATGCACGGAAACAGGAACAGCTGTTTAGGTTGGTAGGTGAATGGCACCATTCCTCTTGTCACGCTCCCTGTTCAAACCTCAAGTGTGTCGCGAACCAGAGGTCCAGGCAGCTTTAGATGGGTTATAACACAGAACTCAGTATACGTCACATCTTAATTTGATTATATTATCAACGGTTCTTGAGAAAGGAACAAAAGCCAGATTGCCAATCCTTTTCGAACAATGAAAATGCTAACCTTTGTGTATTTTCGGAGGAAGGATATAAGAGATGTAGAAAATGTATCTGTTTTATTATATGTGTATTAACTTAAACTGAAAATTACACATATTTATTTAAAATCATGCCACTTCATTACAAAATAAGTTGCTATGAAATAAAACTCAATACACCCAAACTATACCGAGCATATAAAAGCATTCTTACAGAATATTTTCGTTAATAGACAAACATATCGGGAGAAAACAAAGATGATGGAACTAAAGTAAGCTAATGTTCTAGTAATTAATCCACGAGCCCCCGTTCCTTACATCGGCAGGAAATGCTGTTGATAATCGTCCCACTCGGGTTAAATTGTTTCCTTTCCCCTCCCCTAACACTACTCACCATGGCCACGCTCTTTGTTCTTGGTCATTGCTTGTGTGACGGACTTAAATACAAACCAATAGGATTTAGAGAGGTAGAATTGAATCAAAAATTCAAGGTCATTGCTGTGAGTTGAACCACGGATCTCCCAATCTCTAGCCGGTTGCTCTACCACTGAGCTATAATGGCAACATGACGGCACGGCATTAAATTTCTCAACTGACTCACATGTTTCCCGGTAAACTACAAGGTGATCTCAAATTATTTTGATACGGCATACCCCAATAGCGACTTACAATGCCATAAGCACTTTAAGCCATCATTATGCATGGTAGCTCAGTGGTAGAGCAACCGGCTAGAGACAGAGAGATCCGTAGTTAAAATCCTGGCATTGTCATTGAATTTTTCAGTCTTACTCTACCTCCCAACTTCTGTCCTATACATGGCTTGTGTAAAAAAACAATTAATCAACAAACCAATTATGTATTGGCAAATCCAGAACTGGTTGAAAAGGTTCCGCCAACATCAAAATAAAGAAGCAAGCCAAAACACACTAACAGCATCGGCACATTTCCGTGCACCGGACTGTACACCCTGTTGTATAAAATGTAGTCCATAATGAAACTATGCTGTGTATATTGTTGCTGATAAAATGTCACCTCTAGAAACGTGACCACCTCTTTTTCCGGAGCATGGTTCAAACCACTGATTGGTAGGATATTTTACCTCCCCTAAAATATAGCGGAACTTCTGAACAGTAACATTAAAACTTAACCCTTGAATTTTTACACTACATTACCGTTTTCTTAAAATTGGTTTGATTATTCCCATTGTATAAACTTAATAATTTAACCTTCGTCTACTACATGTCGTAGATGTACAAATTAACGATATCTACCACATGGAAATAATTTTTCACTTCTTCTTTTGTAACGCAGATATGTTTTGACTTATTTGGAGTTTTTGCCTGATTTGTCATTTTGTGGTACCCTTTAACCACTTGGTAATATGGGGTCTTTTAGACTGAAACTTCAACTTTCGGTAGCTTACTGCAGGTTTCTCACACGCACATTCACTCTCACATCCTCACTTTTAGACTCCTTGAAGCGCAAGGAATAATCCTATTTAGGGGAAAAAATGAAATAATGCGCTCACAAAAACCAGCATCGTCTTCATCATGTCGCAACATGTCGATGCAAAAGTCACGCCGTATAACCTTATCTTCTTCACTCAGAAACTGCAACATCTGTAATCTGTAAGCCATCATGTGCAGTCGCTTCCGCAAGATTTTCCATACAGTTTGATGTGGAATTTGTAATTGCATGCTTGCCCTAGATGTCGATTTCTGTGGGCTTCTTATGTAGGCAGAACGAACACGTTCAACGTTTTCTTCCGAAACTCTTGGTCTTCCCGAGCTCTTCCCTTTGCACAAACATCCCGTTGTCTCGAATTTTCTATACCACTCGTAGAGTGACTGTCTAGTCGGTGGCGTTTTGTGGTAATGTGTTCTAAAATGTCGTTGGACAACAGTTGCTGATTGCGTTCTAGCAAATTCCAACACGCAATATGCCTTTTCCACAGGATTTTCCGCCATTTCAGCTTCTGCAACGACAAACAAAACACTACAGCGTTACCAATAGTAACAAACAAAACTTTGAGAGTTTTTCAACATACCTCCAAAATAATTAGGTTGCTATCTCTAATAGTTTTTGTTTTACAGGCAGTTGAAGTTGTCTATTTCTTTTGTAGTAACCCTGTATATGTTGGAGCAATTTTAAGCCCGAGAAATTGTAGTGCCGTGTTCAACGAAAATTGTCAAACCTTTTTGAAGTCCATAACTGCTTTTGTTGGCATTGCCACTCTGAATTATATGTATTTAGTGAATATGATTCCGATTAACTACGAGTTAAAATCTGCTGAATAATGCAATGTCACAGCCGATATTTTCACATGGTTCTCCCGCTCTCCGTGCGGTTGCTCTAACCACTGAGCTACTGGACATTCAACCCTACAACTGATCCCTGGTTTTGGCACCGTAAACCAATCGATATATCTCAAAACTTCAGAGAACATCTTAATGGCGACTATCATAAGTGCTTAGTATCCGGGTAATATTCACATAGGTAGTTATGCCAACTAATGAGCAATTATATTATTATACATGTAATCATGTTATTTGACGGCCTAGGTTATGTATTTAGCCATTGAATATTTCAATTTTTAGCTGATAATATTAGTTAAACCCCACACCCTTGCAGGAGGTTAATATAACATCATCAAAAATATAATAATGTTTGCGATTGTTGGAATTACACACCGAAATATTAGAATTAATAAAATATCTTAAAAATTATAATTAATGTTTAATGAGCTATGATTTAAAAACTAATTAATACACATAAAACATTTATATGACGTGTTAAATGAATCATTATGTAAATTTAATGGTACATTAGATAGGATTGACCATAATAGGTAAAGGTGCCAAAAGCTCATTAGTACGGTCTTTTGCGGCGGTTTGCGTTATAGGTGGTTTAGGGGGTTGCGGGTTCGAACCCGCATGGTGGTTCAGGAAATTACGGAATGCTGTAGAGATGTGGGTGCCCTAACTCAGGATATGTCAGCAGGAAATATTTCTTAGGGGTGGTGTTCAGTTCAAGATTACTATTGAACTCATTTATTTTCTTTTGTATTTTCAGCCGTCAAACTCTTATGCATTCCTCCTAAACTCTCCCCTTTCAGCTACTCTTTACGTGACCGCTGCTATCGTCTCTTATTGCTTGTAACCTTATTATGGTGTATTAAATAACACTATATCTATACCGGCCACAAATAGCCCGTTTGTTTCAACCGCTGAATCAAAAAGCACGTCTTAGCTCACCGCGTCTCCCATAGCACGTGAAGTCGCGTCTCTCGACCAACAAGACGTCCGTTACATTCCCTTTTGTCGTGTCCACCTTTTTAGATCTAGGTATCTGTGTATGTGTGTGTCTGTGTGAATGTGTGTCTCTGGCAGCATAGCTCAAAAACTAAAATAAGCAAACTTGGTATTTAAGTTTAGTATCTTCAGAGTATGCGACGCGAAGGTTTTCAAAAAATCTTCCACTACTTTTAAATGGAAGACTTTTGAAAATGTTAATTTTCTAAAAAACAGCTCTGACGATTTTGATTAAAATACCGTGTACTATTTAGTCGCCCTCCGTGATGTAATGGTTGCCATATACCCAAGGTCGAGGCTTCAAACCCGGCGGAGGACGATGGATTTTTTCGGGCGTAAAAATCATTAGCATGGCTTCCTTCGGAAGGAAAGTAAAGCCGTTGGTCCCGTATCGTGGATTTACGGCACGTAAAAGAACCTCAAGCCTGATAGAGAGACCTCTGAGCAAAATTAAGCGGTCTTTTACGTCCAATATTGAATGGAGGCTGGAAACCACAGCAGTTAAAGAGCGTCCATAAACAAAACTCCATTTAATTTACCGTATATTAAGGATATTTACGTTACAAATAAAATGTATAGCTTAAATTTTGTGGGAATAGCTTCTGTAGATCTGTTCATTCCTGATGAATTTTGCTGAATCTTGCGTAACTGGTAAACCGTAAAAAGTAGACAAGGCTTACTACATAGAAAATGTAGATTTCGTTAAAACAAAGCATTTATACCATATACATTTATGCTGTAGAGTTAAACGTTTCCAAAATATTCCTTGATATTGGTTTCAATTTTAAACTACGCAACTTTGCTCAAACGAGGGCACCTTTCTTTTCATCTATCGTTTGTTTTACTGGCAATGTAAAGCGAATCGAACTTCAATTGTTCACATATCAACCGGCTTTTAAAATATTTGACAATCACCATAGCCTGTATTCTCTTATTTCCCATCTGCTTCGAAGGAAACGAGTAATAAGATAAGTTCTACTAATGTTTATCTTGATTAGTATGATGTAGATAAAAGAACAATCTCTTGTAAGAATAATTTGTTTGTAGAACAGATAGAGAAAGTCGTGAGAATGGAATACATCAGATCTTTAAATGTAATCTTTGTTTAGTGAATGCTTCTTGTGATCATTATAAATGATACCGATATTGTACTGTCTGGTTCGAATAGACTTAGTAGTTTGATTGAGCAGTAGGTTGTGTGGCCTACTCCCCAGTCGTTGCTGGCACTTCTATTTTGGTGCATTAAAAATAAAGAGGATGTTTAAAATAAGATACGTGATCCTCATATGATACATCAAAAGCTCTCCGAGTGGTATGTACATTTGCGATAACAGCTTCTGTTTGATCATTTACAGGGTCTTTTTGTTGCAGTGGTCGTTTGACGCATGCAGCCGTCCATGATTCTGCATTGTGCTACCAGTTCATGGTAACTATTCCAGGCGTTTAGTCGCAAGCCTTTGCATAAGGCTTGCCATTACTACAGAATGTATTTGGGGTATATAAAGATTGAAGTCCACTGCACATTTATCTATGAACCGGTATTTTAGTAGTGAAAACCAAACAAAATGCAGGCGGGACCAAAAATAATGGGGAAATAGAGATATAATTGTGAGATATTAGTTCGTATATTAAAATAAACGAACAATGTTAAAATGCTTAAGTTATAATTCTGTCATAGATATAACATCAGTGAGGCATAAGTTAGAAACACTGTCGTCCTCCTCGTATGGAGGTCTTATACACCTCAGGTGTCAGATGTCTGTTGAGTAGGCGGAGCTTGGATCAGCCAGTAGCCAGCATAGGTGTTCAATCCTAGGTCTGGAATGAAAGTGAGGAGGAAGATATCAAATGTATGAAAGGAAAGGTCATTATGGAACAGGTGGTGGAATGAATGGCCATATGCAGTTCCCTGGGATGCAATCCGGGCTGTCTTGGTGAAAGGCAAGCGATTTAACACCCCGGCACTGCGCCACCATGTTTCTGGGTAAGAAATCATTAATAAAGACAAGTTATGTTGGAAGAAGCAATTAGCTTGAAGTCTTAGTACCGAAGGCAAATAAACTCTAGAAATCTCAGTAAACAAGGTAATAATTAGGCTCAAGGCCTATTCCTGGGAATTCAATACTTTATAAAACCTAAAGGTTTTTGCAGGTAAATATAAACAATTTCTAAGAAAATAAGCAACGGGAAGGAATACTTATGATTAACAAACCAGAGAATGAAAAACATGTTCCAGATGCTAATATTCAATTTAAAATTTGGCAACTCAGAACATAGGTGAGGTAGACAGTAGTAGGCGGGACTTATGTTAATAAAAAGGTCTCTTTTTCTAAAATTTAGTTCCTCTCTCGTGCGTCTTGCATTTTGTTAATCTCTTGCCCTTCAAGTTACTCAAGGTACAGTGATCGTGGCGCAGCAGTAAGCTTATTATCCGTTTAGCGGTGATCGGTAAGTGACTCTCTGTGTAACAGTTTAGCGAGTCACAGTAACTCAAACGCTTTACTTTCATATGGAAAGTTTTTATCTAAAACGTAAAGTTCTTAATATTCTGGAAGTTTCCAGATTTAATATGTTGCAGTTCTAATTCCACTTGCTTCGGTTTAGGAATAATTTAATGATAATTCATCTTACAATAATCGGCAATTCATTCCAAACAGATTAGCACTGCATACCACTGAAGTAGCTAACATGAAATAGAAGATGATGAAATGCTACCAGAATAGAAATATTGCTTTATATTTATCAGTCTGTGACTGACTTTACATCATCAAGTTCACTGTACAGCATGGCTTGCAAGAATTGAAGAGAAAGCTGTTAGATAATGCCAAGATAATTAACATAGCAATACATGTTTTTGCGATTGCATTAAAGCAAATAGCGTAAGTGTCATGAATCATGTTTATGCACATTTAACTGCATGCCTAAAAAGAAACCTTTTGAAATCCGTAAGCATATGAGCATGCAAATGTTTGTTTATGAATGGCTTTAAAGCTATGAAACCTGCTGGCTAACGGTTTAAAAGGAAAGATGACTATATTATATGTGTACAGCTAAGTGAACACATCACTGCGGTACCGCGGGCAGTTTACAATGTGACGGGCTTTCCTTGAAGTTTACCAGGATTAATGTACTGCTGTGGTCAAAGTTCAAGGAGTTGCTTCTTGTGCTTTTTTGCTACACTGATATTTGGACTACACCCTAAGAGAACCACTCACCATTTCCCTTTTTGTATTAAAAGTATGCCTTGGACTATTTTAAAGATTAAAAACATGACACGCTGGTATAAAATATACGGTTTAATTTCACCCTTCTGGTCAGCTATTGTTATGCAATTTTAATTAGTTCAGACTCATCATGAGAGAGTTTACATTCAATCTGTTTCAAATTTTCAGCCTAAATTCAGATAAACTTAAGGATGTTTTTGCGGATAGCTGAACGGCTAAGGCTATATTTTATACATGTTTTTATTTATTTATTAGTTTTTGTTTTGTTTTTGGGTAAAGGAATAATGATGTACTTTATCATTTTTTCTGGTAAACTATAAGGACAGATTAAAAAGGATCGGGGTTTAGAGGGAGGGATATTCAAAAATTGATCCTGATATTTTAGTACAAATTTTTCAAAATTCCCATCATGAGAGGCTCTTTCCTGAGTCCTCTTTGATACTATCTCTAGAACTTTAAAACATACCGAAATTAACTTTAAAAAGGCCTTATATTAGAGCGACAGTGCCGAATTCTGCAGTGATTCTCATGTTAGCCTTGGCATGTGAGTAATCGAGTAAACGGAAGCTCTGGGAACGCGTCTCTCGAATTTTCTAGACGCTTCGGCTTCAAGAAATTTCCAGGAAGCTCTGCGATACCATTTTGTAGCTATAAAAGGAGGAAGAACTTGAAGCTGGTGTTTTAGTGAATTATATTGAGCTATGAGTAGGCCCGCAGTGGTGCGCAGGCCATGGATGGCTTACAGCCGTAAACTGCCTATGTTATAGTTCAATTGTGCTAAACTCACGTTCTCAGTGGATGGTTGTACTAACAGTTACACATTTGGTCACTCATGGAGATTCCGAGCTGTCTAGTGGAGACCCTGGCTAAAGTTTTTAAGTTTTTAAGTTTTTATCCACAGTACATTTCACGTTGCGTTTTAGATCGTTTTATTTCTCTTGTGGTTGATAATGGAGCGTTAGTTCTGGTTTTTAACGCTTTTAAGTTTTATTCCATTACAGATGTTTATCAGCTTTTAACTTTAGTTATTTTTATCCTCTTTTTGCTTCAGTGTTTGGCATAGTTCTATAAGTTTGTTTTGTTTCTGTTCTAGCACTGGATAGTTTTATTTCCCCCGAGTTTTATTTCTCTGTTTAGCTCAAGGTTTACTCCAGTATTAGTTTTATATCACTTCTATATTTGTTTGTTCATGATTTGTTTTATTAGGGCGCTTATGACCCAGAAGTTGAGCGCTTTTAAAACTCACTCACTCATCATCTCATCATTTTCTATGGGTTATATGTCGACAAAGTGGCGGCGGCCCGGGTTTGCTCCGAGGCGACCGCATGTGAGACTTGTAGTGGACAAAGTGGCACTGGGGCGGGCTTTCTCCGGGTTCCACGGTTTCCCCTGTCATCGCATTTCACCTGTGTTCTATCTTTATTCCAATGTATCATCAGTGTCATCGCCTGCGGTGCCTAAGTAGTAAAAGCGGGCGTTAAACACTATAAAAATTGTGGCAAATATGCTTGATAGTTTACGATCCCCAGTCGCCAGTTCCGTCATATCGTCATTGATTTTATGCCGTCGGTCTTCTCGGAAAACATAAAACTTTTACAAGTGAGCATAATACCACTACGAAAACATTTCATCTATGTATACCAGATCATTAAAGGTCAGTAGTCAAATTCGATTGGCAAATGTATTAATAAAATGTTTTGCTCTGATACTAGACAATAAAGAGAGGATCATTTACATAACTTTTTTAATATTTTGCCGTTCCAAATCAGAAGAAACGGCTATGGGCAATTCCGAAGTGAATCAGTAATAATAATATACGTACTTCACAAAGAATTGCTGTCCGTCTGGTTGTAGATTCACGTCAAATTTGCATTTAAAGTGTTGATAAAAATGATGGGAATGTTTTCTGTACCAGGGCTTTATAATACAGAGAATACCTGTAGCACTTTAGTTTCTTCTTTCTAAAATACTTTGAGTCATAAAAATGAAGGCAATAAAAAAATTTGCACCGCTGATTGCCTATATCTCAGGTGTTCTTCCATATGTTTGAGTTCATATCTCCTTAAGAGGTTTCTAGACTCAAAAATTTTAAGTAGAACGTTGCCTATTTCATGTTAAATTTATGTACCGTTTTACTGGAGCATCTAATATTTACCTCCTAATTTCAAAGACTTGATAATATTTTGATATGCAGAACTAAGCTACAATTAACAAAACATGGCATTAAATGCTGTTAAAGCTATAACGGCTGAAAATTATTAATCTCCGTTTTTAAATTTCCGAAAATACTTTAATCTTACGGTCTTAGAACAAAAAAGGGGAAACTATGCGTTAGGGCTATATCTTAGTTATTTATTTTGAAAATAAGGACTATAAATTTCTGATTACTCGAGGTGGTCTAACATTATTAACAATAAATATCATATAATATTTAAAAACACCTAATATTTAATATATTTAAAATTGTCAAAATGGTAGGCTGAACCCTTATGTAAGGGCAGCTAACCTTTATGGATTTTCTCTCTCTTTCTCGTTACTTCTTAACGGTTTCTAATTAGTGTTCTGCCCTGCCAGCCAGTGAATGCAAAATTTACCAAAGTTTGGTAGCCACATTAAGAACATCTATATTTAATCGTTATATTACAATTTTTTCTATATTTGCTTCCTATTAGTCGCATGTACATTGTACAAGAGCATCTTAACCATTAGGTAATCCCGTTACTGCGAGCCATTTTTGGTATTTTATAAACTTCTTTATGGTTATTTTCTAAATAAGCATTCGCGTTTGCATGTATTTTCTTTCCACTGAAACTATAAACGGAAAGCTAAAATTATTCACTTATTTGACAATAAATGAAGCTCACTTTTAAGAAATTCACCTTATACATCTTAGCAGAAATTTCAGATGTAGCTATAAAATATTTTATTGATTATTTGTGGAATAGTACATTCATCTCCACACCTATATACATCACCATTGTTGCATACATTAAATATAAATGAACCATGACTTGAAGCTTTCCTGGCGGCGGTATGAAAATAATTTTTCTCGGGCTATCAGCCAGGTGAATTCTGGAATAATTTCCAAGCTTTCAAGAGCTAACGTCGCTCTCATCTTCAGGGAATGATGTAGAGACGCCTTATATAGTAGTCCGGTGGGGGGGACCGGCCAGATGCCGCTCTGTGATTGGCCCGGGTCCGTCATGGGAGCCGTTGACTAGGAACCACCTGGCTGATAGCCCGAGAAAAATTATTTTCATTAAATATAAATGTTTTCCAAAAATAGCATTTCCTTTGAAAACCAATACTGAATAAGAAAATTTCTAAGAGCCATGATCGTGAATTAAAGAGAATATTGGCACCATATCTTGAACTTGCAAATATAATATAGTCAGCAAATAATTGTATTATCCAAATAGTTTACTGCACTCGTACCACAAATGTGCATACTAAAATATCTAAACTCACAAAGAAAAAAATTAAACTGATGTTGAGGTTTCTGATACCTGTAAATATCTTACCTGCTGTTCACAAGTATATTAAAGCCTAGTTTAAATTTTGCAGAAAGTTGAAGTTTAAAACTTAAAAAAGAAATCTATACAAATAAGAAAGCCTACATTCTCACCCCATTTTCACACCTGAGTGTCGGTGTGTTTTCAGCCCTTTTTTTTTTTTAATGTTTATGTTGTGTGTTAGAAAAATTTACGTGATGAACCGTACTATTTTCACTGAGGACTTCTTGTCACCTGCTCGCCGACACTGGAGCCAGCCTCGCCGGCGGACCGCACGTCACGAAACCGAGCCCTCAAGGAGTGCTCACCAGATATTTCCATTATAATGATTTATTCATGCATCCCCATTGCAGAGGACAGATATCAAGTGAGATAAAATATATTACGGAAACGATATTTTAGCGTTTCATAAATTTTGTAGGTGCGATGTTTGCATTAGAATTAAAAGGACATGAAATGGGTTTTGTGACAGCTTTTCGGCCATCAGAAATGCTTTTGTGCGTGTTACGTAAATTGAAATGTGTCTTCCAGTATATTGAAAAAAAATCAATTATGATATATTGGATTCGTAATCGTACATCTCAAGTCACTGCTTCTCTCTACGATTATCAACAACCTCGCCATCACTGTGGTGAATACATGGTAATACATTTTTCAAGTAGCAAAAGGTGATTATTGTTTGTCTTAACATTGCCCTAACTAATACACCCATTTTATTAAATCATAACCAATAAGCCTGAAGGGTAATGCTCATACAAGTCAAAGGTTTATCTAATTAAGTGATTCTTAAATTGTGGAGTGTGAAGGATTTTTCAGAAAGTAGGCAAAACCAATATGTAGAGGACATGCTTTTAAAGTTGCATGTTTAATTAAATAAAAATTAAAGGAAACTCAGTCTGGTAATGCTCTTTATTTAATAAATAAATAAATAGGCAAAATATCCCTTAAGAACAAAGGCCTCCTGCTGATGCAGGAAGGTGCTCTAGTAGCTCATTGGGGTAGTAAATCCTAAGAGCCTCGTGCTTAATAGATGGAGTTATTATGTCATATGGGTTTATTCAATAGACTGCTAACTTAAATTTTAGTTCATTCTACATTCTAAGTCACTTACTCAGAAAATTGTGGTTCCAGATTGAATTAATACTGTTTAATTTGTTTTAGTTTAACGCGTATAGTTATTACTAACACTATCACTTAAGCTGAAGAGAAGAAAGTTGTCTATTTTTTTGGGAGGGGGGGTAACTGTTCTTTCCGCTGCTTTCATGTGAGCCTGCCCTTGGCTTTCCTTGTCCTCAGTGTTCCTGCTACCCATTTGAAGTCGTCTGTCCATCGTGTGTTCGGTCTCCCTGCAGTTCTCAGCCGTATCCTTGAGTCCACATTGTAGTTGGCTGGGTCCATGTGCAATGGTGCATTAAGAAGACGTGTCCTCCCCATCTCCATTTCAGCTGCTCCGCCCGTGTAGCCATATCTTTCATCCTTGTCCTATTTCCTACTGCCTCATTTGTCATCTTGCCCTGTATTACTTCGAGTAGTAGTTTACTGTACATCCTGCGCTGGAAACTTTGGAACATGGTTAATCCATTTCTTGATTCCCATGTTCCATTACATATTGTAATACTATATGTTTGGTTTGTCTTTCTATGCTATTGATTTAATAAACTATCCGATTCTTTAAATGTTAGTAATTACATTGTTAACCAATTTACAATGTAATTACTAAAATTAAAAGTCCAGAGCCATCAATATAATAAATAGTACTGAGAGTACGCAGGTTTCTATTGGGTACTACTTTAAGCATTTGTCGTCCAGGATAAAGATGAGGTTTCACTATTTATTCCATACTAAGTTGATGCGCCTTTTTATCTCAGTTGTGGTTTGTCTGAAAAACATATTGTTTGTTTTAAATGGATAAGTAACTGATCATAATGTGTGTATGGTGACGTACGTCTCTCAACATATATAAGCTCGGCCCCTAATAAGGTTGTCGTAGAAGTGCTCATAAATTGATGTGCATGGTGTAATAGTTTAACTTCATCTCAATGATTGGTGGATGATATGATTACTCGAGCTTCTCTGGGCTCTAATCTCGAAGAGCGAGTAGAAGCTTAGTTGGAAATAGTCTCAGATCGTGGCAATATTGGAAATAAATTACAATTACACACGGAAAATTCTCTGATAGAACACGACTAATTACGCATTTGATGTGTTGAAAGTGATTCATGCAGTAATGAGTATTTTAGTCTAAGCCAAACTAATGACACTTTCCTATATATCGTTCATATACGTAGTATTTTGCAAGTTTATTAATCGTGACAAAATGTTAACAAAATTTTGAAATTACATAACTATTTCTTAACGATACAAGAAATTATTCTCAGCGACACTGAAGCTACAAGTTATTACAGTGGAACTTGGATAACTCGAAGCTGAAGGGAGAAGAAAAGAAATTCGTGATATCTAAAAATTCGAATTCCAAAAGTTACGTCTCAAAATGACAATTTAGCAACACAGGTAAAAATAACTCCACTTACACAGGCCTGTCCCTCGACGTACCGACAAATTTCAACAGAAAACGAAGTGCCTCCGATGATGTGGGAATTGACATCTCTTCAACTTCAAGTTCTCGTTCCTGCTTAAATCATCTTTAACAAGCAGTCGTGTACATCAGGAGTTCCTGGTTGCTCTTCTCCTTTTTTGAATATTCGGTTTTCACACAAGACCGTTTCATTCCGTTTTAGAATGTTTTCTTTATTCTTCAGATAACATAACAACACGCTCAGTCGTATCCCGTAATCTTTTGCGATTTCAGATATTTTCTTCAAAACCTTTTCAACTTCTCGAATGACGGCGACTTTTTCCGCAAAAGTTAAAGTGTTGTACTGGACACGCGGTTTACTAAGAGACATAACGGTAATGATTTGCAACACACTGAACAGTAGGAAGCTCAAGCGGCAGCTAAAGGCGAACATGTTTTAAACAAGAGGATGTGGGAGCAGGAGTAGAAGTTCAAGGCCGTTGGCTGGGAAAGCTATTCCATCCCCCAAACTGCATTTCAACTGCATTCCGACAAAACAAACTACCCCGGAGTGATGACCTCTTGCTTAGAAACACATAGACGACGTTATTATATTAAGTTTCCGTGTTTAGGTTAACTTTCGACTGACATTTCTGAACAAAAAAATCGAATTAAGGAAATGAAATTCGAATTACAAGTGGTTTTTACATCGCTTTGATACAAAATTCAAAGGACCAAGAAAAATCTTCGAATTAACGAAGATTTCGTATTATCGACGTTTGAATTATACGAGTTCCATTGTATTCAACGTTTAAAACAAATACTTCAGACAAACTCATTGTCTTCAAAAGCACGCGACTTCGGAGCTAAGTGACCTGGTGGCGGCGTCAAGCGAAAATTGAACTTTGCGTAATTGCTGAGTTTTGCTTCCTCATACGGGCTGTTAGAGGTATAAGTGCAGATATTTGTATTAGTAATTAACAGACTTGCATATTTAAACCGGAAACGATGAAACCAATTACGCGTGGCTTGGCCATACTATGACGTCGCAACCCTTGGGCATTCACTTCACCACACAACCTACCGCGACTATAGTTAATGCACACTTAGCCAACCAGTCCTGTACCTCTGATACTGCTAGTTTGTTTTGATCACGTATTCATAAATAAAGTGATAATATGATAATGCCTCAAACGAGAACACTGAAACGTTTAATACGAGTAGTTGCAAGACCTGTAGAGGAGTTCCGGAGACAGTATTTTTCGGTAGAGTGTGCTTCTCTTTTTATTTCCACCCGCCCATATAAGAGCGAAACTTTGTTGACAGGACCTGATACACTTTTCCTTCTCCTCAATCAATCTAAGTGTTCCCTATACAAACATTACAAGCCTGGTAATTAAGAACAGTGTATACTGTACATTACATAATATTTTCTTTATTTGCGGACTATAAAGCGTTATATGCTATTAGCTTGGTTAGTACAGCTAACAGTGTTCAGATAAGACTTTCTGGCGAGGGAGGGGGTAAAGTCAAGAATCAGTATCTTTACTTTCTCTACACATAGTACGTGTAGAGAAAGTACTCTACTAAAAATTCTATACCGAGATTTCAGCAGAAATATGTGTTTTGAGGTCCTACAGGTTCAAAAAATTAGAAAAAGTTTCGGGTGTATCTGAGTAGGTGTTCTTGTGTACCTGGTATTTAAGTTTAGTATCTTCCAAGGATGCGACACGAACGCTTTCAAAATAATCCCCCACCCCAAACTACCCTTTGCACAGAAAAATGTTCGAAAATTTTTATTTTTACAAAAATGGATCTAACAATTTTTATTAAAATATTGTATATTAAAGATATTACATGACAAATAAAATGTGTATCTTGAATTCTCCGGGAGTAGCCTCTGAAAATACCTTTATTCTGGATGAATTTCGTAAGTTGGTAAACCGCAAGAGACAGACAAACCTTACTACTCAAACACGTGGATCCTCCTAAAACACATAACTTATGTTATCTTTCTTTGTGTATAGTTGACCATTTCCAATATATTACTTGCTATTGGTTTCAGCTTTAAATTTGTCAACTCCTGGTCATACAAAAAAAAGGCCATTTCTGCTAATTTTATCTTGATGAGCATGAATTAGATAAAATAATAGTATTTTGACATTAATTACAATTTCACATGTAACTTCCGATGCAGCGGTTTTTAAATGAATATTAATCTTACTTGAAGTTTAAGCCTAAGATTCGAACTGTAGTACATCACTGCCATTACTTTCTGCAACTTGCCGCTTCCTGGTCACAAATCTATTCATGCTGACTGATAGTAGATCATTCACTGTTTCAAAAAGCCTGAATCAAATACTCTAAGCGGCAATCGTCATTGCTGACGCAAACTGCTGGAATTATGACCCTGAGTGCTATCCCAGCTAATCAAACTGAGAATTGTTTATCCTTTAGCTTACTTGATATTAGGGATACGATAGGTTTTCTGACTCACAGCCTACACTCGTCTACTCCGTGCCTTCCTGTATTTTCAAAGAGAGCAGTAATAATGCTTATAATAACAAATAAAACATTTATCTTTAACAAAAAAGGATTTCGTCTTTAACGAGCCGGGGAAAGCATTTGATGAGAGAGGGAAATCCCCCACCCCCCTGTTAATTCTAACCATCGTTTTAAGTAGGCGTAGCACACAAGATATTACCTAATTTTTTCCTTGACCCCGAAAGATTTGCAAGAAATTTCCTACCCCAAACGGCCCTCTACAAGGGAAATTTTTCAAAATTCTTTATCTTCTGAAAAAATGGATATCTATTGTTTTTTGTTTGAACACCAAATATTAAAGATATTTAGACAGATCTCAAATGTACATTCGACATTTTGTATATCTTGAATTTTTCGGGAATAGCTTGTGAAGGTCTCTGCATTCGGAAGGAGGTTTATATAATTTAGCATAACTGGTAAATGTAAAGCCATAGGCGAAAACTACTACACAAAAATTTAGATCTCTTTATAACAAATAATTCATTTCAAATAACTTCCTTGGTTCGTTGGTCATTTCTGAGATATCCGTTATATATGTATATATTATATATATATTTGTTTAATTGTTTAATTTATACACCACCTGACCTGCATGGTTCTATCGGCACCATTTCCTTGTTAAACTCGTGTGCTAATGTCGTTGGATTTTTATTTATCTTTAATTTTAGTCATTAGATCACACACATTCGATTTTTTGTTTCTGGTTATAAACCTGCATGGTCCTATCACCGTATCTGTGCTTTTAACGTTCGGTTTCTAATGTTCTTAATTAGGTCACACTACGATTCATATTTTATAACACTGGGAAGGATAGGGAGTATTCTTGGCTAGAGAAGAGCTTCCAACCCCCCAGCCGGGAGTCGAACCCTTCGCACAGCAGGCAGGTCCTCTAATCACTGAGCCTCAGGGCCAGCCGGTTATAATTGTTCAATAGTTAATCATACTTTTGAGTTCTGCCCGTTTTTTTGTTTCCCGCGATGACAGGTTTTCATTTCTGTCATGTAAAAAGTCTGCCGTAAAATTACTGCAAAATTAGTGTGAATTTATATAGAATATTCTGCACAAACACCATTGATTTAAATTGTTAAGGGGGTATGGAAAGCCCTAACTTCACAATGTTCAAATGTGTCATATGTAACCTAGTAAGCTGAAGTGTTTATAACCTGTAGGTTTAATATCCTTATAATAGCTAAAATAAGTATTTTAACGAGTTAAACAACTTCTAAAAATAAAACTTTCCTTGTGACATTTTTCGCCACGTTTTAGAGTGCACATTTGTTAAAAACGTTGCCAAATATTAAGTATTCTCAAAATCCTTATTTCAGTGTATGTAAAACATGAATAAAAAGATTTCTTAAAAATTTCAGATAAAAATATTAACAACTGAGGAAACGTTCCTTATGTGAGGAAAATTGAAGTGCTCCAAAGTTGAAACAATAGTAGAGGTTATACCATAGCTTGGTACGTCAAAATATTCTTCATTTTCCAGTTATATCTTCTCTTTGCACCTATTTTGTACTTTTTGCTTGATTTAAGAGTTTATAAAGCTTATTTTTTGTACTCCTTCATCTAATTTTAATTGAGGTTTATTTATTGACGCTCTTTAACTGCTGCGGTTCTCAGACTCCCATTCTATATTTGTCGCGAAAAAAAAAATTGCTCAGATGCCTCTTTATCAGACTATAGGTTCTTTAACGTGCTGTAAATCTACGACATGTGATCAGCGGCTTTACTAAAGATCATAACACCGGAAAAAAATCCATCGCCCTCGTCGGATTTGAACCCGCGACCTTGGAAACCACACGATAGCGAGTTACCCCCAGACTCTCTTATCGTCATCCGTGATCCCGGAAACGGGAAGATTTGAAAAACATAAAACGGAACGATTTAATGTCAAATTGTTCAACAACAAAAATCGGATGTGTTCCATTCACATGATTTTCTCCAGCAAATTTCCTTACAAAAGATTTTTTTTATTTACGAAACGCTAATCAAGGTAAACGTTAGCAGAAATTGTCTTATTACTGGCCTCCTTATAAGTAGAAGAAACATAAGGGAATACACTGGGCTAAATAGATGGTCAAATATTTTAAAAGTTGGCTCTATGTGACACAATTGAAGTTCGGTTCGCTTTGCATGGCCTGCAGTAAAACAAGAGAGATGCAAGGAAACGTCACTTCCAGGTTGACAAAAGTTTAAGTAGTTTATAAGTGAAACTACTAGCAAGGAATGTATCAGAAACGTTCAGCCCAGCATAAAAAACGTATATGACATATATGATGTGTTATAATGAGATATACATTTTTGTGTAGCAAGTTTTGCTTATCTCTTACGATTCAATCTCTCTGCAAAGTTCTGAAAAACTCATCCAGAATAAAGAGGATTTCAAAGGCAATTCCCAGAAAATTCAAAATATACATCTTATTTGTGATGTAAATATCTGTAACATAACGGCATTTGAATCAAAATCGTTAAGAGTCATTTTGGATAAAACCAACATTTTCAAAAAGTTCTCCATGTAAAGGGTAGTTTGTGTTGAAAATCTTCGTATCAAATCCTTGGAACATACTCAACTATATCAAGTTTGGTTTTTAACGGTATTTTCGTTTTTAAGCTATGCTGTCCAATGGCACATAAACGTCCGATTTCTAAAGTTTCGTTTTTCAGCCTCATATATTTCAAAACATATATTTCCAGTGAAATCTCGACACCGAATTTTGGGTGGAATACAATACCTTCTCTATTCACTGTGATCACTGTACATACGCACTATAGAAAGTTAAAAAAATAAAAAAAAACATAGGAATTGTGTGCAGCCATTCCCATATTTTAATAGTTAAATCTACTTGTAGGATGGGTATCAACGAAATTCAATCGATAATGAAGCAAAAACCTCATACTTTCATATAAGATAATAATCCAAGTATTGAATTTTTGACCGTTTTTTTTTTTTTTTTTTTGAATAGTGTTTAACGCCTGCTTTTAAAACTTGTGGCACCGCAAGCGAGAATTTTTGACCGAAAACCCATTCCATAGCCTCTTATTGCGCAATTTTAAAATAGTTCGCAGCACAAATTCTTGACTCGAGTTATAATATTGTAATGTGCAGCTTGTTATACCTAGTCTGGAAAATGCGAAAAGGTCAGGCACACTTTTGGGCGGGGCACAGTTTTCGGGACGGAGCGTGATGTTCGAAGCAACACCAAGTGACCTATAGTGCAAGAGACGAGGACGGCATAGCATAAAACCTCAGAGTTCCGCAATTGCAGCGTGCAGCAAATATTAAACGGTGAAAGTGAATTTTCACATGTCAACGACGCGCTTTCAAGAAAACCATTAACAGACTGTGGTGAGGTTACATGCCCGCTAAACACAACACAGGTGCGGTGTGCAGCAGTGCTGACAATTTACAGTCCTGCTGCCACAGAAACACGCAGCTTGAATAAATGAATAAGTGTATTTATTGAAATAACAGTATGCAACTTTGATCTTCATCAATCGCACGATTCCACAAGCCGTACGTGCTTTTGCAGTACACAAAATAGTAGGCAATATTAAAAAAAAATTAAAAGCGTAAACACTGAAAATAAAAGAACAAAATATCCATATACAGCAACCTAAATTTACAACACAGAATAAACCTATTCAGATTTAGTAATTTACCCTATTACGGTAAACAAATACACTTAAATATATATATATATATACACACACACACACACACAATATTTAACACCACAACAAATCGATGACCGGAAAGTATAACATAAAACGCATGTAAAACATAATCACTTTTGTTCAGCTCTTCTTATCGCCCCCCCCCTCTTCCCTATTATCAGCTTCCCAGATCTCAGCTGTCTTGGGCCGCGCCGTGGCCGAGTGGTTAGACCGCTTGCCTCTCACCTAGACGACCCGGATTTGTGGTGGACAAAGCGGCGCATGTTCGGGTTTTCTTCGGGTTCTCCGGTTCCCCCCGTCATTGCATCATCATTCCGTGTATCATCAGTGTCATCGCTTGCGGTGCTATAAGTAGTAAAAGTGTTAAACACTACTTGCCTTAAGTAGAAATTTACCTAGCCCGTCCGCGATTTCCGTGCCTGCCAGTGGCGTCCAACATGCTTCTAACTCTACATACTCGGTGGTAAAGGATCGCGGTAAATACCTTTCCCTTGGCAGTCGTGTAATTCCAACATACTCTTCTGCTCAACAGGATGACACATTTGAAGACAAAAGGTGAAGAATCTAGGAACCTGTTTTAAAAATCTGATGTGTTATATTTACATAACTTTCTCTAGATGTTCCATATAAAACTATTCTTGCTAAAGATTGTTGCTTCGTCTGCATCTTGCTAATTGAGATAAACATTATCAGAATTGAGCTTATTGCTTGCTTCCTTGTTAGTAGAAGGCAAAAAAGCAAATACATTAACCTAAGATGATTCTCAAATCCTTTAAAAACTGGTCGCTCTACGAAACAATTGAGTTTCGGCTCGCTTTGCATGGTTAGGTACTTTAGAATTGAAACCAATAACAAGGATAATTTTTGTTTATATCTTACGGTTTAACCGTCGAGCAAAATTCCGCTAAATTCATCCAGAATAAAGAGGTCTTCATGTGCTGTTCCCAAAAAGTTCAAAGTGTGCATGTTTTGTGTTATGTAAATAACTTTAATGCTGGGTATTTTAATCGAAATTGTTAAAGCCATTTTTAAGAAAAACAAAGTTTTCAAAAATATTTCCATTTATATGGTAAATTGTGGAAGGGAGATTTTCTTGGAAGATACTAAATATGAATACCAAACTTGGTGTTTAACGATCTTAACGTATTTAGTTAAGATGTCCACAGTCACACAGGACCTTTTTCTTATCTTTTTGGACCCAGGGGACCTTAAAACATATATTTCCGGTGAAATCTCGACATGGAATTTTTGGGAGGAATAAAACACCTTTTCTAGCTACTACTTACACCGTGGCGCACCTTTTAAAACTCACTTTCCCAAAAATAGAATATCGTAATGCCTTTGGTCACAAAATGTTAGTGTTTAATCCATCTACGTTAAAAAAACAGAAAAAATCTGATAAGTTACATTTACAAGACCTCTACTTATTCTGCAACGATTCTTAAAAAAGCTTATTCTTCTCTTTATTTCATGTTAATCTAGGTAAACATTAGAAAAAAAAGGTTTTATTTCATATTTTCTTATGGTTTAAGGGAAACGAAGGCATACACTAAGCTAAAGCTATAGTCAAATCTTGTAAGGCAAATATGGCTGGTCACTATGTGCTGGCGTTGAAATTCTGTTATATTTGCATGACCATGATGAAAAAATATCTGATGTGTTCCTTTCACGCGACTTTCTTTACCTGTTCTATAAACAAACTTCTTAATTTTTTTTTGTACTCCATGCTAATTAAGATAAACATTAGCAGAATGGTCCTATTACTTAGTTATAAGTAAATAAGAACATACACTAGGCTAAAGTGATGCCACCTTAATGTAATGCATCAGATGTTTTACTTTCTCCGGCACGTATGTACATGTAGGTATTGTATTCCTCCCAAGAATTCTATACCAGGAATTCCCCGGAAATACGTATGTTTTGAGACCCCCTGCGTCCAAATAGGCATTTTAGAAAAAGATCCTCCATGTGTGCCTATGTGTGTGTGTGTCTGTCTGTTAGCAGCAAATCTCAAAAACGAAAAGTCCGTAAAGTACGAAATGTATTACTTTGGTATTTAGGTTAAGCATCTTTCAAGGATGCGACACGAAAATTTTCAGGAAAATCCCCCCTCCCCACTTCCAACTACCATTTACATGAAGTATTTGACTTATGATTTTCTCAAACATGACTAACGATTTGATTAAAACACCGTATGCTTAAGATATTGAGACAGTGCCGTATGCGGCCGCTCTTATGTTCGCTTTGGTATGCGGCTGTGGAACCGGAATGTAGTTAACGCAGAGGAGACGCTTTGGTATCTGGAAGCCTTGGTACTGGAAACATCAGCTGGCACATCGTCCAGAAGCTTTGGTTTCCAAAATTTAATTTCTCTGGCGTCATTTCCAGCTATAAAAAGGAAGAATTGGAAGCCAATGGAGTAAGTAGTGGGTGGTGAGTCATGCGTGTTGGCGCAGAGATGTGAGGAAGTCGTCAAATGTCTACGCGTTGAATCTGTGAAGTGAATTGTTTGCAGCAGTGAATAAAAGATTATATTTGTAACCAAACTTTGAGTTAGTATAGACATTGTTAAAATAATTTCATGACTAATGAAAGGTATATATTTAAGTTTCTGGGAAAAGTGTCAGAAGACTTCTATATTCTAGATGACTTTGTGTAACTGTTAAACCGTAATAAATACACAAAAACTTACATCACAATGATGTATATCATATTAAAGCACACAATCTGTCATATACAGTTTTTTCTATTAGAGTTAATCATTTCCAATCATTATTGGTTTAAGTTTTAAAATATCAATATCTTTTTCAAACAGGAAGTCGTCAGTGTTTCTTTTGTTTTACTTCTGGTCATGCAAATAAGAAAATTTCAATGACAATCGCATAGCGACAGCTTTTAAAACGTTTGACTATCGCTTTAGCCTGATGTATTCCTTTATTTCCCTTACACTTATAGAGAAGCAAGTAATAAAACAATGACATCTGCTAACATTTATCTCGATGAGCTTGATTTATTATTGTAGATAAAAGAATACTCTTTCTTAAACATAGTTTGTTTGTAGAACAGGTATAGAAAGTGATGTGAATGGAACACATCAGGTTTTTAAATATTGGTATTGGAAAAAAAATTATGAATATTTTACTGGGTCCAGTTTTAGAATGCTTTAGTATAGAGATCATTAAACGCCAGGAACATTACATGAATTGTATAAAAGCATATGGCAATAAATAGCCAAAGATGGTACAACGTCTGCCTCGTAGCAATGGACAGCCTTTCAAAATGATGAATGGAAAAATAAGCAATGTAAAACAGAATAAGTGCATAAGAATGACCACTTCGCCATAATCCGTGCGCCAATGTTCAGTACAACGTGCAATTATTATCCGTCATTTTGAGACATGGTAAAAACTGCAATGCTGGTGCACTTTTTATAAATTTCTGCATTGAATTTTATTTGATAAAATCCCCATTTTACACGTTTTGTAGCGTGTGCTAATAGGAGAGAATTTGAAGTTAAATATGCATAATGGCAAAGTGTAAAGCTCCGTGTTTCATTCCAATAACCGAGTGACTCGCATTTGGGAGGACCCGATTTTGATCCCCAGCATACGCCGACCCTGATCTATGGATTTTTCGGGTTTTCCCGGAGTCGCCAGGCAAATTTTGTGGTGCTTTCTAATCTAATACGATTTTCCTTCCAACATGCTCCCTTCATTCCGTTTCCCCCTCACCTTTCAGGTCTGCTTCCAGGTTCGTGATGTGTGGCAGTGCAGGCAGATGGCGCGGGGCAAACTCAATTGAAAGATTACTCCCCGTGGACACTAGGGGTTGTCAGATCGATGGGTCGCAGCATGTCCTCTCTGGCAATCTCTCAAGTTTGCAGAATAAAGGAAGGTTGCTAATATTTGTTTTCCTAATCTAAAATTTAATTTTCAGGATAATATGTAGTTACAATAAAGGGGAAATATATAATTGTTATTGTTGTTATTATTATACTAACAATAATAAAAATGTGGCATAATCTGGATGAAAATGGCTGCCAATTACAGAATGGCAAATAGAAAGAATTCCGGATACAAGTGAAAATTAGTCGCATGCGTTTATACACAAAGGCTACCAATAAGAACACAATTCAGTGAATAATATATCGCCTTTTAAACCATTTTTTTAAATTAGTATCGAGTATCAGCTAATGGTGCTTAAGCAAACACTTTCGGTATCGAGAATGGAGTATCGAGAAATAGTGGTAAACATCTTCCTCACCAGAGATAGGTGGGAAGATGTTTAGATTAGGTTGTAGTTTATAAAATATCTATACACAAAAACAATTTATCTATCTAGTGTTGTAATGAGCAAGTAAATGTCTATCTAGCCGGATGTTTTAATTATATTACCTTGAGATGCTGTTTTTTTACGGATGTCAGTCACAAACAGTGCAATTACTCTCGAAGTACGACCGACAAACAAACTTGGAAGCATGTTAAGTGATAGAAGGGTGGCAGCTGTTCGTGATTGTTCTCTTGTTTCAGTTGCAACATATCAAGAAAATGTTGGGATGTAAGACTTCCTGTGGAGAGAAGCTCTACTTCGACTGAGAGGTAATTGAATTCAGAGCGCATTTCACGTGTTTCTGACATCATAGGATAGAGGCGACATGTGGATCCAAAACACTTGAAGATCTGGCACAAAGAAACTAACAGGCTTGGTATTCTCCTTTTGCATAACAAACTTTTAATATGAAGTTTGTAGCACTTAACCACAATCCTAATTACCATATTAAGTCTAACGTACACTCGCGTGCATAAAAGGGAGTTGGCCAATTCCTTTAGACTGTAATAATTGGGGCCGATTTTGTCTTTTCACAACAATAACAATCCCCAGGGTATACATAGACACCATAAGTGGCAAATAAGCGCAATCAAGGAATATTGTGTTACTTTTTTACCTTCTCTTGCCCGTATGTACAATGTACAAAGTGGATAGAGGAGATATTGTAATCCATCCAAAAAGTCTATGTCGAAATTTCAACGGAAATATATGTTTGAGGTCCCCTGAATCCGAGAAAAGTCCAGTGTGAAACTGTGGACAGCATAGATAAAAACTGAAGAGCTCGTTAAATGCCAAACTTAGTATTTAAGTTTAGTATCTTCCAAGGATGCGACACGAAGATTTTTCAAGAAAATCCCCCCAAGCCAAATTACCCCTTACATGGAAAAATGTTTGAAAATTTTGTTTTTCTCAAAATTTGCTGAAACGATTTGGATTAAAATACCCAATATTGATTATAATTTACATTACAAAATAAACTGTATATTTTCTGGGAATAGGAATAGCCTCTGAAGACCTCTTTATTCTGGATGAGTTTTTCAGAACTTTGCATAACGGTTAAACCGTAAGACATAGTCAAAAACTTACTACACAAAACTTCCAGATCTCATTAAAATACATACTTTATGGCATACACGTTTTTTATGTAAAGCTGGCCGTTTCTAAAATATTCCTTGTTGTTGGTTTCAATTTTATATTACTTAGAACTTTTATCAAACGGGAAATGACGTTTCATTTCATCTCAAGCTTTACTGCAGGCCATGCAAAGCGAGCCGAGCTTCAGTTGTTTCATGGGACCAGATTTTAAAATATTTGATTATTGATTTACCCTATTTCCCTTCTAATTATAAGGAAGCAAATAATGAGACAATATCTGCTAATGTTTACCTAGATTAGCATGTCGTAGATAAAATAATAATATTTTTAGGAAAAGTTGTTTAAAAGTTACAGAAAGTCACGTGAATGGATCACATTTTTTTTCTCCGCTTCGATCTGAAAAGCTAAGAGGTATTTCATGTTATTCCTCAGTTTACGTGTTTACTACTTCTAAACTTTGAAACCGTTTTCAACGTAAACTACAAAAGATAAGATATTTTTAATTGCTGAACAAAGTGACAGAAATACCGTGGTAATATAAAACAATATCTGATATGTTCCATGCACATGACTTTCTCAACTTGCTCTGCAAACAAACTTCTTACAAAATATTATTCCTTTTTTTACAGCATTCTAATCGAGATTAGAAGAAATGTCTTATTACATAGTTCCTTATAAGTGGAACGGAACTACAGGAATACGCTAGGCTAATGCAATACTCAAATGTATTAAAAGCTGACGCTATGCGATTGTCAGTGAAATCCATTTTTTGCATGGCCAGGAGTAAACAAATGAAACACGGATGACTACCTCTTTGAGTATAAGGTATTTAAAAATTGAATTCAATAACAGGGGATATATTAGAAATGATTAAGTCTAGAAAACAATGTGTGACATAAAGTTTATTTTATGTTGTACTTTTTGTCTATCTCTTATGGTTTGTCATTTATACAAAAATTATGAAAAAGGCTATTTCCAGAAAATGTAAGATATACATTTTTATTTTCCATGAAAATATCTTAAACATACAACATTTTAATTAAAATCGTTAGAGACATTTTTGTGAAAATCAAAAATTTCAAAAAATGTTCCTGTTAAGGGAAATTGGATTGAGGAGGAGGGGGATTTTCCTGAAAATCTTTGTGTCGCATCATTTGGTAGATGTTTAACTTAAATGCCAAGTTTAATATTTAAGGGCTTTTCGTTTTTTAATTATACTGCCCACAGACACAAATGCACACATGTGGACTGTTTTCTAAGGATGTTTATTTTTTTATTCACGCGGGATCAAATCGTATATTTCCGGCTGTATCTCGGTATCGAATTTTTGGATGGAATACAACGGGTACCTTCTCTATCTGCTATGTACATTGTACATAGGTGATAGAGAATGTAAACATAATTTTAATGGTCACATTTCGAGGAAGCAGAACCAAAAATCTGCCGTTGTTCTTCGTTGCCATATGTACAAGATTAAACTTAGCGGAATGGTGGCACGGATGTTTTAGAGGTTACAACAGCTGAGGGCAAATACTCGCTTACACACGCCATGTGGAAATTCTCCGAAATACTAGCAATCGATGGATATGGAGTCATCAGTTACTCACTGTGGAGAAGCTTAGATTCAGCAAGAAGACATCATTTTAATACACTAGTACAGCGCACTAGAATACCAAAAATTATACTTGCAAAACGTGGCCAAGCAGTGTGCTATATACGAACTGATGTTTTTGAGCAATTCAGCCCACAGACACAGACAGACAAACTCGCCCATTTTTCTAAAAATGAATTTTTGGATTCAACGGCTCTCAAAATACTCGTATGTGTTTCCGGTGAAATCTTGGTATCGAATTTCTGGGTGGAATAAAATGCATTACAATATCTTCTCTATACACTATGTACATAGTAGGTGTAGAGAAAATAAAAATATGGCCGAAGGCTTTTATTTTCTCACTGGCTGAGTACTGTTAAAGCAATGCTTCGTTGAGTTTTGGAACAAAAAAAATCTGATTTGTTCCATTCACGAGACTTTCTCTGCAATCTACTGCTATCAAAGATTATTCCTTTATCTACATCGTGATATCAGGGTAAACATTAGCACGAATAGCTGTATAAGTCGTTCTAAATAGAAGGAAAATAAGATAATATATTAGGCTAAAGCGATAGTCATCTTTATTAACGTCGGTTTGTAAAACTTATGATATTCTGTTCGCTTTGGACAGCCAGAAGTAAAATTAAAGAGAGATGAAACGAAAGGTGACCTCCCGTTTGAGAAAAATTGAAGTAGCATAAAAGTGAAACCAATACAAAGCATATCTGGTAATGGTTTCTTCTACACAAAATATATACGACATTAATTGTGAGACTTGACGAAATCTATATTTTTTGTGCAGTACATTAGTGCATTGTTGTCTGCCTGTTATGGTTTATCAGTTATGCAAAATTAATCTAGATTGAAGAGGTCTTCAGAAGCCATTCCCATAAAATTCGGGATACACATTATATTTGTCATGTATATATGTTGAATAAACAGTAGTTTAATCAAATCTGTTAAAGCCATTTTTGAGGAAAACTGAATTTTCCAAAAAATTCCATGTAAAGGGTGGTTTAGGGTGGGGGATTTTCTTGAAAATCTTCATGTCGCATTCTTGGAAGATCTAGACTTAAATACCAAATATGGTTTTAACTGTTTTTTTTTTTTTCGTTTTTGAGCAATGCTCTCCACAGACATACACACAGGGTCTCACATAAGGACATAAATGACTGAAATTTTGGAATTACAAACTAATACTACTAGTTTTCTTGAAATTTATACCGCAGGTGAAATTACATTGCAAATAAGATACAGTAAAAATTTCACCCATTTCGCTCTAACGGTTTGGAAGTTACATTTGGTCAAAATTGCTTGTATTGTCACGTCACTAAAAATTCCCCTGCAAAAAAATAAATAAATAAATAAAATGTTGATTTAACATTTTAACCCTAGGTTCATAATACATCCACTTTTAAAATTACCTAGAGTTCTCTGTGTCTCCTATGGTTTAGTTGCCAAAAAGTTAATGTTATGAATGTGCTTTTTTGTCAGAAAAAATATAATTTTTGTGTTTGAAAATTGAAAGCATATATATAAATACATCTGCTATAAAACCTAGAGCAATTTTTATTCATTGTATGTCTGTGAACGTGTATAGCAAATTCCATTTGTGCAACAAAAAAACTGCTCTGCAAGGAGCATTTTGCAGAAAGAAAAAAACTGAAAATATCAATAGCGAGAAAACAAGGGAAGATTTGAATGCATGCTGACATTAAACTCCATCTTTTTGGTAGGTTAGAACCTCAGTTTTTCTTTTCCCACCCTCTGCTGCTGCCTTTTCTGTACTTTATTTCGTGGGTTGTTGCTTTTCTTCTGCACAACTTCGTTTTTTCTTTGCATGATGCGAATGAAATCTCGTCGAAGTGAAGTTTTTCTTGCCGAGTCCAGTACAGGTTCACCTCTAAAGCTTGGCTGTAGCTCCAGTGACTTAGCGCATATAAAAGTGGCGCCTGCTGGCAAACTATACCGTTTTTGTACTCAGGAGTGAATAATTCTGTTTTTTTGTTGTTGTGATTTTTCATGAAACGTCAGTCATACATACCCACAAATGGTGTACTAACCGTAGCAAAACTCTTTCATAGAAGCAGGATGTGAGCCATCCCCTCATTTTGAATCAATTATAACATCATTCATTTGCTCCTTTTTTGTCACTGGATTGTTTTTCTTACCAGTTACAAGGAGAACTGATAACGCGTAAGTGAAGTGAAAGGTTCGTTACCTGAAGGTGGTAACTTTACGAGTGGAAAATCACTACTCCGATCTAGGGTAATCGACCACTTTTTATGCAGTTACTGAGTAATGACTCGTCAGGCTTCGACTGGAGAGTTAGCGCGCAGTGGCGTGCCAGCAGTTGCGTGAGAAGAAAGCAATCAACTGACTTCGCCTCGAATCGTCGAATTGTTTGCAGCAGGAAATTAAAACTTTATTTGTTACCAATTTTTAAACCAATAAACACATTTGTGACAATATAGTACCTAGCTGGTAGAGGAAGTATTAAATTCCATTAACATTTTGATAATCCTTTTGATAGTATGGTACTGCAGGCAATGACACTGATAAATGGAAATGGAGTACCGGTGGAATGTGGTGGCGGGGGAAACCGGATAAGCCGGAGAAGATCTACTCCTGCGCCTCTTTGTCCACCACAAATCCCACATGTGGTCGCATGGGATTGAACCCAAGCCACAGAAATAAAAAAATGATACTCAGATTCACTGAAATACCTGTTTTGAGATCTCCTGGTTCAACAGCAGTTGTAAAAAAAGGCCAACGCGCGCGCGTGTGTGTGAACATCATAACTGAGATATAAAAATTCGGATAAATGTATACATAGGTCGTCCTTCGTGATGTAGAGGTAACATGCCAACATCTGGTTTCCAATTTAGCGGGTTCACACCCTGCGGAGGGTGATGCGTATTTTCGGACGTAAAAATCCATAGCATGGCTTCCTTCTGAAGGCAAGTAATGCCCATGGTTCCGTGTCGTAGATTTATGCCACGTAAAAGCACCTCAACTGTGATAAAGAGGCCTCGGAACAAAATTAAACGGTCTTTTACATCCAATAGAAAACGCTATGCTGAGAATTATAGCAGTTGAAGAACACCAATATAAAGCTCAATTTTGTTTCGGATAAATATAAATATCTTCCAAAAAAAGTGACAAGAAGACTTTTAAGAATTTTTCCCACCCCAAACTAGACTACAAATGGAATAAACGTTCGATAATTTGATTGTCTTAAAATTGACGTAACGATTTTTATTAAAATACAATATATTTAATATGTTTACGTGACAAATAAGGTTCTCTTTTTTCTGGGAAGAATGTGTGGGTTTCTCAACATCCAGAACATTGTTTTAAAACTGTTGGAAAAGATATTTAACACAATAAATGAAACTCGCCATTTATTTTCAATAACTTGTTTGTGGTACATTTAAAAAATGCAGTTATTATGAGTCTGAGTTTTTTTCCCCCATTTCTATATTTTTAAAGTAATACGGCTATTTTATTGTTTCTTGCGATGTCATAGAAGTAATATGGAATTTCAAGGCTAACACATAATAGCACTCACTTTTAAAGTTCGCTCTGTATCTACAGATGTTTCTTTCATCTCATTTAACATGTAGATATAAAAACAAGCTTTCGTAGGAATTCTTTGTAGAAACTATATAAAATCAAACTATAGTGGTTATAGAAGGTCATTTGTATACAAAATATAATTTTTTTTTTTTTGTATTTATAATTTTAGACTAGTCAGATACTTTAGCTTCATTTGTTGTGCAACTATTGTAAGTGCTGTTATCGAGATAACATAATCTGTAACAAAAGGTGTATGATATTAATTTGTAAAATTCACACACACAAATATATGAATAAACAAATATATATGACGAAGTACACTCTTCTCTGCTGGATTCATTTCTACAAAGGGAGGAAAGCTGTGAATCCTTGTTGGCATTTTCAGCGAAGCGAAAATTACTGTTTTCGCTACCGCTCCTGCTCCCGTTTACCATTTTCTGTCTTCTATGTATGTCTGCAAAAGTTCTGCCATTTTCTTTAGGTCCCAATAGATATATGTGCAACCGTTATGTCGCGGAATTTCTCCAATGTTCAGTGTTTCTTTCCGTAAACACTCTATTCGCCTGAGGGCAAGCAAGAGATGGTGCGGTCCAAAGAAAGCAAAAATATTATTATCATGGACATTAGAATAAAACCGTTTTCAGGTACACATTGCAGAGGACTGCACTTGTGTTTACTCAACACTTGTACCTAATGCAAATATATAATCATCGTTGCCTTTGATTTTATAAAACAGAACCTTGTGTTCTGTATCAGATTATAGCTTAACCTAAACAAATTATTTTATATGTACACCTAGATTAGTTTTAACTAGCAAAACTCGCAGCTCTATCCTAAGTTATTGCATAAATAACTCTGCATCTCCTCTTTCTTTCCCTCTTTCTCCACCAGCTCTACCGTTCTCTTCTTCCACTACCTCCTTATTCCTCCCTCTTCCGCCGCCATTCCTTCTCTCTCAAACCCTTCAATAGGGGATACAGCTTTTGAAAATCAGCCACAAAACTGCATTTTATTTAGTGATTCTTAAAATCAAAACATAAGTAGCAAAACTTTGCAACATTTGCTTTTGCCTTCTATATGCTAGAAACCGGTTTACATACGTTAAACATGAGTATAAATTCTTACATTTTTGCTCTGTCGATATTTGGAAACCAAAAAATTTGTCAGAAACATTTTGGCTATATGTCGTTTTTCAAAAATTGTATAATAATCGAATTATTCAATTACTTGATTTCTTACCCGCCTAGAACTCAACCACTGTTTATGGGAAAATGATTAAGATGTGACTTGGCCTACCTCTAAGTCTAACGTATACTCTATGTCAAGTTCTATAACAACTCGTTCGCATTTTCCCATGCATTCATCACAAAGTTGAAAATACGCTTCCTTTCTTTACGGTGGCCACTATATTCGCTAGTATCAACGGTCCAACTAAAACTGTAAAGGTTAAAAGTATGTAGGTTACCCGTTACACGTGTAGACTGTTCAAAGTTGTGACCTCTACAGCTGCTCTGGTGTGAGCGCTGCGGACCCTGAGCACTCAGTGTAATTTTGACACTACTAGAAGTACTTCGGGCCGAACACATGAGCCACTCCAGAAAGGGAGCTGTTCGGATTGGATTGAACTCGGCGGGGCAGTGGTTTCCAAAACACATGGGAGATTGGGTACGTCTGGGCATGATGCCTGGGGATTGTTGACGCCTTAATGTCCTCTAGCCAATTACCTGGAGAGCTTAATAGACAGAGGCTGGTAACTATCGCCCCCACCGAGGTCTTCAGTATTCATTCCTCTGCGGAGTTGACCCGCGTAAGTGGCGTACCCACTTCCGTCCTTCGTAAGCAAGGAACCCGGTGTATAAAATAGGTACTGACCTAAAAGAAAACCATATGGGCTTGTTTCCTGGGGCGCCTGTCACACCTGTGTCGCGTCAGAGATGTGTGGTTTAGTCCAAACGCCGCTGGAAGAATAAAATATTTTACTCCGAAAGGGTGAATAGATATACAGAGTGTTTCGAAAGGACCACAAATTAAGATGTGGACGTTGTTCCTCACATTCTGCGTGATACGAAAGTATGGTCTTCAACGCCATATCAGGTATATCAGCAAAATGCCTAAGGTCAGGTGGATTAGCCAGTTACAAAGGAACAAAGACTCATGTTTCACCCAAGCTATTTGAGGTAACACAGGTAGTTTAGAAGTGACCGAGTCGCGTGCTTTAGCAGCGTTTTCTAAACATACCAATATGCTGCACTGCTGATAGCTAAAATTGTCTTACGAAACCCGCTAAAGAACCTATACATTTGTTTATTTATTTATTTGTTCTTCCAACATGCATTTTCGTCATAACTGGTTGGTGTCGCTCTTGTGGTGTAGTGGACACCATGTTAGCCCTTTGCAAACCAAGGTCACGGGTTCTAACCCGATGGAGGGCGATGGACTTTTACGACCGCAAAAATCACTAGCATGGCCTCCTTTGGAAGGGAAGTAAAGCCGTTAGTCCTGTGACGTTGATTTACGGCACGTAAAAGAACCTCAAGCCTAACAAAGAGGCCTCTGACCAAAATTAAGCGGCCTGTCACGTCCAACATAGAATGAGACGCTGAGAACCACAGCAACTGAAGAGCGTCCATAAATAAAACTCCATTTCATTTCATTTCATAACTTGCAATGAATGAAAGGAAATGACTGGGAAAATAAGCTGGGATACGCACGCTGCTAATACTACCGTTTAGAGACAATTCAACGTTGGTGATATTTAGCCTGGAGTCAAGCAACTGATGAAGACCACAGATGTAAAAGTACTATAGGAATACATTCAAAGTATTATCGATAAAGCTTAGTTAAGCTAATTCTCCTTTCGAGTGAGATAAGAAGATTATTTTACTGTCTTTAACTTGCAATACTAATAAAAACGTTTATACGTTTAGCAGTAAGTGTTTGTTGATTTTAAAGTTTAACTTGCTGAGAGTTTACTGTCAGGATAAATGGGATAATAAGCACAAGATACTCATAAGTAGGGAAAAATGCATTGTTTCGCATTCAAGACAAACTCAAAACTTTCCAGGCCTTTTAGTAGGTCACTACTCCTTGCCTGTTTACCTGAAAGCTGGGACATATGAACCAGGAGAAACCCGTCCGTTTTTATAACAACTACTTGCCAAGACACACTCTGACGTGTGAGTATCTGGCAATCACTCACTACTGTTTCGTGTGCTACCTAGCCTCAAAATGATGTAATTTTCCATGTTAGATTAAAAACATATCTAAAAGAATTTCGAAGCTGCAATATGAAGCCTCCGACTAGTTCAAGCATAGACTATAAGTCTGTTGTATTTTGTCAGCTCAGTTTCCTAACCTGTATAGATGGCTTATTTGGCCGAATGTATTCATTGCATGTCAATGTCCAGTAAATGATACGTAAAAACCATGACATTTGTAGAACATCCATTGAGATTAAAAAGTGTTTGATAGCAAAGTGGGTTACAGAGACATCTTAAAGCAGGCTAATCCAACTTGACTCCGTTGAATCAGATTACTCGCGCGTATTCAAACAAATATATCGGAGCCCGGCAGAATATCGAGCGTGGTAGCCAATACGTCACTGCGTGATATTCAGTACATCACATAGCCAATACGGCGAAGGTCATAGCAAAATGCTGGCGCAAAATGATTAGAACGTTGCAGGCAATCTATCAAAATGTCGAATTCTGTGTAAAGTACGACAGAAACAGAGTGTCTGAGAACTGTCTAAGCTGTTTTCTTCGCACTAAGGACAAGACTCATATTTGCAGCTTTTGTCCATGTTATCATTAAATAGAATTAAGTTAACCTGCAAATGGCTCAATGCAGACGTCTGTGTACAAGTAAAGTCATAGACAGTCTGATGGAATATTAAAAATATGTCATTAATGTTAATAATAGAGAATAAATTACTAAGAACAGAACAGAGGGAGACCAGAAAAAAAAAATTGTTTCTTTTAGAAGCAGCTGAAAAAATCACTACCAAAGCCGGGATTTGAACACTGTTCTCCCGCCCTCCGTGCTACTGCCCTAAACACTGAGCTACCGTGACAACATACCAGTATGACATTCAATCCTCCAACTGACTCATGTTTTTACCCGGTCAACCAATCGGTGTGTCTCCCTTCAGGAAACACCTGAATGGCGACTTACATTCGTAAGAACTTAGTATCCAGACAATATTAACATAAATATTTATTGCCAACTATTCAGGGCAATCTTATTATTTATTGGTAAGGTGGCTATATTTACGTTACCATGGATACAGTTTTTTACTGTTAGAACCAGCAGTAATAAAATCTATTGTATTCCAATCGTATGACTGTCTCTACCTGTTCTGCAAACCATCTATTCTTAAAAAAGATTATTCTTTACTTATGTCATGCTAAACGAAATAAATATTAGCAGAAATGGTCTTATTGCGTAATTCCTTATAAGTAGAAAGGAAATAAGGAAATTGAAATTCGGTTCTCTTTGCATGGCCAGAAGCAGAACAAAAGGTATATGAAACCAAAGACTTCCCGTTTGAGAAAAATTTAACTAATTTAAAACTGAAGCCAGTAACAAGGAATAGCTTGGAAACGGTTAACCGTAAAACAAAATGTGTTTGACATAAATTGTGTTTTAACGAGGTCTACATTTTTGTGCTGTAGGTATATGTCCATATTTTACGGTTTACCAGATATACAAAATGCATACAGTATGAAGAGGTCCTCAGAGGCTATTCCCAGAAAATTTAAGACATATCTACATTTAGTTTGGCATGAAAATTACCTAAACGTATGGTACACCAATCAAAATCTTTAGAGCCGTTTTCGATAAATTCAAAGTTTTAGAAAAAGTTCCATATAACAGGTAGTTGGTATAGGGGGATTTTCCTGAAAATGTTCGTGTCGCATCCTTGGAAAATACTGAGCTTAAATATTAAGGTTCGTACTTTAGTTATGCTAACAGTCACACATACACATTCTGACATATCTGGAAAAATTCGTTTTTGGATTCAGGGGCCTCGAAACATGATTTTCGGTGAAATTTTGATATAGAATTTTGGATAGAATACATACTCTTGCTATTTACTATGTACATTGTGCATGCGTGCCAGAGAAAATAAAAGGAACATTTACCAAGTATGTAATCAGACTGGTGTGTATTGCAAAGGTAAGCCCTAATACATTTACACTCCTTTTGTCAAAGCAATAATATATAAATTTGCTGGACAGAAAGTATTTCATGAAACTAAGTTTCAATTGTTTCGTTACCTCCCAAAATCGACAATTATCTATATCACATTTGTCAAGACTTTGAAACTGTATTGTTGCAAATGAGATTGGAACATCAATTGTGCTTATTTAGATGAATTTCGAAAGCTTTTGAAATTATTGGTAACAATAATTTTTAATTCCTCTACCAATTACGTACATACGTAGTAGGCAGAGAAAGTATTGTACAAATTCCACCAAAGATTATATCCAGAGATTTAACATAAATACATATTCTAAGGACCCCTAAATACAAAGAAGGCATTTTTATAAATAGGTCCGTGTGTGTATGTGTGTATATGCGGACAGCATGTCTAAAAAAGAATACTTGGTTAAACACCAAATTAATGTTGGTATTAATGTTTAGTATTTCCTAAGGGTGCCACACTAAGATTTTCAGAGCAAGGGGATTGTCTCAAACTAATCTTTGCATGGAAGACTTTTTTAAATGCTCGATTTTCTCAAGAAAATGGCTCAAGGATATTTACATGGCAAATAAAATGTATAATTTGAGATTATTGGGAATAGCCCCTGAAGTCCTCCTTATCCTGAATGATATTTTCATAGGTGGTAAATGTAAGAGTTAGATGAACTCACTATACAGCATATGTATATCTTGCTAAAATACAATTTATATCTATAATACATAGCTCTATCCATTTCCGATATATTCCCTTTTATTGTTTTCAATTTTAAAATAGCTACAATTTTTTCAATTGGGAGGTCGTAATTTTTTTAATTTCTTTTGTTTTATATTTGCCTATTAAAAGAGAACCGAATTTCAACATCATCGCATTACGACAGCTTTTAAAATTTTGACTATCGCTTTAACGTAATGTATTCTCTTAATTTGCTTCTGCTTAATAAAAGGAGCTAAGTAATAATACCATTTTTGTTAATGTGCATCCCAATCAGCATGAAGTAGATAGAAGAAACACCTTTTGTAAGAGTATTTTTTTACAGAGCAGGTTGAGAATGTCATGTGAGGGAACACATCACTTTCCCTCTCACACTGTTTTATATACAATTGTAAAAGTTTAAAAATGATTTAATGTGCTATATAAAATGATTCATACTTAAAAATTCAGTGCTATGAAACAATACAATATATTCACTTTAAAATCCAAATTTGGCATTATATTAAGATATAAATGTAATCTCAAGATTATAGGGTATATTGCTAACCGACTAGAAATCACATTATATCTCAAAAATTACTAAAATGTATTAATGATTGTTTCTAGGATTAACAATCAAGTGAGGTTTGCGTAGCTGCCGGAACTTTCAGCGGCAAACTCTGCCACCATTCTCAACAGGTTTCCTGTTAGTCCAACAAGCCACTACTAATACCTAACATCGGAAAGCTCCAAATCTTTAACAAAAAGATACTTAACTTTAGCCCATTTACAGTAACAGGCCTATAGTTAGTCTCAAATACCCCTGAATGTAGCGGAAAATAAGCAAAGGTGGCAACCCTGAAACAGTTCAAAGAATAACTGCTCTTTACAGTATTTACCACTCTTGTCGAATTTTAACCAAAAATTACTGTTCCAGACAAAATAACTTCCCTTTTTAGGCCAGTGGGGAACTAGAATTTTCAATTGCCGCTCATTATTGCATTTAACACGTATTTTATGCCACAGGTACCTCCATGGCACTACAGTCCACAAGGGATCTTGGCCTACCACCCGGTCGCTGCATCCCCCGTCTCCGCCAGGTGCGTTGCTGGAGGTCCCTTTCGGTCGGTTAATAAAGTTTTCTCGATCTGGAGGCGCTACTTCTCAATCAAGTAGCTCCTCAATGGTTACTCCAGGGTCCTCACGAGGCTGAGTCTCCCAGCGGGGGAAAATTCCCCATGACAGCACAGGGAATTGAATCCATGTCTCCCGCTTGGCTAGCAGCCACGTGAGGAGACGACCTTATGCCACAGGCTTGGTATCGTAATGTATATTTCATTTTGTACTTTCTCTGCTTTCTTTGAATCATCACAGATCCTACCTAGTACTGAAAGGATGCACTTTGCGTCCGTCATTATAGCAGGCCACAGATGGGGCAAACATGTGAGAGTGTGTCCAGCAATATTGCCAACCCCAGGAGACGAATAATAGCTCCAAGAGGATATGCAAATGTTAACAGGAGAGAAGCTCTTTGCTTTCTAAATGCTGCGCACCAATACAGGAAGATTTTGCCGACTGTGCTTCGCTTTTTCCTCTCCCACTGAAATGGGAGTCCAAACACTTCCAAGATAATTAAAACTACCCTGTGTACCTGCTGGACAAAATGCGTGAAATAACGTATTTCCCTTTTCGCAGTCACACTACAATTACGACGCTTGTTTTCAAACAAACACTTCAAACAATCGCTTTAATCACAAATAAGCTGTGTTATTTTCTATTGGTACATTTCTTTCTCTAACGTGTATGTACCTACAATGTATACAGTAGGTAGAGAAGGTATTTTATTTCACCTAAAAGTTCGATAGTGATATATCAGTGGAAATATATGTCCCCTGAATAAAAATGCACTTTTGCAAGATTATCTGTGTGTCTTTCTGTCTTTGTGTGTGTGTATGTGAACATAACTCAACAACGAAAAGTCCGCTAAGTATCAAACAGTTTGCATAGAATATATTTCGGCGTTTTCAATTTCAAAAAAATTGATTAAAACTTCATTTATTAAAGATGTTAAATGGCAAATAGAATGTTTATCCTGAAACTCTCGGGAATAACCCTGAAGACCTCTTTATTCTGAACGACTTTTGAATAAGCGATAAACCGTAAGAGACAGACAAAAACTTACTACATAAAAAATGTAGATCTCACTAAAAAACACACAATTTAGGTCATACATTCCTTTTATTGTGGAGATATCCATTTGAGAAATATACCCAGTCATTGGTTTCACTTTTAAAATATTTTAAGTATTTTTCAAATAGGAAGTCCTCTCCGTTTTATATTCCTTTGATTTACTCCTGGTCATAGAAAGGGAACCGAATTTCAATGAAAGTCGCAGAGAAAAAGCTTTTAAAGGATTTAACTTTGGTTTTAGCCTAGGGTATTCCTTTTTTCGGTTTCTACTTACAAGGAACTAAATAACACCACTACTTCCGGTAATGTTTTTCTTGATTAGTAGAATGTAGAGGAAAGAGTAATCGTTCTTAAGAATAGTCTGTATGCAGAACAGACAGAGAAAATGAAGCGAATAAAATAAATAATATTTTTCCATAAAAAGCTATACATTGTACAAAACTGAAGAAAACTATTTACAGATTTTATTGTAACTCTTGAAAGTGATTTACATACTTAAGAAATTGGCATTATTATTTGCTGAACGTCAGCGGCGAAAGTTGTAAAATATTTTATTAAAATGCGTTTTTATAATCCATTAGCCTAGTAAAAATAATCCATGTTAAAAGATTCCAACCAAAATTTAAAGAGGGTTTCACATTTAGACAGGATGCCATGCTTACACTTCCCGCCCCGCCGGAGGACGAAGGTGACCAGAGAACTTCCTGTTTCCCTACCATGCAACACGGAGACCCCGCAACACAATCAACTCCGAAACAGTTCGTCCAGATGAAGCGTGAAGTGAAATGAGAAGTAAGGTGAAATTGAGTTCGTCCAGATGAAGCATGAAGTGAAATGAGAAGTAAGGTGAAATTGAGTTCGTCCAGATGAAGCGTGAAGTGAAATGAGAAGTAAGGTGAAATTGAGTTCGTCCAGATGAAGCGTGAAGTGAAATGAGAACTAAGGTGAAATTAAGGGACAGAGCATTTCAATGATGTAAGGAACCTTTGCAGCATTCGCCTGGTGACCCGAGGAAACTCCGAAAAGAAACCATGGCTAAGAAAGACCGGCCGTGTGAATCCAACCCATGAATGTGAATCACACACGCTACTGCGTGCGCCACCTCGCTCGGTAATGCCATTTTAACGTTAAAGATAATCCCTGAGAAGCTCTGTCAAAGAACTCTAACTTCATCCCATATTTGCAACTCAATAAAGCGGCCCGAGTTCGATCCCAGGCAACCGCATGTGGGATTTGTGGTGGACAAAGTGCCGGAGGGGCGGTTTTTCTCCGAGTTTTGCGGTTTCCCCCGCCCCGCATTCCACCGTTGCTCCATCTTCATTCCACGTATCATCAGTCAACCAGTGTCATCGCCTGCGGTGCCTATGTAGCAAAAGTGGACATTAAACACTATAAAAAAGTAAAGACTATGACTGTCAAGCTGGCCATTTGCGCAGGGTAACCGTATACAGCAGAACCTCATTAACAGAGCAACCTTGACTGTCAACAGGAAAAAAATGGCTCTATGCAGGATGATATTTATTATGCGCTTCATTTTACATTAATTATGTTCAAACGGTTAAACACGAAGTTCGTTCACTACGAATTATGAACTCATTTCCGATCCCTTTCTTCACCACACCTCTCTAACTCTTGATTTGAACTCGGTGTCAAATATTCCCATAAGGCCGTAAACATGGAGGCACATAACATAAAAAAACTAGAATTAACTTTTAATATCCTTAAATTAATAACACTCTAAATTCGTAATATCCACTTTTGCGCATCAAATAATAATAATAATAATAATAATAATAATAATAATAATAATAATAAATTTCGGAATGTGATTGACTTAGAAATCGTTAAATTTGGAAAACCATACTTAATTTTTCTTAACATTATTTAATTTTTCCTTAGGTTTGAAGCTGTGACTTGTGTAACCCTTGTGTAACTAGAACTCTCACCAGAACACAGCAAACTATTATAAACAGCTCTCCATCTAATACAATCACAAAATACTCATATAGCACAATTCTAAGATATATTACGTGTTAAATTCCGGTAAAAAACTGCTTCTCTCGCTAAGATTAAGCAAATATCTTATAAGCTATCATAAGCAGATAATAATCTACAAGAACAGCAGTTGCATCTAGCGGTACTCTCAGCAATTATTGCAGATATGACATACTAGCGAATGAACAGGTCATTTATAATGCTTGTCGGTCAAGGTAAAAGCAAGGATAGAGACCGAAGATCCGTAGCTCAAATCCTGCTTCTTTCAATTTGACTAGCTTAATTTCAATTTTATCTATGCTTTCCAATTTCAAGGCTGCGATTACTGAAAGATACTGTTTAAAAAAATAATCGTCCTACTCGTAAACATAACTCCATGGCACGACAGTCCGCAAGTGACCTTAGCCGCTGCATCCCCCATCTCGTTCCGAAGGCGTCATGAATGTGCTGGAGGGTGAGATGTGCTCAGCGCCTCGAGTCATTCCCGGCCGGTTGATGCGGTCTTCTCGATCTGGAGCCGCTACTTCTCAATCAAGTAGTTCCACAATTGACCCAACAGGGACCTCTCGAGGCTCAGTGCACCCCGGGGGAAAATTCCCCACGCCGCTATCGGGAATCGAACCTAGGTCTCCCGCATGGCAAGCAGCCGCGCTATCACCACACTAAGGAGACGATCATCGTCGTACTCGTGTTTGCATAATTGTGGTTTTGAAGGTACATTTTAACAAGACTAAAACGTTATTTTTTACTGAAAACCCAGTTTGGGCGTGTGATAATGAATATGGATTCAAGTATTCACTTTGTTATCTTTTATGGGGCTGAAAACTTTGCTCTTATTTGAGATATTGACTGCTTGGAATACTAGGACGAAATCTGACCTACGTAGTTATACAGCAGAGGAAGCATTCTACCCATTGGTTTCACTGGAAATAAAATGATATGTAGGTTCTTGAATCCAAAACAAGCCTTTTTAAAAGAAAATGTGTATTTGTGCGTGTGTTTCAATGTGAATACCATAACTGAAAAACGAAATACCGGATGAATACCAAAGTTAGTGTTAAAATTCAGTACCTATATTTCAAAATGCGACACGAAGATTTTTCAAGTAAACTCTCCACGGAAGCTAACATTGAGTGTTTTTCGAAGCGCTTTCTTTTCTCAAAAATGACTATAATAATTTTCATAAAAGTATCACATATTTAGAATATGTTTACATAGCAAATTAAATGTGTGTGTTGAATGTTATAGGAAGAGCCGCGAAGTATGGCTTACTCTAAAAAAGCTGTATAAGACACATTGTGTGTTTTAACCAAATCTACATTTTTGTATAGTAAGTTTTTGACTGTCTCTTACAAAACTTACGGTGTATCAGCAATTTAGAGGGCATTCAGAATGAAGAGGACTTCACGGGTTATTTACAAGATATTCAGGACTTACACCTTATTTGCATTTAACACCGTTAATATACGGAATTTTACTCAAAACCGTTAGAGATTTTTTTTAGAAAATCCATATCATAGAGGAACTTGGCCTATCGTCCGGCCGTTGCATACACCATCTCGGCCTGAAGGCGTCATGAAAGGGTGCAATGCTAGAAGGTGAGACGTGATCAGCGCCTCAAGTCTCTCCCGGCCGGTTGATGCGGTCTTCTTCATCTGGAGCCACTACTTCTCAATAAAATAGCTCCTCAATTGGCCCCAAGGGACTTCACGAGGCTGAGTGCACCCCGGACCAGGTCTCCAAGCGGGAGAAAATTCCCCACGCCGGTACGGTGAATCGAGCCCAGGTCTTCCGCTTGGCAAGCATCGACGCTAAGCAGACGACTTTAGAAAATCGAAAATATCTAAAAGTGTTCCATTTAAAGGGTAATTTATGGTGGGAGATTATCCTGAAGATCTTCGTATCGTATCCTTGGAAGATACTAAACTTAAATAACAAGTTTGTTTCTAACCTGCTTTTCGCTTTTGAGTTACGCTGTCCTTCCTCACACACCTGACCTTTTTCTAAAATTGCTTTTATTTGGTACAAGAAGTCTCAAAACATGCATTTCCAGTAAAATTTCGGTATCAAACTTATGGATGAAATGCAATACCTTCCGTATCTACTATATACCTAGTATATACGTGCTACAGAATGTAATAAGCATTCGTAAGATTACTGTGATTTTGAAATTTTGAATTTTCTTCGGCAACGTTACTTTCTGCTAAATGAGTTGAGGTTGGAAATATAGCAATTAGTGTGCTCAAGCCTCAGTTCGGTTTCGAGATAAGAGCAACTTATCATAATTAGGAACTTAGATTTGAAAAAAAAAGTTCTTTTAAAAACTAAGCACCCCTGAAAGGCAAAATTGTAGTGAATTTTTACAGAGGCTAGAGTTTAAAAAAATTAAATGTGTTCCCTTTCTCATGACTATCTCTAGCTATTCTGCAAACAAACTTTTCTTACAGAAATTATTCTTTTACTTGCTTCATGCTAATTCAAGTAAACATTAGCAACTCGTCTTATTATTTGTAAGTAGAAGTGGAATAAGAGAACATAATAGGCTAAGGAAATCGTTAAATCTTTTAAAAGTCTGTCGCTATGTGAAACAATTGATATTCGGTTCTCTTTGCTTGCTAGTAGTAAACAAAAGAAAGAAGAAAGAAGGATGATATTCCGTTGGAGGAAAGCTGAATTAGTTTAAAACTGAATCCCATAAGGCGGAACAGCTCAGAAAAGGTTAGCTTAACAAAAAATGGTAAATGAGATAACTTGTACGTTGTGAAAAGATTTACATTTGTTGTGTAGTAAGTTTTGTCTATATCTTACAGTTTACAAGTTATTCAAAAGTTATACAAGGTCATCCAGAAGGGAGAAGTCTTCATTCACCGGTTATCCAAGAAAATTCAAAATATACACTTTGTTTATCATAAATATATATTAAGTATATTGTGATATTTTAATAAACCATTAGAGTCATTTCTGAGAAAATAAAAATTTTCCAAAAAATGTTCCATATAAAGGGTAGTTGGAGGTGGAAGGATTTTCCGTGTTGTATCCTTGGAAGATACTGAACTTAAATACCAAGTTTAGTATTTAATGCACTTTTCGTTTTTGAGCTATGCTGTCCAAACACACACCAATTTCTAAAAAGGTTTTTGTGTGTATATCCGGTGAAATCTTGGTACCTAATTTTGGGTGAAATACAATACCTTCTCCACTATGTACATTGTACATACTAAAGAAGTAAAAATCTATGAATTGCCTAGGAGTTCCTGGAGAGAAGTTTCACATCTGGATACACGGATCATCATTACCATGATAAAATCTCATACTAGAAATCCGTCCACAAATCGTATCAACTGTTTAAAGGACACCCAAATTCTGCAAAAAGAAAACACTAATAAAGTGTTGGAGGTTCACCTTGAAATTATAATGTAAGAATTCTGGCAAGTACAGTACGATCCATATAGACCTGAACCATTTTAATAGACTATAATTTCTCTCTGAAAACTCGTAGAAATGAAAAATGTGTTTCAATGATCTCAGTGGCTCAAGGAGAATCGAGAACAATCATGCCAACAATCGATCAATGCCATCTGTTGGCCATATTGATGATTTTGGTGGAAATTACGAGTATTTTTATGGCATTGTAGACAGCCTTTAGTTTGCAGTTATAACAGCAACATATAGTACTCCGAGAGTGTGTTTTCATTGTGAAAACATACTGGAAATTAAATTCCTGGTAAGAAAACAACGGGAATTTCAAAGAAAATTTAATGTACGGGATGTTCCAACCAAGGCAACAATGTTATCGCTAGCTAGAAATCTGGAGACAACTGGTATACTCGTTAATGAGAGTGGAAAACATAGACCACCATTGAGTGCAGAGACTGTTGCAAATGGTTGAAGAAGGCTAGTGAACTCTCCAAACAAATCGTTGCGTCGATTGAGACAGGAATCAGGCTATTCAAATGGCATATGTCAAAGAGCTGCGACTGTCTACATTGCCACAAAAATGCTCGTAATTTGCATCGAAATCTTCAATATAGTCACAGATGGAATTATTGGATTCTCTCTCAGCCACTGAGAGCATTAAAATAAATTTCACATTTCAACGAGCCTTCAGTGAGAAATTATGGTATATTAAAATGATTCAGGTTTATATGGGTCGCAATGTATATCGTATTTTAAAACATATGGCGGAGTATCTGGACTTTTGTTTGTGGTCTTATGCACCCCGAATTGCAGGAGAATTGATGCATTTCATTTGTTTTATATTATAGAGCTGCATTTTTGCAGCATATGGCTTAACTCGTAGTACACCCAAAATCACACTTCTTTTTTCCCCAGCCAGATTTCAATCAAGGTGGTCAAACGAAGAACTGTCTCGGAAAGGTTATGTTTTGCTACAGATCCTTTATTGGTAGCAGTTGAGGAACCGGTTCCAGTGGCAAGGTCGTCGGCTAAATTTCTTCATCTTTGACACCTTCAGAAAATGCGTTCTGATTTTAAAATTCAGTCCACTTTTGAATAACCTTTATGTTAAGTGAATTACTTCCCTGCCTCATCTTTATGATGTTAATTTCACAACCGGATTAGACAATGAAGTATGTAAATTATGCAACCGAGTCCTTAGGAAATTAATGTTATTTATTTAACTCTGTGATGGAAAATACTAAACGGGGCATATTGCTTGCAAATAATTATTTACCTGCAAAATTTGCTGATCTGTAATATATCTGATAAAAACTCTGGTCTATATAGAAAAAGTTTGGTATGACTACAGAAATGCAACACTACTCTTAAATTGCAACTATAGTTTAAACTGCACTGATGAACTCTCAGTGCAGTTGGAGCGGTAGATGGACACAATATATCACAGTTTAGCACTTACATGCCCAAACAGTTATACAGAGCGGTAGATGGACACAATATATCACAGTTTAGCACTTACATGCCCAAACAGTTATACAGAGTGGTAGATGGACACAATATATCACAGTTTAGCATTTACATGCCCAAACAGTTATACAGAGTGGGAGATGGATAACTGCAAATTATTTGGTATTTAGTATTAAGCAATATTAAGTGTATCTCATTTTTTCCGCTTACTAATAGCATTGTCATAAATGAAACACCAATGTCAGAGTCTAATGTTTTTTAACGGCTTTGAGCTATATCTCTGCTGTGCTTACGTACAACACACCATCTATAGTCGAGCGCGCATGCGTGGAAATGAAATATAGCATTGCGGTGGTGGTAGAACGAAACGGTGGTTACTTTCCGGACCCGCATTGTTGAAGAAGAATCCTTAAAAGCTGGAACTGCAGGGGGAAAGAGAAATAATTTGCAAGGTCTTTTGGAGAACAGTTACGCAGAGAGGTGTGGAAGATACAAAAGAAATTCCTTGAGCTAAAAAGACAGAAGGTTAGCAGATGAGGGTTGAAACGTAACTATGTTATTTATAACGAGTGAAACTAATATACTAATAATGCAACCTAAAAGATGTAGAAGGCGTGAAATTCATATAAGATTGACAGAGAATAGAATAACTGAAATGGTGATAAACATAGAGAAGTAAAATGTAAATGAACATAATATAAAGCCATAGAAGGAAGTAAATAGCGAATTATAGTAATGTTATAATCAAATGTATATAGAGATTAAGCAGAATTATTGTGAGAAGGCTAATTTTGTAGCTGCAAGTTTTAGGTAAGAATCACCTCGTGAAAATTAGTTCGGAAAACCATTAGCTGGGTTTCTTTAACAAAAGAAACTGGAAATTCAGAACACATTATGATACAAATGGTGGGGAAAACGTCCCAAATACGAGCTGAACTTTGTTCACTTTGTAAATTCAGAGGATCATGCTAAAGTTGCCAAGTTTATGGACAAATATGAAGCTATGGAAAACCCCAAAGAGTGGAAAATGAGCACCAATAATATTCGTGAAAGTTGTAAAATTCGTGTAAGAATGTCCAGGGCCTAGAAAATAGATGGAGTTCAGGAGATTTGTCTAGGTGCGCAATGACTCTTAAAATATGTACCTCGCAATCTGTAAAGACGTAAACTTTTTTTGGGGTATAATATGGGATGCGTAAAGGCGTAAAACGTGTTAAAGATTGTGGTGTTAAAAAATTGGAAAAATCGCGTGTGCGAGAATAATGATTTGTCTATCAGCATTTTCAAGATAAAAGCCGGTTGGAAAATATTCATATGAGGAAACTGGCTCAAAGCCTTGTTATTTAAATTAACGATGTACTCCAAGAGAAAATTTGATAATTATGTTTCATTGGTAATTAACTAAGGCATGGTGTTTAAATTACGTCAAAAGGAAGTTGGAGGGAGCGGGTATTGTAATTTGTGTGATAAACTTTGATAAAGAGAGGATATCCGGAAACAAGTGATCTTAATTTTCTTTCCACACACACAAAACCTGATCCATCCAGGAAATCCATGCCCCTACCCAAAATCCTGAAATACTAGTTGGCAAAATTCCTTTATCTCCCTTTAGCAATTGGTGTTACTTAGATTTTACACCCACGCATCCAGAAACCTCGCGTCAGGGTGGCACTTAGGAATGTGAAAGTTACTTTGGTGTTAGCACTTAAAGGAGATGCTAAATTTGTAGCGATTGACTCAAGAAAGTAGACGCCACCAAACACGCCAAAATAAGTCAATCAGAACTTAGTTTTAATACTTCGGCAGAACCGGGGTGTTAGGTATAGATTCTAAGGAGAAGTACTGTACTTCTTCACTAATTCTTTCGATAGTCATACACCTGTTTGTCCACTGTCACGACATAAACTATTCACATAAATAACGTTTCGTTTCGTTTTGTTCTCGATTTACCCTCCCCATATTTAAGACTGACACCCCCCTAGGAATTACAAGCAAATGCCTCGTGGTCAGAAGCCTGTCGGGGAGCCAACGGCACACAACCACAGAATGGAGCACCTGGAAGGAGTGATCAGCCCGTAGTCAGGCATGGGGAAGTGGATACTATGAAATGCATGCAAAATGGATGATAGGAAAGGTGATTATGCAGCAATTGATGAGTGGCGGGGGAAAGCGGAGTATCCGAAGAAAATCCACCCAAAACGCCGCTCCGTCCACCACAAATCCCACAGGCGGGCGCTTGGGATCAAACCCGGGCCGCGTAGACGGGAGACGATCGGTCTAACCACTCATCCACGTCGCGTAAATAACATGATGTGCGAAATCTCAAGCTTCACTTGTAACTGAATGCGTAGGACACAATAGGAAAAGTGTGTAATAATTGTTACTATTCTTTGGAAGTGGTTTTGAATAAATATTCAAACTTAAAATCTTAATGTGGTATCTATAAATTTAATTGTGTTTACCTATCACGTCCTTGAGACAGTAACTCTTCAATATCCGCGTAATTATGTAACTAACAATAATATGTAGAAACAAGATTTATTGCGCAACGATTTGCATTACCGATATTGATAATTATACTTAATTAAATAGATAGCTTTGTATATAGTAATGTATTATTAATCATAGTAAGGGGTAATAAGCTTTGCTTTAACCATTATTTTACTTGTGAATATTTGTATTTTGTCAATATTTTGAAACGTGGTTTTAACTGAATGCTCAATTTTCCGTTAGCAAGAGACCTTGATGTCTTGTGAGTTGAGCTTTCAAAAGGAAACATTCTAAAAGTTTATTGGCCTGTCTTTTGTATAACGTTGATTGACTTTAGGGAATAGAGGCATAAGCACATACAACCAATAGCAAGATGGGACGCTATGTATACAGAAAGGAAGTTAAGTTTAAAATCACCGTTTTGGGCAGTTCTACTCCAGATTCCGTGGGCGACACTATGTCGGTCGCTGAAGTAAAATGGCGCCAAGTTTCTCACCTCGGTTGAGACAAAGAATTCATAGTTTTACCAAGTTTGCAGGAGTCATTTGGTTGTCAACGGTTAGGGTTTATACCATTAACATACCATGTATAATTTCTACAGCAATGCTTACGAACCAGTGTTACTTTTCTTCGCTACCTTCTTGTATTGCCTTCTGTACCACCCCTGTACGGAGTAATTCATGTTTCCGATGAAGAGAAACAACCTGAGCTGAGACCGGGGTAGGGAAGCCATCAAATGGTTGGGAAGCGTCACTATGTTCCACCATAACCGGACCAACTGACCCCCACGATAACGCCGACGCAACTTTGTCATTTACTGTTCAAGATGATATTCAGGACAAAGTCACAAAATCAGTTCCATCCTGCCTTAGGGATACTTGCTCGATCTTAGGAATCCAGATAGCCGTCACAAATATACATATAACTAATATGTGCATTGCAATATAATGACAATATGTAAAAAAAATATGGATAGTGTAATGTTTTCTTGCAATGTGCTGTAGAAGAATGGTGCCAGGTAATGTTGTGGTGCAGTAATATTGGTGTGAAGAACCAGCAGGTACTGTCACTTGCAGGAGTGTGATGAATACCGTTACTCACTTTATTGCAGTTGGGATAGTAAGTGGTGAGGTCCTTCTGTGAATGGACCACAATTTCTTGGATATGAAGAAGTTTATTCAGTTGGAGAAGCATTTACGTGAGAGACGATGATGGTGATGATGATGGGAGATAAATAATATAAACGGATAACATATAGATAAAGAGGAAAGACAGGGATCCACTGGCCAGGTAGAAGAGGTTATCCAAGCATAGCTATCGCTTGCTTCACCACCGACACTCCTTATTTCCACCACCTCTTTGTACTATCCTAAATTGCACTCTGAGCAGTCTGACACAATAATAGCTTCGGCTGATCTTATCCTAAGTCATGTGTGTAACACATGTCACATTATTGTTTTGCATTCTGCCCAGCAGAACTGACCTTTCCCCATGTTGACATAATTAGTATCGCTTCTTGCTACAAGGAAGGTGTCAATGACTGGAAGCAACTATTTACTCTGATCCTAGACTTCCTTCCTCCTAACTATACATACGTTTCATCGTTTAATTACTCTCAGAATTAACAATATTCTTATTCTCCTTTACTTAGATACTTAAATTGTTTTCCCTATTACAATAAACAGTAGCCGGAATGATTGCCCCCACAATGTTTAGGAATATCATTTCTGTCTAGTAGAGATCAAAATTGCATAAACACGTGTGCTTCGTGACCTGTGTTATCAAATTTTATTTCCATGGAATACAATACGTCTTCTGAATATATGCCTTTAAGTTTTTTCCTAAAAGTAGGTTAATGCACTTAATTTCAAATCCGTTGGGTGTGGTAGCACCTTTTAGTGGTGCTGACGTCACTCTTCATGTATGCCATACCTACTTCAAAATTATAATGAGGGAACCAATTTACAGGGACTGGTGGAAAGCGAATAAAAGGATAATTTGATTAATTAACAAATAGAAGGTTTTAATAGAGAGTGTAACGAAGGGTATTGTTGTTTGAAAATAAAGAAGCCTTATCACTACTACAAACGCTAATTAGGACGGTTCTAATTCTTTACTATAATTCGTATTATAGCTCACATTTGCATTTCTATATTTACCTCAGCGAGTCCAAATCATTTATTGATTTCTAGTGATTCCAAACGCTCATACCATGAAAAATAAACATTCCAACGCAGCGTATGATGCACAAAGGTATTTGCAAGAGACGGGGAAACAAAAATAGATGGATGAATGGTTAAACAAGCTGAGTGAAGTTCAGGATGCTAAGGATATAGCGCACAGAAAGGGACAGATATCATCCATATTGGCAAAAACCAGCATCGGCCAAACTTCCATTCATACATATGTATCTAACTGATCTCAACATGAGGTACGAAAGCTTTTCTGTGTATGTGAAATGAACCAACATGCTGTGAGAATAAAGGTTGTCAAATATCAGCTATACAGCTGCTTTGCTTTCACACAAATGTTTGTGTTTACCACGCATTTGTTTGTGTACACTTGGGAGTTAGATAGTACCTCTGATATGGTTCTCCATTCCAATTCTCCCCCCTCTGCAGCATCATGCGCCTGTTTCAGTATTAGACTGTGTTATATATAATAGTACCTGCACCAACAATTTTCATGAATGTTAGCAATACTTTTATCCTCACCTCACTATGCCCCTATTTTAAATGCTGCACACATTTTTGGCAAAAACCAAGAGAAAAGTGACTACAAATTATCCTAAAATGGCCGGAGTGGCTGAAGTATAAAACGCTAAAAACAAAACAAAAAAAGTGTTAATGTGTGGTAAAAAGTGTACAGTGCTAAACTGTGATAATATGCTCAGAGAGAAGGAATTAGACAAATAAGCAATTCTTAATTAAAATTTGTCCAATTCAATTTCATCCAAGTATAAGGTAACCCCCATCGCGGTGTCTCCCTACTGCTCGATGTAGCCTAGAGTCGCTGGAAAAATGGTGGTGGCAATGGCGCTCTGCAGCCTTTACCTTAAAGTAAATGCCATAAATGATGACCTTCTCCAAAACAGCCAGCACATCAAGCAAAAATGTTCCCCATTACTCGCCTAAGCTCAGCAGCACGATCTACAGGAACTTAAAAAATGGTATTCCAAGAAAATAAAGCTGTAGGAAACATTTCAAAGCTCTAAATACATTAACGCTACCCTCCGTATGTATTAAAGCTCTAAATTATATGAACGGGCAAATCTTGATGAGTTTAAAATTACTGCGGGAGTTCATGCACATAATACCCGAAGTAAATCAAAATTGCATTTACCTACACATAACACTAAATTGTACGAAATATCCATGAAACAAAACGGTTTAAAATGATGAAATGCTTTGCCACCTTATCTGAGTAACACAACAACAATTATACAATTAAAACTAAATTAAACAAAACCTACTCTCAGAGCAGTTCTGCAGTTGAAAAATTTAGTAACTGCTGTTCTGATACGACAAAACTCCCTAGGGGAGCTAGCAGCCTCATGTTGCTTTGGAGGCTGCGCCGCGACCAAGGGGTTAACCACTCACCTCTTATCAAGGAGCCGGTCCCCACATCTTTTATATCACACGGGTAAATCCGCGAGAAAAGCGGATAGGTACCGTGGTGATTTGCCCCCGCCCGAGTACACTCGGGCAACTAGTTCCTGCTCCTGGCTCCTGGCATGGCCACGCTCGCTAAAGAGTCTCGCTTTGGTGCTTCGTGGGCAGGGGATCGTGGGTTCGAGTCCCGCCTTGGGCATGGATGTTATATGTTTGTGCAATGTGTATATGTTTGTAAAAGAAACAGTAAAACCAGTAAACCAGTAATCAGTAAAACCTACGGGGGGGGGGGGGAATGTAAATAGGGATACAGTACCGGAGTCCTGATCAGACTCCGTTACTATTTAAAAAAAAAAGGCAGCCCAGGTTCAATTTCGGACGACCGCGGGATTTGTAGTGGACAAAGGGACTCAGTGGCGGGGTTTCTCGCCGTTTACCGGTTTCCCCCACCATCGCATTCCATCGATGCTCCATCTTCACTTCATGTATCAGTATTGTTATCGTCTGCGGGCGTTAAACACTGTCAAAAAAAAAAAACAAATTATTCACGTGCTTCTGTGCTTTCTTTTCACAGGGTCCAGAGTGCTGAAAATACAAGAACCTGAACTTCATTTAAGATTGTAACCATCCTTCAAACTAGAATAAAATCAGAAGTATCATTGTTATGTTGTATCATTGCATTTCATACAAATCTGTGAATTGTATATATGTATATGACTTTTTATATTTTAGTGAAGAAGCCTATAATTCTTCTGTATGAATTCCTGCGGTGAACAAATCATATACCTATATATATTATTGTTATTGCTATCATTGCTGTTGTTATTATTGTTGTTATTGTTATTATTATTAGAAGTCATTAGGATTCCTGCTGTTGAGCTTAGGAGAGTGAACGAGGATAGTTTTACAAGATGTGCGTCTGTTTGGAAGCAGAAGGTCAACAGTTCTGGCATCTACTTTAAGGTAAGGATTTTAGCGCGCCTTTACCAGCACCTTATTCCCGGCAACCCTTGGTTCTCTCGCGCAATGAAGTGAGTTCGCGAGAGGGTTACCTTATAATTTAACAACCCTATAAAAATAATCATCAGCACTACATCTTCCTTGTCCGTGTTTTCCCCAGCTTTGTTTGAAGCGGAGGATGGGTTCGACTTTTTATAATTTACTATAACTTACTGCCGGAAACGTGTTTGCAGCATTAATTTTGTCAAAGGACCTGTTCTTATTAATATAGCGACGTTATTTTATGTCAAGGTATATTTAGAAGACCCCGCTCTGATTAATATAGTGTATAGTTTGTATAAAAAGTTGCTAACTACCTCTAGCCCATAATCAATGAACCTAGAAAAATAAAGGGGAAATTGTTATTGGTAGTAAAATGTTTATAATGTTTCACAGCTGATATATCTGTGCTATTCCAACATATTATTGATTGGTGATGAGGTAATTAGATGAAAAGTTACGGTCGGTTGCACATATAGATGTATGTACACTTCTTTGTAAACCTTTCGATGAAGGTCAGAAACTTAGATATTTTTTTTCAAACTAAAGTACTACCAACACCTTTTCAGAGACATTATCAGCAAAGCTCAATCTTTTCTCTTACGAGCTAATAACGTCACATTGTCGCTTTACCCCACCGTCTTCATTTTTTGTTTGAAAGCCATGATGATAGTGTATGAACCATTTCCCCTTCAGTCACAAACTCTGACAACTCATCGCAATGGTATATACCAGGGTATCCAAATGTTAGAGAACTTGCTTGTGACTGTCATGAGTGAGGCATATATGCATCATGGCTCGGCGAACAATACTTGGAGGTAAACCCGCCCTTCCTCTATCTCTTACGCTTGGATATCACTTAGCATCAGGGTCATTCTCCGAAGCGTTACGCTGTACAATTGTTCCCAAAAGACGAAGAAACTCAGTAGGAACTTCATATGAATGACAGTATTTAATATAATAAGCAATTCCAGCCTGACTTCAACATATACGAATCTGTTTTCAAAGTGTTCCCCGGTTCGTTCCTAATGATACTGATTTGACTCAACATGTCTCTACTGAGCATTCGAATGGACCAAGATTAACGCAGGAAATAAAAATAAACATTAGAACAAAAATAAACAAAAGCAATTCTGCGTAACAGTTCCTTCCACTACAACTTCACCTTTATAAACACGCATCGTAATTTCTAACCATGAAAGCAGGAGCTAGGGAAATAAATATTGGACTGTCACTGGACTGCTGGGCGGGAGGTGGCAGACAACAAACAACCCCAGCGGCGGGTCTTCTCCGGGTTTCCCCCGTCTTCGCATTCCACTGGTGCTCCATCTTCATTCCATGTATCATCATCGTCATTGCCTGCGGGTAGTAAAAGCGGGCGTTAAAGACTATCAAGAAACAAACAAACAAACTATCCCGTCATTCCTCATACAGTATTTTGGAGTTTGCCGACACCTCTCGAACCGGTTTTAACTGTCCGTTAGTAGAGCTTGGTCCATGTTGTTATGCATTCTTTGTACCCAGCGTGTTGTTCAGACGGATGCGTCTGTGGCTCGCATTAGGGAGATTGCGCGTTCCACCTCTGGCGACTGCTCACTCTAATCCATTGTACTTTCGTGGTTTCACCGGAAAGAAAGATAATTGTTGGGATGGTTAATTTTCTACCAGACTCTCCTATCCATCATTTCCTGTAGTCATCACTTCCTTGACAGTTGACTAGGTGACGGTGTCCGGCGAGTTACGGCTGAGCGGTGGTTTTCCGCTCTATAAAGGTTTCTTCCTGGCATCGTTGCGACACCAGTCTAAGAGTCGTTTTCGGGTGCTTTCGGAAGTGTGCCCTTTCTGGGAATCCTCGGTGGGTAAGAGCCAGGTTGCGTCGGATGCATTTGGTCTGGATACGTTAGGAACCCTGTCCATGCGTAAGCGTCATCATCCGGATCTGGTCGCCACCTCATTCTTTCCTCATAAGGATATGTAAATCACAATAGGCCACAATGATCTGTGGGCTGTGCTCTGCCTCAGTGACTGAGGGCCCCCTCTGGGACTATTCAATCCTAATCCGCTGAATGATTTTTGAGATAAAGGTTTGAGTTTAGAAAATGTCAAAACCGCCAACAGAAAATGTGATAAACCCTGTGTCTGTCTAAAGAAAATGAAAGGCAAACAGAAATCACATTCGAATGTGGGATTCGTGTCTCAGTAGTTCTGACTGCTAGTTACCTGCTTGAAATGCTGGGCTCTCACCGTAAATTTTGCATCATAAATCGATATGGCCGATGATGGAAAAATAAAGCTAAGGGCTAACATGCATAAATGCCATTTTGACGTCACATTTTCCGCTAATGGAGAATATGAGTTTGTCATATCATGCGATCGTCATCACAGGCTATTCGTGGCATTGACAACCTGTCTCTGTGCTAGTAAAAGTTGCAGTCTTACACGGCAGCCATCTCATTCCTAATTTATAAGCAGCCATGGTTCAGACATTTAGCCAGCGGACGACTGAAAAGGCATTTTAAAAATTCCTAAACTGGTGGAACACTGTCTACCTTAGATTTTATACTTTTGAGTATTGGTATGGAATGATTCGCGTTCATGCTTATTTCCAATCACTATTAATAGATTAATTCTAAACTCTGTTCCGTTAAAGCTGTATTTTGTAGCCGTTGCGTTCATTTAAACCTGTATGATGATGGCAGAATAAGCAAAAATTTCTGGACTGGTGGAATGAATCTTGAGAAAACAATAGATAGTGGAAAAATCGCATGTGTTCCATTTACATGACCTTCTTTAGCTGTCCCACAAGAACAAAAGTTTATTCTTTTATCTTTGTCATGATAATCGAGATTAAGAGAAATGGCCTTATTACTTTCTTGTATGTAGAAGGGAAACAAAGCAATAAACTAGGCTAAAACAATTGTCAAATATTTCAAAAGCTACAACTATTGAAATTCGGATGTGTTTTGGCACTCCCAAGAATAAATCAAAAGAGATGAAACGAAACTTGACTTCCGCTTGAGAAACGTTTAAGTAGTTCAAAACTGAAACCAATTACAAAGATTATCTTGGAATCGGTGTCGTCTACAAAAAAAAAAAAAAGATTTATGACATAAATTATTTTAATGAGATATATATTTTTGCGCAAGAAGTTCTTGTCTATTTCTTTAGATGTTTTTGTTATACATGTGTTATCCAGAATGAATATGTCCTCAGAGGCTATTCCCAGAAAACTCAACACAAACATTTCGTTTGTCATGAAAATGTCTCTAACATGCGGCATTTTGAACAAAATCGTTTGCCATTTTGGAAAGAAATCAATATTTTTTTTGAAAAATGTGGCATGTAAAGGATAACTAGAGTGACAGAATATTCTTACAAATCTTCATGTTCCATCCTTGGAAGATCCTGAAGTTAAGCACCAAGTTTAGTATTTAAGAGACTTTTCGTTTTTCAGCTATGATGTCCAAATGCATACATTCATAACATACATGCATACGAATACATACGTAACATACATACATACATACATACATACATACATACATACATACATACATACATACATACATACATACATACATACATACATACATACATACATACATACATACATACATACATACATACATACATACATACATACATACATACATACATACATACATACATACATACATACATACATACATACATACATACATACATACATACATACATACATACATACATACATACATACATACATACATACATACATACATACATACATACATACATACATACATACATACATACATACATACATACATACATACATACATACATACATACATACATACATACATACATACATACATACATACATACATACATACATACATACATACATACATACATACATACATACATACATACATACATACATACATACATACATACATACATACATACATACATACATACATACACACATGCACATTTTTATATATTTTTAATTCAGAGGATCTTAAAACATGTATTTTCGATGAAACCTTGTATCAAATTTTTGAGCGGTTAACAATACTTTCTCTATCTACTATGTACATTGTACGTATGTGCTAGAGAAAGTAAAATGTATAGAAAACAGATTTAACTTACCTATTCACAGAAACTGTTGACAATGCGCCCCTCCAATCCGTTGAGCGCACAGAATCACGCGTTTAATTTTATCATTAGGCATTTTGATAAAACATGGTTATGTCCCTGAATTAGGAAATTTGTTGAATTATCCTTTATCTTTACACTGTTCAGTTTGCAGTACCCAAAATATAATCGGAACCTATCGCTTCTTGCAGCGTCTTGAAGAGAACTGTTTATTATAAAGTTCAAACAGAATCCCGAAACGATAATTTGGAAAGTGGAAACTGCTCTTTAAGTGTTTTTGTACATTTACTACCATCTCTAACACTATTCACCATGCGGTTCAATCGAAAACAATTTCAGGTTAAAGGGACACCGAAGGATTAAAAGTGATTTTCAAAGATATTAAAGTTAGAGCTTTGATATCTTGTAGGGATTACTGCTAATAAAATAAGTATTCATTCCAAGTTTCATTCAAACATGTATTTTAATTCTAGACATATTAGCCAATTTATTCCATTCAATTTTCATAAAATCACAATTTTTCTTCTCCTAGACACAATAAACTACTTCCCACCACTTCTGTTTTCTCTAGCACGTATATATAATGTGCTTAGTAGCTAGAGAATGTATTGTATTACATCTAAAATTCGATTTCGATACTTCACCGTAAATATATGTTTTGAGGTCCCCTTTGACCAAAAAAGGCATTTTTAGAAAAAGTTCCGTGTGTGTACCTGTAGAAAGCATAGCTCAAAAACGAAAATACCGTTAAATAGTAATCATAACTTCCAAGGATGCGACACGAAGGTTTTCAAGAAAATCACAAACTACCCTTTACATGGAAAACGTTTTTGATAACTCTGATTTTCTCAAAAATGGATCCAACGATTTTGATTAAAATGCCGTACATTACAGATATTATCACAAACGAAATTCATATTTTGAATTTTCTGGGAATATCCTGTGACTAAACCTTTATTCTGAATGAATTTTGCAGAATTTTGTATAAAAGTTGAAAGATAGACAATAACATACTACACAAAAAGTATATATCTCGTTAAAGTGCATCATTTATGTCATATACGTTTTTCTTCTAGAGTTCCTCGTTTTCGAGAATCATTCTTTATTCTTGTTTCAGTTTTAAATCACCTAACGCTCCATCATCACCTTTCCTAACATCCGTTTCGCTTTCATTTCATATCATACACTTCCTCACGCCCATGCCTGGCTACGGGCCGACCACTCGTTCCAGGTTCTTCATTATCTGTTCTCAGGTTACATACCTTTGGCTCCCCGACAAGCTTCTGGCCCCTAGGCACCCGCTTGCAAGCCCTAGGAGGGTTGCAGTCCTACATACAGCTAGAGTAAGCCGACTACGTGACGTAAGTTTTCTCAAACGCGAAGCCACTTTTCGTTTCCTTTCTCTTATTTCACTGCTGGCCATGTAAAGCAAACCGAACGTCAATTGTTTCACATAGCGACCAGCGTTTAAAAGATTTTACAATCGCATTAGCTTAATGAAGTCCTTTATTTTTCTTCTTCTTAGAATCAGGTAATAAAACCAATTCTGCTAATGTTTATCTTGGTTAGCATGATGTAGATAAACGAATAATCTTTTGTAAGATTAGTTTGTATATGGAACAACTAGAGACATTTATTTGAATGGAATATATCAGATGTTTTTTCAAAAATTACATTCCTTAATATCTTTGTAAAAATGTTTAGTTGAAATAGCTCTAAAGTAGACATTATTTTAAAAAATAATTATTTTAAAGCACAAAGTAGGAATATTTGCAAAGAAGCAGCATCTCTAAAAAGGGATTTTTTTAACCTAGTCTACAACCAATATAACAATTTCAACCAATATAACAATTTCAACCAATATTTTATGACACATATTCTGCAGTGGTATGGAGAAAATGTTCAGACAGCTGGCTGTAGTTTTCTGGGAGAAGATAGATTTTTAAAATGGGAAAATAACAAACATGTTGAAGCTCAGGCAAATGGTTTAAAGTTTGACATAGAGGGTCACAGAACCAGCGCAACGGTTAAAAATTGGTGTCCAAAATATGTTGTATCCACTTTAAAAGAATCAAATATTGCTGATATATACTTTAAAATGCGTTGCATCTTTTGCATAAAAAATTCAAAAATCGACTTTTTTTACCAAAATCGCTAAAAAAAAAAAAGCACCCGTGTCCTCTTCAGTAATATGAAAACACTGACAGAGACAGTCTGACACTGACCACCAGTCACAACACTTGTCAATAGGTCTTTCAGGCACTAAATATCAGCTTGGTACTAACCTGTTTGGAAGTGCACTGAAGGCTATTGACCTACAGTACTGTGGAGACAGCAAAAGATCAATTGTATTTTCAAGCTTTAGAAAAATCTTAAAACGGAATAAGCTGGTAGTTTACTCACTGTTTTATGATTTGAATGCAGCGCTATGCCTAAGAATGACACCCTGATGTTGTCAATAGCGTGATATTTTCGATAGACTGTGGTATCGACTTATGGCTAATAATTTGCAGTATATCTTTGATTTTTTTAAACTGTAAATTTATATCCTATAAATTGTCATGTTATGACTTTATTATTATTAGTTATTTGTATGCTGATTACATGTATATAAATGGTAAAGTCGGTAATTATTATTCTTTGTTTAACTCATAAACTTTTTCTTTATGGTAGCCTCCTTATTGATAAAATTCTAATAAGAAAAATATGGCCATAACTGGCAGCCGTTGCGCTTAACAATGTGCTAGAGGATCAGAGCAAGGATTGGACTTCATATTCTTGCCTAGTATCCGTCACCACGACTTTTAGGATAAAAAGAAGCACCATTAAAAGATAAGTTTAGAGCTTCAAGAGACGACCATATTTATACTTCTTTACTGGTTAAAGTTCTACTGTCGTTGCCTTGGAACGTAGCCCTAGGAAATCTTTGAGGATTTAGAACAGTAAACAGGAATTTCGAGAGCATCAGATCATACCAACGAAATTACTCAAATAAAAGCTCTACGCAATTACAGTATCTCGCCAATTATAACGTACTGACTATAACAACAGACTTCGATTCAGTAAAGGGATATTAGAAAAGGTTAATAGTGAGGAAACTGATCCAAGGTAGCACCGATTTTGTAAAGTGTTCCTCAATAAGAACTGACGGGTTCGCTGCCTTTTCTTGTTATTCGCAGAATCATTGTTGTTAAACCAACCAACAAGGTGCATTATTGTTTCCTACACTGAAGTGGTCTGTTAGGAAATTTACGCTCACTCCAAGATCTACTCTCTCACTGAGTGTGTGTGTGTGTGAGACTTATAGCAGAAGAAGCCGGAAATGCTTGAGAACTACCGAGCGCTCGCGGCCCACGGGACCGGGATTTGTCGCGCCGGTCGCGGGCCCGGCAGGTGGCAGTATGTTCGTCAGTGTTACCTTAGGCTTACTGTAAAATATATCTCTGTTGACTTAAGTTTTATCTGTAATATTTGTTTGTTATAGAAAGCCAAGTTTAAATTGTAACGTAAGTTGTAATGTGTAATGATTAACTTGTATGTATATATTTATATGTTATATCGTTATAATGAATTCTTAAGTGGATTCTATTTATGCTTGTTAATCGACGTTAATCTAACAGCTTATTTTAATTATAAAGGTAATTGATATAACGCTTCACATAAAATTTGGCAATGCCAATGACTTCAATTGTAAGACAGCTGCACTACATTGTTTCCAGAACGAGCCTAAGGCTCAGGGAATTTTCTCAATTAATAAAATAAAATAAGTTAAATTTTCTTTAAGCAGGCCCATTACTTCCTATCCACACAGTATTATATATGCAAACTTGTCATACGCTGAACTCCTAAACTATTCAACCTAAGGAGATGAAATTTCGCCATGATGGGGAATATAACTTCTACCACCTATTAAATATAATTAATTTGGCATCATTCATTAGGATCATTTTTCCTGGTTGTTTTTCCAAATGTACGAACAATGCATAAAATTATAAGTTAATATTTTTAAAGCTAAAGTTTTCACTTAATCATTAATTCCTTTTATTTAATAGAAACAACAGTTTTATATTTATTACTGTTAAAAGCGAAGTTTTAACCGTTTTCACAAGGAGCGCACTTGAAATTCTAAAATTGTTAAACATAGAAAAATGACAAAGTAAAACTAGGTGACAAGCAAAGAGTTGCAGAAGTTGAGAGTATTGCTTTTATATGCCACAAAAAAAAAAAAATAGCCCGCATCAAGGTATTCGGTTTCCTTAATTTTGTAGATTGATTGCTATATTTTCACACTTTGATGAACCAAACTACATGCAATATTCCAAAGTAACGCCTGATCTTCGAGGCATGTTAAACATTGCTAAAGTAAATACTCAAATTTCTGAGTTCAAGAAACATTTCTTCACAGGAAAGCTCTGCATTGTTGGAGATAATCTTTAACGGTTACAAAAAAACGTATGTACTAGGTGGCTCAACTGCCCCACATTTGGCGTGATGAGCGATTTTCGTTCTAACCCTCTTGCTTATCGCCGGGTAAAACAAAGTATCTCTCGCTAGTTTTCCACTGGCCGGTTTTAACTTGAGATAGTCTTGTCGAGTCCTGCAACTCTTTTAATGCAGAAGGGATATCCGCTCACAACAAATACGGGGCATTTGGGACACTAAAACAGATACATAGACAGAAGTCTGTGACTGTAACTTCCACCAATTTGAATGGATTCTTATTTGGTAGATAATATCAAAAACAGAAATTAATAGTAAAAGGTTTGAAGCACTTGTTTTGTAAGTTAAACTTCGCTGTAATACTACTTTACGTTTCAGTAATACAGTATGTTCTGAAACGCTGTGTTTTTTGGCGGTTGTAGGGTTGCGACGGCATTTACACCAGCCGAAGCAGAGTGAAGTTTGGCAACGATGCAGCTGTTCGGTGTTGGTTCTCGCTAAACGTCAGGAGGTTTGGATGGCAATATTATACAGTTGTTGTTTATTTAGTTTTGGCAACTATCTTATAAAATCCAGATAACACTAGGGTTGTAAATTTTGTTTATTGCACATGAGTTTAGTGGTCACCCCTTCAACCGGGCATATAGGCTCGCCTTTCCCCTCTTCCCTTTTCAGGCAATAATTAACTGAAAGTCATCAGTTTAGATATAGGCGTCGCAGTATAACGTAATACAATGTTTTCAAAACAGGAGCAGAGAATTCGGTTGAAAATTGAATGTGCCAGAAGTAGAAACGCGCGACAGTGTGACCAAGGATTGTGAGAGGCTTGTGTGCAGATGCATTGCTGTGCCGAACAGCGGCAAGGTGGGAGGAGGACACGAAAATGCGTCACATATGCTTAGATATGGTCATCCACCGGTTAGTGAGAATGAGCGTGTCCGCATTAGAGGATCGGAACTGCACCATTCGAGAGTTAGCCGCAGATACTGGATTGGCATTTTCGACTCTGCATCGAATCCTTCAGATCTGCCTTAGGATGCGAAAAATTGCTTCACGATGGGTTCCACATGAGTTATCGGAAATACAGACATTTCTGCGATATGAAGCAGCTCTTACACACTTGGAGCGCTATGAGAGGGAAGGAAAGCCCTTCTTACGACGCATCATCACCATTGATGAGACCTGGGCGAAGTGTTATGAACCAAAGTTGAAACGTTAACCGTCCGAATGGCGTCATCATAGGTCACCGCGAAAAACAACGATGCTAATCCTAGCCTAAGAATGGGATAGTGCTGCCTTACAGCATGCCGTTCCCCCAAGGCAGACCTTCGATGCAGACTACTATTATTCGTTTCTGCGAAATAATCTGCGAACAGCGTTAAGAACCTTACGACACTTTATCGATAATCCACTCATCATTCTGCATGACAATTCGAGGTCGTATGTAGCAGGAGCGGTGTCTGATTCGTTCCATCGCTGTGGCTGGGAAGTGCTCTACCACCCTTCATACTCAACGGACATAAGGCTCTGCAATTTTGACCTCATCCCCAAGCTGAAGGAACCACTGCATGTGAAGAAATTCAGAACAGTGAACGACATTCTGAGTGCAGTTGATCAGTCTCCACGTACCATCCAGGGATTAGGCAGTGCCGACGGCATTCGACGGCTACCACATCGCTGGGAGCATATTGTGCGCAATGCTGGTGATTACATCGCAGGCCTGTTAAAACTTACAATCTTGTTATGTATGCTATGTCCAGAAAATAAACAGTTGCCAAAACTGAAGAAACAACCCTTGTAGCAGCCGAGCAGTGTGTAAAATATGCAGAGAAATATTTTCGCATGGTGGTAAGTCACACAGTGCATCAAATTTAAAGAAGCATATATCTACACATCAAGTGAAATTTGCGGAACCTCTGATAAAAAACACAATGCACGAGTCGCCCGTCCCTGTCAGACCCTGATGCTGTCACATCCGAAAATGAGAAGTAATCCGATAGAGAGTACCCACTACAGGGGCGTTCGGCTAAAACTTCTATGGCAGATATTTTTGAAAACAATTTAAGGATTTAAAAGCGACTTGCAGGACATGAAGACGGGGAAGGAGCTTATTAAAATAAATTATATAGTTCTTTTAAAAATGTAAGAAAATATGGCTTTCGACATAAACATACACGTTTATAAATTGAAACCGTATATTATTTTGGACGCCTCTGAGTATCAAAAACTCTGATGAGTTCGATTTACATAAGTTTCTATACATACTATTCTTACAAAAGATTATTATTTAAATATACCTCATGCTAATCAAGATGAACATCGCCAGAAGTGGTTTTATTACTTGTTTTTTGCAAGTAGAGGGGAAATAAAGGAATGCACTAGGCTAAAGCGATAGTCAAATCCTTTAAAAGCTAATAAAAACAATTTTATCAATTAATTTTACAAAAACACAAAGTTTAACTTAAATATGTATATATAAATCTTATAATTAAACACTACCATCAATTTCAAATTGCAAGATTAGCAGTGTCGCTAAGTAAAACAATTCAGGTTCGGATCGCTCTCTATGGTCCAGTTTGAGAAAAGTATAAGTATTTTAAAGCTGAAACCAATAAAAATTAATATTTCAGAAACGGTCAGTTCCACAAAAAAGGCGTATATTACATAAATTACGTGTTTTAACGAGATCTACGTTTTTTGTGTGGTAAGTTTTTGGTCTTTTACCAGCTCTGCAAAATTCATGCAGTATAAAGAGGCTTTCGGTGGCTTTTCCCAGAAAATTTAAGATATAAACATTATTTGCAATGTAAATATCCTTAACATATGATATTTTAATCGAAATCATTAGAGCTATTTTTGAGAAAATTTGGAAATTTCGGAAAATTTTCCATGAAAAGGGTAGTTGTGGGTCGGGGAAATGCCATTTTTGTATCGAAATATGTCAATAACTGCATCCCTATAAAGTTTATTGACTTGAGACACAACAAAGCCATAATGTGTTGCACATTCTGAGCTTCAACCGAGTTGTTGAACTTCAAAAACATTGTTCCCTCCACATTTAATCGCGAGGTGATTTATGTAGTATTTATTGAATATACAGGATGTTAATGAACTACACCGAAATATTTTCACAGAATATGTAGATTACTTAAATAAGTAATTTGAGATAGGAGACTTATGGCCTGTTTATTGAAATTTCGAAGTAACAGCTGTAAGTTCCTTAAGTGCCAGTACGCCACGTATCGCGGCACTTCGTCTGGAATGAAAAAAATAATAATAAAAAACATTTACACTATGATACGAATCGAATTCATGACCTTCGGGATAGCAGCTTCCCGCACTACACATTAAGCCACCAGAGCAGTCGAAAAAACGCCTCCAGGGTAGGCTACATAAATCAAGAACGTAGTAAATGAATGCTCAGTGTCACACTGTCAAGTCTTTAGTTCGAGATTTTATAGATTTTTGCGACATTAAATCTTGAAGAAGCTAGTAACGAGCTGCTAAAAATCGATATTTCTGTACTTGGGCAGTAGTTTTAAAGACATTCTAAGCCATTTTTCAACCTGCTTTGCTTTAACACCGGCTTATCAGCACCTGATACCCACACGTTTAACTCTATGTAGTTGCGTTATGTTTATCCGGGGACCATGCATCGCCGATCTCAAATTACTTATACCAGTCACGAGCACAATCTCGCAAATTATTTTGGTGTAGCTCATTAACATCCTGTATAATTCCATGGCACGACGGCTCACGGGGAACCTTGGCCTACCGCCCGGCCGCTGCGTCCCCCATCTCGGTCCACTACAGACGTCATGGATGGGGTGCAGTATTGGAGGGTGAGACGTGGTCAGCGCCTCGAGCCCCTCCCGGCCGGTTAATGCGGTCCTCACGACCTGGAGCCGCTACTTCTCCATCAAGTAGCTCCTCAATTGGCCCCCCAGGGACCTCACGAGGCTGAGTGCACCCCGGTCCAGGTCTCCCAGCGGGGGAAAAATCCCCACGCCGGTACTGGGAATCGAACCCATTAACATCCTGTACAAGTACATGAAAACCTATTTCACCCGAAGGCATATTAGGGTTATAGGGCTATAGCTATTATATAAATGAATTTACAATAATATTAAGTAAATTAGCCATAGCTACATGCAGACCATTCTAGTGAGAGAAAACCTGAGAAATAATTTATATTATAACAGAAAACTATAACCTTTTATAAATGGAACATAAAAACTTATGGAATTCCCTAAGACAGCATTTATTTCTAAATATTTTATAAAGTGCTTTGTCAAATCTAATATTACAAAAATTTAAACGTGTATCGATGATTCTTCTTTTATGCTCTTGGACTTATGTATTATGAGGTGACGAAATCTGTTCTTAATACCGTTTTTGCTATTAAAATCTGAGCTAAGTTTTTCAGCCACAATAAAAATGAAAATAATTTGCGACAGTATTTTAGCACGACGCATACTTTATTAGTTTAATCATTAGTTTGTAATATTTAACATAAGAAATATATGTTCAGTAGAACGTAGGATTTTAGCGTGTAGAAACTCCCTTTGTTTTCTTCAAGGCTAAGTGCTTTGTTAAAAATAACACGAATTTTAGAGCATTAGGGACACAAGTAGCAACCCTTGAGAGGAAGAAAGGTTCACCCCCTTTAAAACTTGAAATAGGGAATTTGTCTTTGTAGAACAAGGTCACGTGGTGGAAAATAAAGAAAAATCACCGACAGTCGCGTGACAACGCTACTTTACGCACCTTTTTCCAGCCAATCAAAAAGTAGGGCAAAGTAGACCTTTTAGTACATAAATGATGTGCGTACAAGAAATCGGGCTCATAAAGTAAGACACACAATGTAGGAAAACACGTATAAGAAATATGACAAAGAAATCGCGCGGCGTACATTGTAGGAAATTGGTGTTTTATAAATTAATCTGACGGGCAATTATTACCGTAAATGGTATACGAACCGAGAAACTCAAGATTACGGTGACGGATGTAAAGATATAACAACTCCGTAAAAGTGGAATTAGCACTTAAATAAAACTACTTCATCAAGTTCGCGATTGGTTATGTCGGGAGTCGCTCGTAGGGTTAGTGCCTCAAACGAACAATAATTCATCAATAAAGGAAGTCTACAGTGAATTAAATGAAATTTCTCTTTTAATTGAATCCACCAAAAGTGTTACACACCTTTATCGTTCTTTCCCCCCCCCCCCGAGCAAGAGATAACTTATGGTCTACAAGAACGAGCCTAGCCAGTGCAACAAAGGGAATATGCAAGGTACGTACACTCTTAATGTAGAGAAATTCACGAGCATTAACCCTCGACCAACTCCAAGTAGACTCACCTAAGAGCGTCATTTTGTCGCAACAACGTGGCAACAACAATACCACAACATATTGGCACCCTAACGTGGACGCCCAAAAATTACTACGACATGTTTATATTCTTATCTTAGCAATAGATACCAATCAGTGTTTTTAAATTACAGTAAAGTTACGTATGTCGTAAAAAAAGCAACTAAGGCTTTATTGTTGTTACGAATATTTAAGAACAATATTAATGTAGCGTCTTTAATTGCAGCCTATTATGGACATGTTTATAGTCATCTAAATTATAGACTTTTGCTCTCGGATAACCATGCTTCAGCATTACGAGTTTTTATTCTACAGGAGAGAACCTTAAGATTAATTAATGGAACTTCACCCAGGACTCATTGTAAATTACCATTTATTAAATCTGGTATACTTACTTTACCATCGATGTACGTTCTGGCCTGCCTCTTGAATGTCAAGAAAAATATTAATAATTGTATTACCTGTGACAACATACATAATTACCCAACACGAAAGAACTCAAATATTTATATACCTAAAATATCTTCTGCTACATTTTATTTAAACTTAGAGGAGCGTCAAATCTATATTGATGGTTAATCCTCTATACTGTTGACGAGTTTTTTAATGTAAATATAGGACGATATATTTGTATGATTAAACATGCAGTCTATTGACGAAGTCATGAATAATTGTATCAAACAGACTAATAAACGAACTACTTACCTCATTCGTTACATTTACAACTTCAATTTCACGTACGATTTTTGAGGTACTAATCAGCTTATTGTGATGCAATGAGCTCATTCCTCATGCTATTTTCGGTATAATCAATTCCGTACAAAAGTGAGAGTTTGTACTTAAAACACCACATGTTTATTCTAAAATTCAAATTTATTTACATTTTAATGACCTATGTTATCACATTAAACTTCTAGTCGCTCTCCGTGATGTAATGATTACCATGCTAACTTTATATACCCAAGGTCGCGGGTTCCAATCCAGCGGAGGGCGACGGATTTTTTCGGGTGTAAAAACCGCTTCCTTCGGAAGGGAAGTAAAGCCGTTGGTCCCGTGTCGTACATTTACGGCACGTAAAAAAACGTCAAGCCTGATAGAGAGGCCTCTGAGCTAAATTATTCGGCCTTTCACGCCCAGTATAGAATGGGACGCTGAGAACCACAGTAGTTAAAGAGCGTCCATAAATAAAACTCTAATTTTTTGCATTAAAGGCCCCCATAAGTGAAGGCTTTATTTTGGCGCGTTTGGTAACGTTCTATCCCTTTAGCCAGTCGCTACAGTTTTACTTTCTCTAGCCCGTATGTACAATTTACATAGTGAATACAGAAGGTATTCTATTTCACCAAAATATATATTGATATTTCACCGTAAATACATGTTTTGAGACCCTCTGAATCCAAAGAAGCATTTTTAGTGTCCGTGTGTGTGCCTGTCTACCTTTGTCTGTGGGTAGCATAACTCAAAAACGAAAAGTCGATGAAATAGCAACGACACGAAGATTTTCAAGAAAATTCCCGCACTCCTACTATCCTTTACGTGGAATATTTGTCGAATATTTTGATTTTCTCAAAATGGCTTTAACGAGTTTTATTAAACTGTAACATTCTTAAGATATATTCATGACAAACGAATTGTATATTCTGAATTTTCTGGGAAGATTTTCAAGAAAATTCCCGCACTCCTACTATCCTTTACGTGGAATATTTGTCGAATATTTTGATTTTCTCAAAAATGGCTTTAACGAGTTTTATTAAACTGTAACATTCTTAAGATATTTTCATGACAAACGAATTGTATATTCTGAATTTTCTGGGAATAGCCTCTGAAGACCTTTTGATTCTTGATGACTTTGTTTAATTAGTAAACGGTAAGAGAGACAAAAACTTCATACACAAAACATGTAAAACTCATTAATACAGAATTTGTCTTATGCATTTTTTGTAGAGTTAACCGTATTCGAGATATTCTTTTAAGGACTTAAACTTTTCTCAAAAGGGAGAAACTTTTATTTTCATCCCTCTTTTGTTTACTCCTAGCAAGCAAAGAGAATCGAATTTCAATTGCTTCACTTAGGGACCGGAATTTAAAATATTTGACTATCACTTTAGCCTAGAGTATCCCCTTATTTCCTTCCTACTTACAAAAAACCAAGTAATAATACCAATTCTGGAAATGTTTATCTAGCTTAGCATGAGGTATATAAAATAATAATCTTTTGTGAGGAAAGTTTGTTTGTGGAACAGCCAGAGAAAGTCAAATGTATGGAACACATCCGATTTTTAACATCCAATTTAGGTGTTTAACCCCAAGCCAACTTTCTAATTTTTCAATTATCACAATGCGCCTACACGCTTTTTGCTTTTTAGCACAAGGTCTACCTCTGTCATCCATCAACCTTCTGAGTTTACATGGTTTGTAAGACCTTGAAATAATTTCTCTTTTCTACAGTTTCAGTTAGTTATTATCCAGGGTCTTTATGGCACTATTCGTGGTGGTCGAAAGAAAGAAAGAAAGGAGGAAGGAAAAAGAAGTATTTTTGGAACTTCCATTTTGCAAATTTTCTAGGTGGATGATTATTTTACTGAAGATGTCATGTCTAAAAAACGTGAAAATGACATAAATAAATTCCGTGATAATGTATTTGACAACTGTATCTCTGTAGACATCAGCGACCCTCAATACAGCAGAAGGAAGATTCCATTGAATACAAAGAAACGACTGTTTTACCACTCTCTCCCGATATTTTTCTTTTCTCAGCTGTACTTCCCCAGTTCCAAATAAGTACATATATAAAATTCAGAAGTGTTTAGTAACGAATACCTGTAAAAGGTCTGCTAAAATACCTGACAAGTATTCTTACATATGCATCTGGAGCTATTCATATCCTGCTTCGATTTTATTAAGAGGATAACATTGTAACCATTTATTGAGTGAAAAGGTAACTAATTTTCACAATTTAATCACACCTACGTATTTTCGTACCCAGTCATAAATCTGAGAAAGCGGAGAGGAAAATGTTACTGTACCGCACTTTATTTACAGGTGATGCTATTTACACCATGTGCATGACGCACTTTATGTATATTGTTGGCGCAATGCACAACGTGTGGTCTGCAGAAAAATGTGAAGGTGGTGCGGATTACCCACACCCTCAGGAAGTAACGATCAATTGCACATTCTCGCTGCTTAGATCGCTTACTAGTTTCCCTCCAAGGTTCAATATTTTCCTCGATATCTCCTCTCAGGGTTTTCTGAATGCCAGTAGAAACAAGTTTCTACAGTGCATTCTGTGATTGTTCAAAATGTGTACATTACAATGGTCCAGTGACTGCGAAGTGAGCGGGACTGGAGTTCTTAATGCAGAAACTTACTATCAACTTAAGAAAGTGTATATACAGTAATGAATGGAACATATGTCCATCAATGGCAATGGACGAGCAAATATACCTGACTAAACTTGACCACGATGTCCTTAATCCATCACGGATGAATTGAAGTATCAAATGAATAATGGTACAGGACAGACACGTAACCCTATATGGGTTGCATATTTGCGCCACAAACATTTCTTGTTCATTGGTTGCTGAAATTGGGTTCGAAAATTTGGGCTTCATGGACTAGCAACAGCCGACTACAACACATGCTCATGGACAGATACGATGAATGCTTAAACAACGGTGGTATATATATATATATATATATATATATATATATATATGGTTAAAAAGGTACGCTTCAATTTTACAACGGACTGCCATTTCTATATTTTTTTATTAAAGACAGACGATAATTTTTTTAGCATTTTGTATTATTTAATGTATTTTCATTATTGCTCCTAACAAAATACTGGCCTCTTTCGTTGACGTCCCCCCCCCCCGGCACCTTTTCCTATCAAATACCATCCACCACCACTTCAAGTAAACCGCAAAAAACCCAAATACTCCGTAAAAACTCTACACCGAGTGGGATAGCTCAGACGGTACCGCTTGTGGCATGCTTTAAAGGGATCCCAGGTACCGATTCTCGGCGAACGCCTACTCTGGTTTCCCAGGGTTGGCAGACGAATCCTGGAGTGATTCCTTTATTACCTTTATTACCACAATGTTGCTGTTATCACTTCCTGTACCCATCAACTGCTTCAGAGTTGAAGGACTAGGAGACGGAGTTCGGCCGGTTGCGGCTGAACGGTGGCTGTAAGTTCTATAAAAGGGTTCTACCTGGCGTCGTTGTGGGGTACCTCCCGGCCAGAACTTGCCTGTGGGATCCTGCGATTAGGTTGTTCCTTGGTGCCACCGGGGGTTTAGGAGTGTTTTGGAGTACGTCGAATGACGTTAGATGCGGTTCTGTCAAGAAGCCCTCCCATGGTTGTGCCCATTGTCATCCAGATAGGTCGTCCTTACGTGCGGTGCTGTACCCCAATGACTGGGGGCGCCCTCCGCGATAATCCTAATCCTAATTCATAGTAGACACTGAATAGTACAATGTAGGTGAGCCCCCAGGTGTTTCTTTTGGAAAAAATTAATTACTTTCAAAACACGCAAATATTTAATTAACGTTACTTTTGAAGTACTTTATTCCAATATGTTGCATTCAGCTCTAAGACATCTTCAAACAGTGAAAGAAAATGATAAATAAGGAAAGTCGGTAAGATATTGAAATGAAAGAGAGGCAGCATAAAAATATCTCGTTTCCAGTATTAGTGATCGCAGGGGATTACAGAAGAGAACGAATCAAATTGCTGACTCTACCCTCGCAGGCTTCGGATCTGTTCCCTTGAGAGAGTCGATTAGAGACTTTTTATCATCATGAACAGCAAATTAAGGTTAATTGAACCACGAAGCCCCTTTGCTTCAAAATAATTACTTGGTTGATCAGTTTATTGCTTCCAGTAATTACAAGATCAAAGGCAAAGCTGATAAAGCACAGAACTACGTGTATGGAAGATTAATTTCAAACTGGAAATATTAATTTTTCTGCAGCTTCCATATTTTTGTAGTTTTAGCCAACCCATTTCATTACTAATAGAGTGAGCTATAAGTTTGTAAAATTTAGTAGACCCAAACCTGACTCGTTTTCCTTCATTCGCTGTTTGACTTAAGTCGTTTTCCATAATTATAAGTACCAAACTGATAATCAAAAAATAAAACCTCACCACTTTTGTAGCTTCCGTTGGGGCCATTTCTACCATTAAACTAAAAATATTCTTAAAATAGTTTGGGTTATTTGCAAACTTCTCAGCTTGGAAAGTTAATATATGTTTTAGGTACTATTACTACTACCTATTATTATTGTTATTGTTATTAACGGTATGATATCCTTTGCTTACAATTATTCAATAAGTGTTCTTAACAAAATACCCAAAAACCTCAAGCTTTTTTAGTTTCTTCATAATTTTTTCCTCTAATTTTGCCACCCTTAACTGGAGCCGATAAAATAATGCGCAATCCTCATAAACTTTATTTCCCTTTTGACCAAAAAGTCTTTTGGAACTGTGTGTAATCTAATAAAAGGATAGGAAACTAACAAAACATTCTTCAGATCAAAACATTTCTTTTAAGTAAGGTTAGAACATATAACATTGTCGAAAACATGTATAAAAGACGGAAAATACACTAGATGTGGGAACGAGGAAGAAATGTATGGTGGTAAACTATTTAGGAACACCCAAAATGCTTTCTAAAATAGTTAAGAAATAAAGCAGCCTCCCTAAAAAAGAATTTTCACAAAATACCATGCCGGGTGTTAAATAGAATGGAAGTATAGCGGGAACGTATGTACTTCAGTAACTTCTAATGTATCTACAAAATAAGTATTGTTTTATTTGATGCATGCGTCCAGCAAGGTTTCAGGTCCTATAGGCATACCAACACTTTTAGTTGCGGACTCCACACTCGGTATGGAGGAGAGGGTTGGAAAAGAAAATACAGTTTCCCGTCAACGCCAGGGCAAGTTTTCGTACGGGTTGTCAAGGCAGCAGGCATAGATAGAACATGTACACCTCTAGTCGCTCTATGAGCGCATTACAATTTTGTAAATGTACCCGGCAGTGGACTGACTATTCATCATTGTATATTAGTGGCATAGACACATGAAAGTAACTCAGGGTGTTTTAGGTGTATAAATTGCGCCGATAATGCTTTTACGTTGCAGCTTTGGCGCTTCAGGGCGCATGGGATCCTGGGTTTGTGTCCCGCCTTGGGCATGGGTGTTTATGGTGTGTTTCTATGTTTATGTTCTATCTAGGTCATTCTGTTTGCCCTGATGGCCAAATTGGTCACGCCTGAAGACCAAAATGTGCGTAAAAATGCATTCAGTTGTGAGTTGTGTCTATGTGCGTACACGTATACCAAAGTGACATGCCAGTTTGGACTCCCGGTGGAGTTTCCGTGGTTTTCCAATGCGGTAGGTGTAAGCCTATGTGAATTATATATTACAGCAAATTTTCCTGTCCATCATTACTTCTAGTTTTCATTAACTTTCATTTTTCAGGGAGTTTATGTGTTATGTATGTAGTGGATGTGCTGAAAAGAGAATTCTCCTTCTCCTGGCACAGACACATGTTCCTGAATCTGTCACTTCTTGCGGATAGGAGGACATCGAAGAAGCATATTAAAATGCTCATCTTGAAAACGCCAGGGGCTCCACTGCGCCGTGCCAGCCGCTTTTGGATCTCCTCATTCCTTCTTCTTCCTGGAGATTCAGTGGTCTCAATAAGTCGAGGTACCGAAATCTTCTTTCGCTTTTAGTCCCTAGATAAGCCCTAATTAATAAAATGTCTATTTTTTCCTCACATATACAATAAAACAAGAGAAGATGTGATAGGCGTTGCTTAGTTTTCTGGTTTTAGCATTATAGGTGTTATTTATTCAGATTTTTTCCATGATAACTAGTGTACGTAGATGAGTAATACCAATGAAATGTTTGCAACTGCATATAACGGTCACATGTACACAAATAATAGTGTTTAGTACACGACCTCTAAAGCGGTTGCTTCTCGGACTATTAACACTCCGAATAGTACTTTAGATGGCTAGGCTAAACTAATATTAATAAACAAATTACTAATTACATTAATAAACAAATTCTACATGGAAGTGTCCAGTCATATAATCTTCAATGCTTAGCTTGCACCAGTCTTTGTGTGCAATAAATTTCTTCTCATATCGTTGCCGAGATTTTGCAGAGAGCAGGTTCGGTGCATTGTTTCTAGTTCGAATTGAAATATTCTCGTAATTTTAATTCTTTAATGATTACGAATGAGCACCCTTCATTTCAGTTGATTTATTATTGCATGTATTCATTTTCTGAGTAAAAAACAAACATGCTTGGTGCAGTAAACAACTAACCAAACTTTCTTCTGTCGTTATGAAACCATGACGTCATTTTTCGGCTAATAATATTAAATTTACTATCTAATCGAGTAATATACTGTCAAGTTATATTAGGATTATATGAACGTTTCATGCAACCCGTGCGTATTCCTTTACGCCACTCGTGAAAATTAGCGCAAACACTATAACTTATGCGCTAGGTATTCACTCCCACCACAATCTGAAGTTTATAAACTTGTTACATTCACAAGCTTTACCCAATTTAACTTACTTATTTCGCTATTTCACCAGATAATGCGTTAATTCTTTTTTCCTCTTAATTATTGATTTCAGTGTTTTATAACGCAGCTAACCCGATACGTTTGTGGCTAAATTTTGTGACGAATCCGGCTCCACCTAACGGCGGATGCTTACGTGTCCTTCAGTACTCGCCAGCAATTCATTACAGAGCGAAAAGGTTTGGGGAGCCTTCGAGACGGGCCCAGACACTTGTGGACTAGTCATTTACCCCCGCCTCCCGCGAACATTTTGAAACCCCCTCCCATAGCCATACAAATGCAAGAGGGGTTAGTGAATGAGCTCTTTGTTGATGCCATATTAAGCGCTGTTTTCTGGGTGAGATTTCACGTACAGTGAGAGCTAGTACTGCGAGATTCATTTCACCGCTATTCGCACAGGGAACTGAAATGAAAATAAGTTTACACTATCAAAGTTAGGTGACGGTGAAACTGAGTCACACTAGGAAAGTGAAATGTCATTTAAAAGTGAATAAAGTCACAATATATCATTAAATGGCGTATAAATCTGGATGTAAAAATTTCAATCGTGCGTTTGTATAAGTAATTAAGATGTCAGGTAGCCTTTATTTAATGGGACTTAAGTTATATCATATACCGGCGTCATAACGATAGGTTCAGCAGCGTTCTAAAGAAAATGTAATAATTATAATCGCACTCCCACAAACGTGTATCTTTTAAGCGAGTTTTTTATTTCAGTCGAAGCAACTTATCAAACTAAAGCTTACCAGAAAATGGTGTTACAGTTCCGGTATCCAGATTAGTGTGGTTCTTAATCTAGTATCATAAACTGATTGTGATGGTCTTAATCCTCTCAAATGAATTTGTGCACTTTTATATTAGAACTCTTTAAGGCAGAACATGATGATTGAATTAAAATATAGGAAACCCCTGTTATATAGGCTGGCAATATTTCCTATTTCATATTGGTTTGCTTTCCTTATTAAGCATGTTTATTTGTATTAGGGAGGTCCGAAGCTCAATTTCGGTAGATCACCCACTCTCCCTTAGGGTTTTTATGATTTTCCCTGTACAGTAGGTGATTCTTAGGATGGTTTCTCATCTACCATGGTTTCCTTTCACTCATTTCCCCTTAATTCCGTGTCCTTTTGTTAGGTGTTTCTTGGTGATGATGATTGGGGGACTAGGGTGCTCAACTTCTAGGTTATCAGCACCCTTAAAAACTAAAAGCGGCAGGTGTTCAGAGTTAAAATCACGAGGGAAATTATCAGAGATAAAATAAAAGCCAAAATAAGAAACAAAATGGATATTAAAAAGTATCCAGTGCTAAAAAATCAGTAAAAACGATAAACTCATTGTGACAAAGGATCAGAGGACTTTGGATGGAGGGGTCGTTCATCGCCCTCTTGAAAAGTTCCAGTAGTGTTACGGGTCTTCCAGCCTAGAACCGTTAGGGTCTTCCGCACATCTCTGTCGTCTGTCCACCTGCGACCTATCTGCCGTATTTCCTCCACTTCATCTCCTTCCTCCTAGTAGGGAGTAGTAGTAATAGTTCTTCCGCAGATATCTTCCTCCCTAGTGCATGCGTGTGCGTGCGTGTCTGGTAGGCTCGTGGTGAGCCTAGGTGTTGTTGCTGTGTACCTACCCTGGTAAGGGTTTAACCACAGGAATGAGGTGAAGGTTGAGGTTTTAATTTTGGAGGTTTCGAGTGTTGGTGTTAAGGAGGTAGCGCTGGTAGGCTCCTCGAGCGGTTGCATTCCCTTCCTAGTATACACCTTATGCGAGTTAAATAGCTACGTTTTCTGTTAAACTGCTGTTCAGTCTTTAAACAGTAATAGTGAAGAACATTGTCAATGTAACTTAATTAGCAACAAACCTTTTCATACTTGGATCTTTTGTTGTTGTTTACTCATGATGCATTGTTAATAATATGGCTCGACAATAGCTAAGCTGTACCTCAGCAATACCTTAAGATTTTAACGGAAGGTCTAGTAAATTCTTAATTTTCTAATTTTTAAAACTACAGTGTTAAATTTTTGTACGCAATTTTAAGCGTAAAAGCCCATATTTGGAAAACATTCATTTATAAATGTCAAATAGCTGTGAGCTATTAAAGATATGCATCCTTTTAACAAATATATTCATTGCAACTTTAAACATGTGCCATGAAACCTGTTATGCAGAACCAGAGATTAGTTTAGAAAAATTGAATGTGCTGAAACTGTAATACGTAAACTATAAATGTATAAAAAAGATTTGATAAACCGCATACACAAAATTAAAACATTTATTTCTATCTACTACGCATGCTTTATTTATTATTTTGAAAAAAAATAATTTTAATGGCGAAATCCAAGCTTTCCTCGTATTATGGTTTACAGAATTATGCAATAAAAGCCTCAGCATTCTAGCATGTGGCTTTTAGAGCTTACGTAATTTCAAATGTATATAAATGCAATTAAAATTAAACAGTGACAAAATCTCTAAACTGTTGCAAGCACTATGGTAGAGAATTGGTTCAGGCTTTAAATATAGCATAATTACAGTACCTTGTGATGTGTAAAACCCTAGCTTTAGTAGAAATAAATTGTATAATGGTAGGAAGAATAATTCAGTTACTCAAGCAACCTAAAATACTCGAGCTAATCCGCTATTCTGTTCCAAGGTTGACATTTGCCTAAAATGACCCAAAATTTCACCTAGTACTCCACTTGAAGTGTACAAAAATGTGGCATTGCAGGCGAAAATGTTCTATATGTTTATTCTTATCATGTGTATGAGGAAATAAATACCATAGATGCAGACATACCTAAAGTAAATGTTACGTCACGCCAGAAATAAAACAGTAAAAGCACATCATTTAGAGTATAAGAATAGGCAGCTATCGATAGAAAATTTCATAGTGGTGATAACCTTAAAATTGCCAAGAAAAATCATTTTAATTTCACTGAAATGTGAAATGGATTGCAACATTTAGCAGTTTTTATGTACACTTAAGGTTGTTTAGTATAAACATTACTTTAAAACCCAAAATTACCAGCAATCTTGCCTCCTTATGGCCCTTTACATATGTTTCTGCTGCGTCATCCATAAACTGCAGTTAAATAGAATCGAACAGCCAGGTTTTCTCCCCGTTATTGCTCCCTAACTCAGTGAAAGGAGTTATTAAATATTTTCTTTTACTCATCGCATCTGGAGATTTTGCTCAAGAAGTCATTATTGCTAGGTATAAATTCTTTCCCACCAGTAAAGTAATATCCTTTAATTGCCGCTTGTACATTAATGGTTTCCTTCTTGGCATTGTACTTATCTCCATTAAGAAACCTCTTAGGCCCTGTATTGTGGACAGCCACACTCATTACTTCTTGTAGCTGCAATATTATGTTGATGTTATCAATGGGAAGTTCTATTTCTTCGTATGTTCTCTATGTATTACTTTCAGTAGTACACTGATTCTAGAAATTCTTGATTTACTGAGAAGTAAATGTGCAGGATTTTATCTGAGAGCAAACGATTACCACAAAATCCCAAGGGTAGTTTCGGCATATGTGCCCTATGTTGACCACACTCGTAACTATAGTACCTCAACCGTTGCTTATCTCTTCACTCAGAACAGGATTAATGGTGTGTGACGTTTGCATTCTGATGTAATCCTGGACTTAGGATATTTTTTTTCAGTTTCCCCTGGCTAATAGCAGAAATCTGTGATTATATAATATACAATTGCCTATCCCGTTTCCTTTTATTTTGTTTCCTTATCACGTTTTAGATTCAAAAAATCAGGCAGGTGGACAACGGCCGAGGCGTGTGACCCTGGAATTTGCTTTGAGGAACTGCCTGCTGTGACATCCGGTGTGTGATGTTCGTTCCGGACCTCTCCATGTGGAGAGGGAGTTCTGTATAAGTGTCACACCGGCGTTAGATTGTAATACAATAAAACATCTACATTTGGACACGCCTTTATATTAGAACCATATTGGACTATTTCCTTGGAACGGGACAAACTGCTTAGTGTTTACATGTCCAATAGAATCCGTATGCGGAACGCCTCTGAATTCTATAATTAAGATATCTCCTATGGTTCTATCTTAAACATGTTTCACGTTCCTATATTTCTGCTATGTATCTATCCGTTAGGCTTAAGTGGTATTGATCCCCTTTTGCTTTATAAGGATACTTTGCTGAGTTTAATGAAAAGCGTTTTTTTTTCTTTACAATAGTCAACTCCTATCTACATTGTTGGAACTACTCAAACGCACCGAGGGGTTTTGTTCTTTTGTACCTGTAATGTGGCTAAATTTGAGAGAGGTACATATTGAGTGGTACTCTTCCCTTGTAACCTTTAACACAGTTTAATAAAAGGGGTTTTTCTTTGCATTCTGAACGTATTTCTAACGTAAGTCATGGAACTATCCACACTATTTCCATTGTTGGAACACTAAACAGAAGGTCTGCAGAGTAAAAGTCAGTCTCTGTAGAGGTGTTTAGATCGAAAGTATTTTTCTTTAGTGTGTACACTGAGTTAATTGTATACTGCACACTGTATCAAAATGAATAAGCATAAGTTGATGGAACTAACCACTGGCAAGAAAAAGTTATTGATTAATTTGTCCCATTGATACATACAACAGTTATTTCACATTATGTAACTTACACTAATTTGTTTTCTACGCACACACACATACACACACCTCTTCGTTGAGACAGCCAGTTAGGTTGAATTGTATTGAAACTTTGATGTCTAGGTTAGATAGGATTTTCAGCAAATTGAGATGCTGGGGACCCCCCTACACACTAAGTCTGCTCTCCCAAATGTGGTTGCTCTTTCAGTCCGCGTTATCCCTTACTACCAGAGGTTCCAGAGACACAATTTTCCTTCACGTGTGCTTCAGTGCCGAAATTCTGTTTCCTAATCCTATTCTACTCTTTTATAACTCTCCACTACTAATCCTGACTTCTCTCACTGATAGTCTAAGTAGTTGAGGTACGGACTCATGAACGGAAGGTCTATGCTAGAATTCTGCCAGCACGATCCTTCCTGACGGAGGTGTTTTTCAGGTATTCCTCAGTCACTATAACTGGCAAATGTCGGTATAGTACACTAAACTTAGACCTTGAACGTCTCCTTGACATTATCTTTCCAAACTTATCACTTAATTTCAAGTATTATCATTGTCCACTGCCTGTGGTGCCACATGCAGCAGGAACGGGCGATAAATGCAAGTCTAAACCTGACTGTCACGAGTATAAGAATGACCTGTTGCCACGTCTCTTTCTGCTCTCGATGTCAAGAAATGGATCAGTCTGCTATAAGTACAGGGAAGCAGCACTGCAATGGTGTATTCTAGAAATGGAATGAAACCGCTCTTTCTCGATACCGATATTCATTAACTCGATGCTTAGTAATAACGTAGGTTTTTCGCGGTTAACGTAGACTTTTACGATAAAATTATTCCTCATATTTGTTGGTTTGACACATTGAGTTTCGTAAAAGCTAAGGTTTCGTCCGTAACTGTGGTACACATTTAAGGAACGGCGGACTTGTTTTATATCCGTGAATCCTTGTATAAGCAGCTATTACTGATCGTCCAAAAATGCAGGAACTTATGACAGGGAAAGGAGGGGAAGATTGCTAAAGTAACTTTCGGAGAGAAAGTCTATTTACTAACTAAAGTACATTTGTGTTATACAAGTGCTTATACATTCCAGCTACTTCTCTATTAAGTCTAACACAATAATACATTATTTTGGAAAATACCTTGGTTTTCTCGTTTATTTAGGGCAGGCTGTTCCAACTCTGCTCGGCTGAGTGGGAATTCTTGTCATAGGTCATAGCAAAAATGCTTCATTATCCTGTGACGGCAGCGTTTCCTGAATTCCGAGCAGTAAGGTATGTTCTAAATATACTCCTGCGAATCGTGGGGACTATATGCTCTGGCACACACCCAAGATGAAACAGCCCTATCTAGGGATATCGTATGCTACTGCAAATCACATGGCCAACCACTATTTGTCCTCGACAAATCTTTTATGTTCAGAAGTTTCTGTTTATTCTGCATTTTATTGTCTCTATATGCACCATTCAAAATGTTACCGGCAAACTTTCAGGGTCTAAAGAGGGATGAGAATAGGAACACCTTGACATACAGAGTAATCAAAAATACTTTTACAGCTTTTGGGGATGGATTCCTGACATCGAAATGGATTCATATAACATATGCTCTAAAACGCTTCCTTTTCGCGTTATCAAATGTATTAATGAAAAGCCACCTTCAACGGTTTTTTGGGTCCAACCTAATAGCTTCATTTACTCATTCATAGAAAGTATTGACACATTTTACCCTGCAGAGTTGGCCTTGTGTTGCCCTGGCTACTTGTTAACATTTCTCATTTATCAGGTATGTAATACATACCCCAGCACGCTTTAGAGGTGCTGGCTTTCCCAGACTTATTAGAAAACGTGTCTCTGCAAATAAGAAGACACGTGGCTAATGCACAATGCTCTAAAAATGTCATTCTCATTGTTTGAGAAATACTGTCTGGTATGTAGCATGACAAATTGATAAATGAAGGACGACCAAAGCATGGCCTGCATGTTCCCCCGACCTCAATCCTTTGGATTTTTATCTTTTGTGTGCACCTTAAACCATTGCTTTATGCAGCAGACATCCTAAATAAAGAAACTCTTAATCTACGTGTAATGGAAGCCCGCGAAATCATGTGACACCGACTAGGAGTATTTGACATTCTATGCTTCGACAAGTGCTTGTGTATCTAGACGCAAGAGGAGAACATTTAGATCGTTTGCTATAAGTGGTGTTTGTATTGAGCACCTCCTAACAAGCTGACAAAGTCAAAAATAGAATACTGTGTCACTTTAAAATGTTTTGATTATTAGCATTTTGAACATCAATAAATCGAGAACGAAGGGTTTTGGGCCATGCGTTTATCTGAAAATTTTTTTCTTATTTTGATGTTAGAAACGTTTCGCAAACTTTGAAAAAGAATGTTTAATCATCCTGTAGAATACCCATGGTGTGTGAGAGAGAGCATACTGTAAAATTACAGTAATGATTCTTCATTTCAATATTCATACTGTTAAATATAAATAAATGAATAGCTAATATCAATGTGTTACTGATTTCTACTTTAAAATGCGTAATTTCACTTGCACAAGTGCGACAATACCCACCACTGCAGTACTTACAAGCTTATGAGCTTTGCTTATTTGTTAATCTACTCTGTCAGGGAACATCAGTCCACCACGGATACCTTCTTTTTAACATGAAGAATCATACGCTACAGCAAGACAACCAAGAGTTAGCTGCAGTAATAGCGCAACCATTAGAACGTTCGGCTGGTAGTGCTCAGCTCAAACCATGAATATGAAAGGTGTTAAACTTGTCTCTTTTATAAGGTGGCTATATCCTGATAGCAGTGGATGCGAAACGTTTAGCCTCCTTGGAAAAATAAAAAAAGAAGCTCCTTGAATGGCGAGAGCCTTCCCTTTCAGAAATCTGTTTGGGCAGAACACTCTGCTAAAAACAAATACTCAAGGGCTGTCCTTTAATCAGTCTGTTTACTTTAATAAATATATGATATCTTCACAAGTGTTCTACTCCGGGAACAACGGAACTATTCGCTGGGACAATGGACCACCACTTGGAGAAAATTTTCAAACTCGAAAATATCTACTGGTTGGAAGCTGCTGTATATTATGTTGTCAATTACGATTTTCCCAAGGCGAACAAAATGTCAGGGCTTGGCAGAGCAACATATAATATCTGCAATAGTTGTGCCGTCGTGGAAACGTCTTATAAGCCAGCGGGCTAAGCCGTCGTGCGCTCTATTTGGGACTGGGAAGTATGTGTTATATATTATGGGATACAAGAGTCTGACATTGGAATTTCAACAGTACGATAATGGATCCACTGACATAGAAAATCTTTGCCACATATTTTTGGATACTGCAAGTTGAAGACGCAACGAGTCTACCGACCTTTTAGGTCTTTATCTGGAAAGCAATCTGGGGGTTGGAGATCTCTATACTTGGATCCCGAATACCATTATTTTTATCACGAACTCTGGTTTAACAATGGACTTTTAGCTTTTATATTGGGTTTTAGCTTTGTCTAATGCCATCAGTTAATTATACTCTTAATTATAAGGGCGCTAATGACCATTGAAATTGAGTCATCGGCATCAGCATCATTATCACCATCGTCATCCTTGGATCTGCCGCATTTACAAAGACTCTAGATGCAACAATTAAAGAAAAAAAAAACAAAAAACATGAAACAAATGAAAATATAAACAGAATGAAAAGATAAAATACAGAGTTTAAAAAATATATTTTAATAATAGTAAGAAAAATTAAATAAATTGTGAACTACAAAATTAAGCAAAAATATTATTTATTTATTAACTTGTTTTTTCATTATGCAAAAATAAATAGTCTACGCGATATAATGGCGCCAAATTATATAAAAGAGCAAAAACAGATAAGTCAGTGCTTAAAATGAAAAGAAAAAAGAAAGAGAAAAGAAAAGCGTATGACCCTTGAATGATTTGACCGAACTCGGGCATTTTAGGCTATATGTAACGGATTACGGCACGATACCCTGGAAGGAAATAATCTTAGAAACCCTTAATACACTTTTAAAAAATCTACAGATAACAGTTTGATCACTAAATTGTGTAATTACTCTTAGTTTTAAGTGTATAAATATTTATAACCAATTTTGTCGTGTATGTTAAATCTGCAACTCCTGTTTTATATTCTCCAATTGGTATCATTATTTTCATTTTAATACCGTCGATAACGATACACAATGTTGTTAGTGAAATTACAATAAGCACATTTTTACCGAACTTCTTACTTAATTGTGTTACAGCTACAGGTCTATATATAGACAAACATTTTCATTGTTCATTTTTAAATGTTGCAGAATCAGGTTCTGACAGCGGCAGAAGACCCGTGAATTTGTTTTCTGTATTTCTCTGTTGTGTCCATTTTAAAAAGAGATCCGCACTTCACTGTGGGAAATACACTGATCGTATGACTCACAACATGGGTTCATACTCACTACTCGACTACGATATGAATGATGGTGTCAGTTGACATCCGCAAGACTTGGAATCCGAAAGGACTGAAAGAAAGGTGATAGTGGGAAAGTACAGTTGCATAATGAAAACGTTACTAACCTTCTGCTGTCTTCACATTAGTTTTCTCGGAAGCAGCACCTCCTCGTATATTTTCTTCACCAGACTGTACTGCCGATGTACCACCCACTTGTTGCGCAACTGTTCATTTCCTCTTCCCACCGAACACATTTATATCATGATCGACTAGTGCGTGGAAAATGTAATTTGTGTGTGACTGTATAGCCATAGATCAACGCAATGAAAAAGGTCTGAAATTCTGACTCGTTTCTGCTTGATTCGCATGTTGTGAACAATGGAGTGAGAAACGGTTAAGAGCGAGTCACTTACCAATCCAGGAGATGAAGCATTGCGACGTAGTGCGTCAATTAAATTAGCTTCATTCACAACTAACTTAAAGTTAAATGTTACAAAAACACTTTTTTCCCTTCGCCCGTTGTTGTCATGTTTCAATTTAGAATTAAGATATCGAGGGAAATGGTTTCCACCGTAACGTGTAAGGGTCACATTCAAGAGCTCCTGGTTTCGTTTCCTGTTGGCTGTCCATTGTGGTCTTGGGCTTTCGTGATTTTCCCTGGCCTGTAGGCAAATGTGGGAATGATTTTTTTTTTTCCTACGATGATTCCTTTCCATCATTTCCGTTTCGTTCTGTATCCCTCTCATCTTTCAGGTGTGCTTATAGGTTCTATGGCGTATGGCGGTACCGTACAGATGGTGCGGATGCTTGCTCAAAGAGAAGAGTTTTCCCGTGGAAACTAGAGAGCTGCTTGTTAAATGGGTTACTCCTCGCTCACTCTGTGTCGGGTCTTCGAGTCTGGAACTATTAGGGACATCAGCGCGTCTCTGTGGCTTATATGTATGCGACCTGGAACCTCCAGTGTTTCCTTCCCTTCATCCTTTCGTCCTGAGGTTCTGATAGCCACAATAGATTATGCAGATCGCAGTGCGCGAGGCCCTTCTCCTCCTTGCCATCCCCTAGTGCCTTGAATTGTCTCACCTCCCCATGCTGCACTGGAACCTGCTACTTGCTCCTGCTGCACTGTCCGGGTTCGGTTTTCGCGCCGTCCCTAGGCTGCCACATGTGTTCTATTCTCTGTATCTCTTGGCAAGATGTAGGGATAAGGAAAACTGGAGGAAAATGTATTTACCACAATCCTTTACCACCACGAATCCAGAGATTGGACGCTACTGGCAGGCATAGAAGACGCGGAGGGGCTAGCTAAATCTCTACTTAAGGCGGAGTTGAAGGAGGAGATAAAAAAAATTAAAAAAGAAATAATAGTGCTGTTATATTTTTAATGTTATCTTCATCATTCATTGTTAGTGTTGTATTTGTTTATTTCTTCTTGTTTACCATGACAGGGCACAACAATGCATCGGAATACGCTTTATCATTGTTCTCTGGGTCGTCTAAAATTTTAAGATTGAATATATTTGTCTTTTTATTTTTGTGTTCACTCTTTTCTGTTTCCTTTAATATTGCTTGTCATTTTGTGTGCGTGTTTGTGTATATATATATATGAATTTAAATAAATGTTCTTATTTGTTCATTAAAAAGGGACGAAAATTGATTTAAGTATTCTTTGGTCAGAATCTACTGAGACAGTGGAAGGGGGACTCACGTAGCCGACCTAGGCTTGTGTCTGTAACTTTGCCCTTTTCAATGTCTCAAAAGACTGACAAAGCATACTGTGACAGTGTCGCACAAGGCCGCTTTCACGAAAGCGATGCGCCGGTAACTGGAAGCCTTGGAACGCAAGAGAACAGCCGGTACATGCTAGAAGCGTCCAGAAACGTCGGCTTCCACAATTTTACAGAAAGTCCTGGGACGTCATTTCTAATTATAAAAAGAAGAAAACTTGCAAGCCAACGGAATGTGTTGTGAGTCGTGACTGGAGTTACCTCGCAGTGGCATGCGAGCAGCGACTGTCTAAACTTCTAAGTGACGAGTGAATTGTTTGCAGCAGTGAATTATAGACTTTGTTTGTAACCAATTTTTGAATCAATAAAGACATTTCTCACAATATGTTAGTCACACATGTTAGTCAACATTGTGTTGTAATTCCGTTTGTCAAGCGCAAATTTAATATAACTGACAATACTGTATTCTGGGAAAGAAATATGGTAGTTAAAGTTTCACGGATAGGAAAAGGTACTGAAGATTAATTTCCAAGTATTAGAAGGACTTCAATGCCACCTTATATACTCCGGTTCCTGTGAACTCACTATTGCCTGGCAGTTGAAGCACGAGTATTGAATGAATTACGGAAGAACGTCCCTAGAGGAAAATGATTTATATTGACCGGCGGTCTAAAAGATACCGTATCAAAACTATGCGGAATGTCAAATTAACAAGCGCAGCGATATTAAAATCTGTGTATGTTTATGTCTCCTGAATGCATACCGTAAAACAAAACACTGACAGATCTCTATCATCAAGCTCAGTTATTAACTTTCCGGGAACATGCTCTTACCGTAATAAAAACGAGTCATAAATAAACGAACTTCTCAAAATTATAACGGTAAATGAAAATGCCAATGTTGCCAGACTCTGCTAATAAAATGCTCTCCAATATTTTTAAATTGAAATGTTTTGTGGGTCTCTACAGATGTATCACTGTTTACTGGCTGCTCTAAAGTAGAGCGTAAACTAATTCAATTGAAAATATATGCAAAACGTTTCCAGTAAACATGCATCCGCAAATGAGCCGTGTACAATAATTAGAGATACATTGCTAGTATTCGCTAAGACATCTGTGAACCAGGTTTGTCAATTTCACGGATATTCCGTCAAAATTTATGTGTTTTTTTTTAGTTTTATCGCGAGTAAAGGTGTATTTAACGGATGACAGATTTTTTACGGAAATTTTAGGATTAATATGAGTGAATCTAATGCTTTCATTTAATTAATCTCTCAAGCACATGTATACAGTGTACATAGCAGCTATATAGAGTATTGTGTTTCAACCAAAATTCGATACCGAGATTGCATCGGAAATAAATGTTTTATGATCCCCTAAATAAAAAAGAAACAAAGAAGCGTTTTTAGAAAAAGGTCCTCAAATGTGTGTGTCAAAATTTGGTATTTAACTTCAGTATCTTCTAAGGATATGACATGAATACTTTTAAGGAAATCTTCCCATTCCAAGCTACACCTTACATGGAAAGTGTTACGAAAAATTTTAATTTTCTCAAAAATGGCTCAACGATTTTGGTTAAAATACCGCATATTAATGATACTTATACCACAAATAAAAAGTATATCTTAGATTTTCTGGGAGCATTCTCTGAAATCCTCTTCCTTCTGGATGGTTTTACATAACTAGTAAAGCATAGGAGAAAGAAAAAAACTTACTGCACAAAAATATAGATCTCGGCAAAACACACAATTTGAGTCCTATACATTCTTTTCAGGATTTAACCGGTTCCGAGTTATTCCTTGTTATTGATGTCAATGTTGAAATGCTTATAATTATCTCAGACAGTATGCCATCCCTTGTTTTACTCTTGGCCATGCAAAGAGAATCGAATTTTTATGTCAATTGCGGAGTGACAGCTATTAAAAACTGAACTATCGGCTTAACCTAGTGTGTTCCCTCACTTCGTTCTTCTTATAAGGAGCTAAGTAATAAGACCATTTATGCTAATGTTTACCTTCATTAGCATGAACTAGATAGACGAAACCGAGAAAAATGGTCCTTATGGAACAGAGTACGGGCACAAGAGAAATGCCGAAGCAAGCAAATTTCTCAAAACGAGGAAAATAAATTAGTTAAAACTAAGAAAGTGTGGTTTTATGTGTACAGGAGCTTAGACACACCATAATAATAGTAGCAGTAATAGTAATAGTAGTAGTAATAATAATAATAATAATATATAATTATTATTATTTTATTATTATTATAACAACGACAACACAAATTTCGGGCTTATTTTGAATGATGCAACCAGTGGCCTCCGGGTCTTCCTCGCAGTAGTTGGCTGCGAGAGCCTAGCTCATAGCCACACGGAGAGTACCTGTATGTGCAGTACAGTGCATGGTGTTTCAAATCGACACTGAACCAAGATGTGCACATTGCTCCTCAGATCCTATTTGATACGAAAATATAGTTTTCAATGCCAACAAAGGTAAAGAATCTCATGGTCAGCATGGATTAGCCAGTTACACAGGAACAAAGCCGCGTGCCTAGCCCATGCTTTTGGAGCTAACGCAGGTAGGTTGGGAAGCTCCGATTCGCGTGCTATAGCATTGTTTTCGTAGGCATACCGACATGTTGCATAATGTTTAGCTAAAACTAAGGGACCCTTTGTCTGGCGAAATCCCGCTAAAGAACCTAAACATTTAGTTACTATTTATCCAAACAAATTATTCAAAACCCGTGTTTTACCTGGAGGTGCATCACGGGATATTTACATTTGTTGAACACCACATTTTTATATAATTCTATTAAAACGTGGGGAAGATGCTCCTGAGGCATTCTGCGACTGTGTTGAAATGTATCTTCAGATCTATTGACAGGGGAATGGAACGTAATGCAGCTGGTCAATCCGCTGCAATCAGTCACCAAGTGTAGAGCCGGGAGTCTTTTTAGGGCAGCTGAGAATGGAGAAGCCTTTATGTTTATTTTGTCGTGGCAGGATTAAAAACGGCCATGATTTGCAAGGAATTAGGTGGATTTGGTGAGAGAGATAAGGACATTCTGTGAGGTATATTGGGGATGAAATGTTTGGTTGATAGACTTTATGGGATCGAGTGTAGATGGAAGTCCAAATTGTAATGTAATATTCAGTTTACAGCTGCTCGGCCCCAGTTATGGGAACAGATTTGTAGCCTAACGTAGTTTGTGAGTGCCTACATCTTCGCGAGGTAGTCGGCTCTTTCGTTCCCACGTAGTCCTGCATGACCTGTGACTCAGTGGAGGGTAACATTTGCCTTATTGATTGTGATGGATTTTACTCTGAGTTAAACGGCCAGACTACAGACTGAGCAGTCTAAATCTATTCATCCTACTCCAACAAAAATCTCTTTCGAGGTATTTATGGCCAAGATAAACCCTTAGTTATTAGTTTATTCTTCCAACAAATTTTATTGTAACAGGCAACGAATGAAGCGAAATACCGGGAAAATAAGCTCAGATACACAGGTCGAAAATACAATATTTTAACTCTAGTCTTATTGAGGATGGAGGCAATAAACTGATGACAACCGAGACAAGAGTACCATCAGAATACCACCAAAGTATTTTAGATAAAGTGAAAAAAATACTAAATTTCTTTTGCAGGAGACAAGAAGTTCATTTTTACTGTATTTAGCTAGCAATACTAAATGAACCATTTGTACTTTTAACAAGCTCTTCTTAATATTCACAGTAAGTTATTGAGAGTTTAGTAGTATGATAACTACAAAATCATCGGGGTAATAAGTACATTTACTAGTGGTTAGGCCAAAATACGTATATTTAGCATTCAATAGCAACCTCGAAACTATCCAACTCATAAGCAGTGTCCTGTAAGCTAGATTTGTGGATAACGACCAAGTAGAAACCGGTTGTTTTCATGACACGTGATTGCCATGAACACACTCTGAGTATGTGAGCATTGCAGACTAGTGATTCATGTGCTGCCTTATCCCAAAATTATGTAGTTTTCAATGATATAGAGAACATACCTAAAAGGGTTTCGGAGTTGCTAAAACATAATGTAGACCAGTCCAAGAGTTATAATCGTTCGGTGTCGTTTCGAAACTGTCGTATAACGTTTCCGGCATGATGTGAATAAACAGCTGCCTGTTGAATGCACTTTCTCTGTATAACCACTACAGAATGACATGTGTATATTATGTTGGGATTTCCTCAAAAGAAATTGCGTATGAAATCAGCGAACTTATTTATAAATTTCCTAATATCATCCTAACAAACCCCCAATTTATTGCTTGTTACATAAATGCCAACTAAAGGGATCCGGGCTGGATAAAGAAGAACAAAGTTCTATCCGAGTAAAAATTAGACCGAAGAGGTTGTCGTGGAAAAAAATCGCTTCCTCACATTCCAGGGTCTTTTTATGACTGGCCTTCTGTTTCTCTAGAGCTAAATCCATGTGAGGATTACACTCGAAGAGTCCTTAAAGAAAACCAACAAAATACACTCTTGACGAATTGGGATAGGATATTCGGCGTTAATTTTCTAATATTTCAGTTGCAGTAATTCGTCAATAGTACATTCAGCATTTGCCAAACGTATATATGCGCAGATAGGCATAATCTCGAACACCTTTTATAACGAATGGTGGGTATAAAATATTCATATTGTTTCGCATCTTTAGCATTATCTAGCGAAAATGCCATATTACGTTCCGCCGATATTGCACGAATAAACCCACAGAGTATTGCTGTGCAAGCGGCGGTCTTCTAATCGTGTTATTCAAATGAATCTGGGTATAAATAATTAATAGTTAAATATCTAATCAATGAATATTTAAAGAAACAAGCAAAAAGAAAATATACTTCCACATACATATAGGCAATGCGAAAGAGTGCTTTATACTGTGACGGTATTTGCGCGGTGGTTCTCACGTTCGTCTTAGAATGCGCTGAAGACCTTATTATGCAGAAAATAAAGGAAATACGACTCGCCAAGCCTTGGAACGTGACAAATCATACACGCCAGAAGCTGTTTTCAGAGGCTTCTAGAAAGCTCTTTGACGGAATTTTAGCTATAAAAGGAAGAGTTAAGATCCGTAGACAGTTGTGAGTCAGCCTTCGACTGGAGTGTTACTGTGCAGTGGCGTGGGAGCTGTGGTATGATAAAGCCCTCAACTGTCTATGTCAAAGCGTCAAATGAATTGTTTGCAGCAATAAATTAAAGACTTAATTTGTAACCAATTTTGAGTCAATAAATGCAATTGCTAAAATACTTTATTCTTTCGTAAACAGTTCCATTCAAACCCCTATGTGCAATACAATTGCGATTAACAAGCAGCCATTGACATATTGATGTTATAGGTTTATCTGGAATTTGTTTAGGTAAAAGTGTTTCGAAATTAAAAAGACCGAGTCTCGGCCCACGTTTGGCAGGAAGAAATGATGTACAACTTAGAATTATTCGCTAATGATATTTAATTCTTTACATATTATGATGTTTAAAACTATTAAGCGAAATATCTTACAATGATTAGCAATTTTAATCTCATCAGCCACCTTTAAGCTACCCATCACCGAGAAAAAATTAAACAGTGTGTGGTTAATATTCTCTTCGCTAAATGAACTCTTGGTTATGAGTTATCTTCAGTGCGGTCATGCACGCTGATTCTTGAAGCTCTACTGCGGGCAAAGAGCATGGCATAGTATCAGGCAAGCTGATTGTTGAGTGATGCCGGACCAAGTAAACCTTTGCAGATGGACACCTCAAAGAGTGACCCCTTGTAAGAGCCTTCATTTTCAATCGTATACTCCACGGGAGATCAGTTTCACCATGTATCTATCCAGAATTGTTTTGTTAGATTAGGCAGTGGTAAAACCAGAATGTTTTTTTCCTCCCCTTCCTAGAACGTGCAATTTACAAAAATCCTTATTCAAATAATGTTAAAGAAATAAGAAATAAGTGAATTCTAAAATTCGGTGAAATTTTTCATTCGCCTTTTCTATACTGCATCAATGCAGAATACTATGTCGATCGAGATGGCTTGGCGGTAACGTGAGAGGCTCGTATTCGTGAGATCCCGGGTTCGATTGTGGTCGAACTAAACACTCTGACGTTGGAAATTTTCGCCTGGTTGGCTGATAGACGAATGCTGAGGGGAATTATATATTACCGCGAAATTTCCTATCCACTATTTCCTGTCTCCTCTTATCGTGTTTCGGTTTTGAAGAATCAGGCGAATGGATGACGGGTGAGGCGTATGCCGTAATTTGCTTGGAGACACTGTCTGCCCTGCTGTTTTGTATGTGTCGGAGACCCAGAGACACCTCTTCGTGGATAGGGGTAGGTAAGCGGGTCCCTGGCGTCAGGATGAAATATCTGGAGACGTTAGGGACCCCACCCTGTCGAGATTACCTCCAGAAAAGTGGATGTTCTCTGTGTTATTCGCCTCACTGCTTACAGAAGCCCAATAAGCGATGCACGCTTAAGGGTCGAAACCTTCTCCAATTTCTTGGATTATAACCATAATATAGTGGAGGGAAACATTGTGGAACTCTGTTCTGTTTATTAATACCTTGTGTGTACTAGGTGGCTTAATTGCCCCGTATTTAACATGTGCAGATATCCCTTGGTGCGTGAGTTGCAGAACTCAATAGGACTATTTCAAGTTAAACCCGCTAGGGGAGAACTGGCGGATTTTAACTTGAGATAGCCCCGTTGCATTCTGCAACTCATTTAACGCGTTAAGGAATGTCTGCACACTTCAAATACGGAGCAGTTGGACCACCTGGTATGTATGTATGTATGTATGTATGTATGTATGTATGTATGTATGTATGTATGTATGTATGTATGTATGTATGTATGTATGTATGTATGTATGTATGTATGTATGTATGTATGTATGTATGTATGTATGTATGTATGTATGTATGTATGTATGTATGTATGTATGTATGTATGTATGTATGTATGTATGTATGTATGTATGTATGTATGTATGTATGTATGTATGTATGTATGTATGTATGTATGTATGTATGTATGTATGTATGTATGTATGTATGTATGTATGTATGTATGTATGTATGTATGTATGTATGTATGTATGTATGTATGTATGTATGTATGTATGTATGTATGTATGTATGTATGTATGTATGTATGTATGTATGTATGTATGTATGTATGTATGTATGTATGTATGTATGTATGTATGTATGTATGTATGTATGTATGTATGTATGTATGTATGTATGTATGTATGTATGTATGTATGTATGTATGTATGTATGTATGTATGTATGTATGTATGTATGTATGTAAATATAAACTTTGTTATTGCAAAATTACGAGGATTTTAACCACCACATTTGCAGAATAGGTTCTATGTTACCTTATCCGGCTACCAAACGGATACACCTTTGCGGAAATATCTACCTGTTCATTTTTTTTTCTGTGCGTATACGAAAGGTAGCGGTTTCCGCAATAGCTAAATATAGGTTTTGTACAGAATGAGAGAAAGCGTAAAATGAATGGAACGTAACGATTTTTCATTGAGGCGTATTCAAGAATGAAATTCTCTTTTATCGCAACTCAACCCACCATGATTATTAATATTTCAGTGTAACACGGCATCGCATCGGAAATAACGTTTGACCTGAAAAAATATAAAGCGATGTGAAAAGCATTGCAGTGAACAAGAGTCTGAAATAAAAAGGTCAGTGTGGGTTTTAAAATTTCGGCGACTAAACTCCCATTGCCACATGAATAAATGCTCACTGTTGGACGCAAATGGTGTGCATGAAAAGGGGCATTCTAATTGAGCTGTCAGATACTTTGTTTAATGAACGACTTAGTAAATATTACACGACTGAAATTCTCGAGTAAGACCCTCGCGTTAGTGGTATAACAGGTAGCGTGCCTGCTTAGTAATTCTAAAGGCTCAAATTCGATCGAACAGAAGGTCATTGCCCCATTCATATTACAGAACTAACCGAGATTTTTGTAGTGAAAGTGAATCAAAAATAAAAACGCCTGTGTTTGGGATTTCTGTCTCAGAAGCCCAAGATGGTTTACAAGTTCGAATTCACTAACACTATAGTATATATAATCGCTAGCATATATCGGCGCTCAAAATGCACTAAACGAGAGAACTTACAAAAATGTACAATTTTTCTCTCTTCATTTTTTTTTCTTTCTTTTTTTCTTGAATGCACCCATCGCTGGCAATAAATCTATTGTGTTCCATTCCATGACTTTCTTTACCTATTTTGTAACAAAATATGGCAACAAAATATGGTGACAAAAGCCTATCCTCCTATCTACTACATGTTGAACATTAGCAAAAATTTTTGATAATGTTGAACGCCAGCTTTACCACACATGGCACCTCAGGTGACAACACTGACGACACATGGAATGAAGATGGAGCACCAGTGGAATGAGATGGCGGGGGAAACCGGAAAATCCGGAGAAAACCCTCTCCTGCGCCGCTTTGTCCACCACAAATCCCACATACGGTTCTTTGGGATCCACTTGGTGAGAGGTGAGTGGTCTAGCCACTCGGCTATGGTCCTTCATTAGCAGAAATTGTCTTATTACTAGTTCTTTATAAATAGAAGAAAATATGGGAATACACCAGTTTAAAGCGATAGCCAAATATTTTAAAAGCTAGTTGCTATGTGATTGGAATTCAGTTCTATTTACATGGTCAGAAGTAAAACAAAAGAAATGGAAATGACAAATTAACGTTTGAGAAAACCTCTAAGTATTTTAAAATAGGGACCAATAACACGGAATACATTGGAAATGGTTACCTCCACAGAAAAGTGTATAGGACATAAATTCTGTGTTTTAACGAGATACACATTTTTTGTGCAGTAAGATTTACCTATCCCTTATGGTCTACAAGTTACGCAAGCGTCATCCAGAATGAAGAAGCCTTCATAGGCTATTGCAAGAAAATTCAAGATGTGCATTTTATTTGTAGTGTAAACATTTTATATACGTTGCAATTATCAAAATCCTTACGACTATTTGGGATCAAATAGATATTTAAAGTAAAGAGTAGTTAACGGTGGAGGTATTTTCTTGAAAATTTTCGTATCGCATCCTTGGAAGACACTCAACTTAAATACTAAATCTTGGTATTCACCCGACTGTTTACTTTTGAGTTATGTTGTGCACAGACACACATACAAATAAACACACGAACCTTTTTCTAAAAATGTTTTATTTTTATTCAAGGTTCCATAAATATGTATTTCCGTGAAATCTCGGTATCGGATACCGTCTCTACTTTCTGTGTAAGTACATAGTGTTAGAAAAAGTGTAAATGAAACGTAATTGCGGCCAATATTGTCTTCGTGACATGAAATCTTGATTTTAAGTCATTTAGTGTGGTCATACTCATACATATTAGTAGTCTCGGTTCGGGTAAATTTAATTATCAACGTTTGGCATAGTACCAGACATTTGATCGTTGGGCAGAAGACAGGTCTAAAATCAGCGTTTCAATTTAAAAGTTTACAATTTTTCTGATTAAACACACCATGGGAGAGAAAGCCAAGCCAGGAGTGTTTTAATTTTCGACCTACTTTCACTACAAAACAAAAATCCCAACTCAATCTGTGACAACAATGTGACAATGCTGTTTGGTAAAGGTTCTCCTGGGAATTTCCTTTGTTCTGTAATGACAAATGTGGGATGGCTCTCAACTACTCTTACTAATCGAACAAAAAACAACAGATTATAATAAATACTTCAAACAATTGAAACGCATACTGTGAATGGCTTGAAATAAAACACGGTGCGCCACCAAGGTTCTATACTGGGTCCCTTATTATTTTTACTGTGCATTAATGATCTACCTGCAGTTATAAACAACATTGTTTATCCAGTTCTTTTTTGTGGATAAGCAAGTATTATAATTCATTTCGTTTCGTAATCGGCTTACCCTCCCCGTATTTGTAGGACCGGCACCACCCTAACACTTACATGCCAATGCCTAAGAATCAGAAGCCTGTCGTAGAGCCAAAGGCACGAAACCACATAATGGAGAACCTGTTACGAGGGGTCGGCCCGTAGCCAGGCATGAGCATGAAGAAGTGAATTCTATGAAAGGTAGGCGAAATGGATGATACCCAAGGTAATTATGAAGCAATTGGTGGAACGAGTGGCCGGGGAACCCGGAGCAAAACCCAGACGCCGTTTTGTCCACCACGAATCCCATTTGCGGCGCTCAGGATCAAACCCGGGCCAACTAGATGAGAGGCGAGCACTCTAACCACTCAACCACGGCGCCGCCTCAGTATTACAATTAAAGAACACAAAACCAGTCAGCTACCAGATTCAACTAATAAAACAGCATACTAAATAATTGGTTTGGAAGGAACAAAAGTTGTATTCTTTTTGAAAAAAAACTAACTACATTACTTTCTGCACAAACGCAAAAACATTTTCAACTTAAGGATAGTATAAGAAAGTAATCAAATTGCAGAAGCTAACAATATAAAATTCCTGGTTCTTATTGTAGGTTGTAATATGAATTTGAAATGCCACATTGATTATATCTTACCCAAACTAAGCTCTGCATGTTTTGCAATCAGGTCATTAATTTAGTTTATAACTAAGACAATTTATTATGCTTATTTCCATTCATTAATGACCTATAGAATAATATTCTGGTGGAATTCGGTAATGCCAAAAAGTTTTACTGTGCAAAAAGGTAATAAGAGTAATGGCAGGGGCAAGACAATCAAATTACTGCAGATCACTATTCAAAATATCTGGAATTTTGCCATTAGTCTGCGAATATATTCTATATCCAAGAAAATAATATAAAAGTGGAGATATGCATAAAGAGACTACACATAGACAGGACTTGTATAGACCAAAAAGGTAATTTGCAGACATTGCAAAAGGCAATCGTATAGTTTTCTTTAATTCACTTCCATCTTCTATAAAGGAATTGTATATGAACAAAAACAAGTTTAGTTCAGAATTATAAAGATACATTACTCACACCATCTATGCAGAGAAGAATGTTATTGAATAAAAAAAAACTAGTAATAATTATTGTAGTATTGTAAATAGAATATACATGAATATTCTAAAAATACATACCCTACGAATTTGGTTTTCAGAAACAGACCTGTAATTTTTAACTGTACAAAATTGACACCTCTGAAAATTCAATGTCAGAGTTAATATTTGTAACTAAATTTATTAATAATTATCAAGAGCAATCAATGAATGAAATTTCTTAATCTCTGACTTGATCTACAAACTAGAGTTGGACTTGTGCCTAACTTCAAAACAGGATCTTCAGATTCTAATGCAGTGTAATGTAAAGAACCCAAGGCTAATTTCAGGTATCGTCAATAATAGTTATTTTCAACATCACTTAATCGTATCTGTAAAACTGATATATGACGAACATTAAGGGTATTTGATATTGAGCTTTTATAAAACTTTTTAAAGCATTATGGAAATTTTTTCAAACATTTTAAGTGGAATTGCGGTTTTGTCCTTCTGGTAATTTAAATTTATAATCGCAGAACCTAAACAGAAGTTCATAAGTTTGTAACAATAATATGTGGTATTTTAAAGCTTTATTTTATCTTAATGTTGTTTTCTCACCTGAATTGCTAGTACACATTGCTTGAAAGTTATGAGGAGATACTAAGGAGCCTTTCTTTATATTAAGTATCGATTTTGACTTTGAGATTTGGCAAGTCAATACATGCTACTTTTTGTGTTGTTAAAAGTGTTATTATTTTTCCAAGATACGTTACTGAAATTTTTATTCTTAATCATGAATAGCTTCTTTGATGAATAATCGACAAACTTTTGGGAGTTTTAGTTTCAAAATGTTGCCACGTGGAACACTTCTATTGTGACTATATTTTCATTTGTTTAAAATTATTTCCCAGGAAAATGTTTGCGATACTTAGGTTGAACAAATCTGTGGTAAATTCGCTTATTGGATTTAGTTTGTAGAAATTAACGAGTTCCGTACCCAGCACCAATGAATAATAATAATAATAATAATAATAATAATAATAATAATAATAATTGATAATAATAATAATAATAATAATAATGATAATAATAATTGATAATAATAATAATAATTAATAATAATAAGAGACTAACTAATATAAATCTTACATTATATACAACTTAACACCTGAACTTCAAAAATGGCAGTACAATTACGATTGAAAGGTATGGAATAGACGTTGAGTGTTTCTCAAATAAAAATGAAAGTTTTTTTTATTTTTTCCAATATACTCCGCCTTTAGGTGCAGTCCTATTGACGGCATTTTCCTGTGACGCATATTGCCTATCGACAACAATGTTAACTTGTGTACTTTAGTCGTTAGGTTTCCATTAATTCTTAATTTTTGTTATTTGATCACACAGACACAAACTCACACTCACACGCATACTTCCAGGCTCTGGAGAGGACAGAGAATAATCCAAACCCCACCCCAACAGGGAGTTGAACCCGGAACCACTCAAGATACTTATACATCTCTGAATCTTGAAAAGGCATTTGGCGGATTGGATTGAGGGAAACTTATGGAGGTTCGAAAGAAAACAGGTATGGATTGAAAAAAGAGTTCTGCTCCAAAGTAATCTATAAATTATTACGCCCAGATAATGGACTGTACTTCAGGGAAAAGTAGATTAAGAAGAGGAATACGACAGAACTGTCTTTTATCACCTGTCCTGTTCAACATCTCCCTGAAGAATTTGGCGAGTAAGGCAGGAGTGTAAAAAGAAGAAGAAGAACATGTAGAAGGTGTGCTAATGATATGACATTGCTAGAAGAAAAATCTCCTGTGTTCCATTTGCATGGCTTTTTCGAGCTGCATAAACAAAGTACTCTTACTATAGATTTTATTCTTTTATATACGTTATGCTAATCGAGATAAACGTTAGCAAATTGGTGTTCTTACTTGTTTCCTTGTAAATAGACGGGAAACAAAGAAATGCACTAGGCTAAAGTATTAGTAAAATATTTTAAAAGCTGGTCGCATCGGAAACAGTTGAAAGTCGGTGCTCGCTGCAAGGCGAGCTGCCAAACAAAGATGATGACTTTGCGTTTGAGAAAGTTTAAGTATTGCTTTAATCGTTTTTTCACACAAGCCCTGTGTAAAACTGGAGTTGGATAGGTAGAGTCATCAATGGTCATTTAAACATTAGGATGCACTACACTTTTAATGATAAGCCCATCATTATTTTCTTATTTCTCAAAACAATATTCTTCTTTGTATAAAGTCCCTTTTGGAACAATTTGGACCACATTGTTTTGAGATTTATAATTTAAGACTCTTAGGATTTTAGGAGAATTAGCTATGTGAACATATTGGGCAACAAATATTAAAATACATTTTTCTTTAAAAATATTAAAATTGCAGATACAAAAAATTACTACAGCTTTTGCTCTCATTATATAGAAAAATCCAGACCAACTTTATTTACGTTTAGGTACATTAAAAACATTCTTACCAAATAATATATACTAAACATGGGAAATGTTCCGCAAGGAGCATTTTATTCCAAACAATTGAATTCTTAATTAAAAGAATTAAAAACAAAGCGGACAATACTTAGAGTAAATACCTTAAACTTTGTATATAGATTACCGTACTCAGGTATAGTAAATATACACGATATTGTAGCTCTATCTGTAAAAATATGGAATTCAGAATTTTCACTTGGACCTCCCTCAAGATTTTGGAATTAAATAAAATTCAAAAATACAAACGTTATGATTACTCCAAGAAAGACAAATTAATTACGCTAAAAAATTAGAAATAAGAAATGAATCAAGGAACGCATTTAGTTATGACGTGAGATGCATGCGCCATGAGCAACATGTAAAAAAGTAAAACGGAGAATATTAAAGTCAAATGTAGAAAAAGAAACGTCATCTGTCAAGTCTGAAAGAATCAAATAAGGAAGAGATTAATAAACAGCTTCTTTGTGAGTATGGGACTATATATTGAGGATTTTTTCCCGTTCGAGTGAAGCGATGAAAACCTATAGGGAATATCTTAAATTGCGTTTGTGGATGAAGGAATTAATTAAGCTGTTTTGAAGCACGAATGGGGGAAGAATGAAAATGACGAGAAAAACGAGAGAAATGAGAGATTGAATGGAACAATAGTTGAGAAGAAAGTGCATTCTTAAAGGAGTTGTAAATGGCTATAAAAATCCGGGGGCGGAAGATATCAGAGAGACAACAGTTCATCTGAGGAGACGAATAAATAATGGAGGAAGTGGATTTAGCAGTGAAGCAGCTATTTTTAGACACAGAACATTGTTGATAGATTGACTTATTGGTTGTCCTTAGAAACTTTAAATTGAGCACTCAGAATAGTATCCTAAAAGAAATGTAGAATAGCTTTCAACTTCAGTGCAAAATTACGTGGAGAAAGTAAACTTAAAGGTTTGTGTCAACTACGCCTCTAGCTTATGGAATAGTTCCTCACTGTAGTTTCTACACAGCAAAGCGACGAAGTTTATGGATCCTGACACAGTGCTCCTTTCCCTTGATATCTGTTTACTGCAATAGGGAAATACTAGGAACTCAGCGTACATTAAGTAATACTGCACAAATACAGCACTCTGGAGCTTGTGTATCTTAATATGAAATGTTATATGATCAATTATACACAACTGTAATTACACGGGCATATAATAGGAAAATAATTTAATTGCTTCATAATATTTACTGTGATTAACTAAACATTACCTCCTGAAATGTGCACCACGGAAAAAAAATATTATGTGTTAAATTCACAATCGTTTAGATATTGTTAGGTGTACAATTATTTTTACAGAACTCTATATTACTATCTACTTCATTTGAATTGAGATTGACTTAACTGCATTTAAAATTTAGTTACAGATATAATGGGAATAGCAATAGGCAAATGTTATAAAACTGGACTTTATACTGGTCATAAAGTTATATTGTCTTTCAATGACATCCTGAGAAACAACTGAAAATCGACAGGAATTTAAAGGAATGAATTAAGTATTGAACAATTGTAACTATTAATAAGATATCTCGGAAACGGCTGATGTGAAAAAAATGTATTTAAATAAATTGTGTGATTTGAAGAGAGCTACACTTTTTGTGCAGTATCGTTTAATGTTCACAATTATAGAAAGTTCTTCCTTCCTAAAATAGAAGATTTCCAAACCCACTCCCGGAAATTCAATACCTGTAAAAATGTTATTTATCATATAAATATGTTTAAGGTGTTGTATTTTATTAAATCGGTAGAGCCATTTTCCAGAAAATAAAAACAAATAAATAAATGTTCGAATTAAGGTGTAGTTGAAGGTGGAAGGATATTCTTAAAAATCTTAATTTGATTACCAAGTTTAGTATTTACTCGAATTTCGTTTTGGAGCTATTGTGGGCCTTTTCTAGAACTTCTGTATAATTCCGGGGGTCCCAAAACATGTATTTGCGATGAAATCTCGGTATTGAAATTTTGGAAGGAATGCACTATATTCTCTGCCTACCATGTGCGTGTTGGAGATTTTCTGAACTGCGATCAATCTGTACACCTGGAATCATTTCTAACGAGGTGGTTTATTCAAGTCACATCAACTTCTTCCAACAATCCATCTTTTTCCCATAATCATTTCCAGCAATTAATTTTAGTCTTGTCAGTTGCAAAACTCTTAGGAGATACATCAATAATGGCGCCTGTTGATAAATAACACTTCGCCATCATTATGACATGATTGCTACTATTGCATCTGCGATGAGTGCACTACAACCGACACGCTATCCTTCACGTAAACATCGTGGCTGTTTGCATATTTCCCGATGCGCCTGGTCGCTTTGTCGACTAGTACTGATGCACGGTTGCGAGTCTGTTGCAGTAGAACTAGAGTACAATCGGATTATCGCTTTCTTATTGAGTAACACTTTTCCTCCGTGATTGGGAATAAGTATACTAGAGTGTAATATAGTTTGATCGTCTCTTTAGCACGGCGGTAGCGCGGCTGCTTTCCAAGCGGGAGATCTGATTTGATTCCCGGTACTGGCGTGGGAAATTTTCCCCCGCTCCGAGACCTGATTCGGGGTGCACTCAGTCTGGTGAGGTCCCTGGGGGGGGGGGCAATTGAGGAGAGACTTGATTGAGAAGTAGCGGCTCCAGATCGAGAAGACCGTAGGGCTGGACTCGAGGCGCTGATCATGTCTCACCCTCCAACACTGCACCCCATTCAATACATTATGGCCGAGATGGAGGATGCAGCGGCCGGGCGGTAGGCAAAGGTCCCTTGTGGACTGTCGTGCCATGGAGTTCTGTGTATAATATCGTTTACCTTTATATCTCGAGCTTTACCCTAAATGTGAATCAGGGAATTGGCGCGCTATTTCTGAGCTTCATATATATTTATATTTTACTCAGAATTTGTGCGCAGTTTGGTTTTCCTTCTGCCTTAATACTTGACGCGTCACTCTTAATATATCAGGTTTACATTCAAAATGCAGTGATATTCAGGTTTGAATGGATAAGCAGTTTGGTGCCACCATGGTATTATGGTACGCTGAGGCAAGCAGCAGTGGTAAGTTGTGATAGGGACGAGGCTTGAATCTTCTTCAAATTACTTTTCTGTGTTAGCAACAATATGTCGGCAGGAAGGGCGGAGTTGGATGAAAGTAGGCGGAAGCAGAGGAGCTGTAGAGGGTGGAGAAGGTCTTACCCTCCATAAAGCTGCCTTATCTACAAGAGACCGCGTCCTCTAACCTCGTGCAAGCTCCACATACGTGTCTACTTTGTCTCCAGAGCAGTTTGTATCCCCTCAAGAATTAACACCGTCGTTAGTAATGTCTGAAGATTTGTAGTTTCTTTTTAACTACATATCGTTCGGATATTCTGTTATAGTTTAAAGCAGTTTAAAAAACACAGGGTACTATTTTAAAGCAATGCATCTATGCTAACCCATAGAATTCAGATTTTACTGATTACTAGGATTGTTTTAGCAATTACAGACAACACATTTAGTGTACAAAGCATTTTAACAAGATATATGAACCATGTGTTAAGTTATTAATATTTTATTTGTAAATCTCTCAAAAATACCACCACAATCCGCTATGTAGAATTTTTCAATGTTTTAACTCTTGTGGTCAAAATAACCTACAGATACACAATAGGACTGGGCAAAACGTATAGGATATGCCAGAACTTCCATTATTCATCTTTATGTTTTATCACACACCGCCTTGAAACTATTGAAATCGAAACTTTTTCGAACCCCTAATAGACAAAACTACAGTGATTGTCCAAAGGGGACCCAAATCTGTGCACTGGAGCTTAAAACTTGCTAGAAGTTAAAGCATACCTTTAAACATACCAAACTACACTCCTATATTTATCCGATTTTCACCAATATTTACTCTTTAGGTAGGAGTGAAAACTATGTGGTACCCATGATTATTTAAACCCGCCCTATGCCTATTTTCAATCCCTTAATTATTGCAGAATACATTACGGAATAAGACTACTATAATATTCTGTCTCCTATACGCATACATGCAGCCATTAGCTTTGTCCTTTTCTACAAACGTGATGTTCCCAAGTTGTTAATAATATGGCGTCAATATTAAAATTTTATAATTTTCAAATTTAAGCATACTATCCTATGCATACTTTTCTTCTCTACCAGATTACATCATTTTAGAGCACTTTAGATATCTGTGGGTTAAAATTTCTAAAGAAAACGTGTTTTTCAGTAAAATATTTTTTGCTTCAATGCTTAGCATGTAATAACTAATAAACTAAAATTCAGAACGCATTTTTTTTTCTTCTTAGATAACTATAGTGCTGATAAACGCCTAATTTGAGTTATCTATATTTAGTAAGATGAGCGATTTTGTAAATCAAAGATATATTTATCCAGTAGAAAAGTCAAGAAAGGAGTAGTTTTTTTGTTATTGGGTTTTCAACGTGGACCAAGCAAGAGAAAGGGATAAGAAAGGTTGTTGAAAGCTTATGAAACAAGTCTGTATTCTATAACTTCTAGCAAGCTTTGTGAATAACAATAAATAGCCATTCAGCTCACAGTCGTCAGGCAGCAAACAGATAACGTGCTAAAGTGAGAGTTAACAAAAGCTAATGTTTATGGTATATGAAGTGTTAATGTAGGCTATCCATTTTGTATTTTACGTAAATATATATAGTTATAGAAGGAGTAACTTGGAAGAGATGAAATGTATGTAAACAAAGAAGACACGCAAAATAATAATAATAATGAATACGTTAGATTATTCAAATAAAACTAGTGTTAGTAAGGGAATAAATGAAACAGCTAAAGCTACCAGGTGAGCTGAAAGAGTAGTTTGTAGGCTAAAAAATAAACTAATGAAATTGCATCTAAGGACTCCATTAAAAGGTAAGAAAAAAGTGGGAGGGAAACAAAAACACACTAGATTAAGGCAAATAGCTTATTTCAAAGGAATAACGCAAAACGGTGCCACACATCATTTTTTACCGTTTTAAAACATTCCACTTATCTGAATTAATTTTGTACATAGTAAACAATGACGATACACTAAAGTTCTTTTTTTATCATTTTATGGTTCCATATTGCATGCTCTAATGCCTATAAAACCATATTTGGAAATACAGACAGGAGGTCAAGTGCAGGTGAAAAATGAGTCTATTTCAATAGGCTTATATAGCGGTGAAGATATATCGCTATTTATTGATATTAATTCTCAAGATGATCGCTAGACTTATCACAGCCAAAGTTTTAACGTAGTACATGTGGCAACGGTGTGCTTCATTCAACATGCGACGCCTGCTGAGTTACAAATGATTTTAGATACCCAACTATCTCAGGTCGTGCACTCGTGCGCGAGCTCTGAGGTTGAAATCCTGCCAGTACGGCCCTCCAGGACAGGCTTTTTCACGTTTTCATCAGTTCTCGTGACTGGCTAATGCTTGGCAGCCACCCTAAGCTTTTATATCACAAATATTTCATTACATGTATTACTAGTATTATCGTTTGTGGTGTGTGTAGTAAGCGAGGACGATAAACACTACTAGAGTCTGTGAGATTTAACTTTTCAGGTCTATAAAAGAAAGTGACAGAAACACTTGCCTTTTACTGTCTCTCTCTTTACGGTGACGGATTATTTGCGAAGAGTATGTAACAATTTAACAGACAATAGAGGGTTGAGAGGGGGTGTGTGCTTTCCAAGAATTTAGACAGAGCAGGTAGAGTGTCCCAAAGACAAGGACAGAACCAAACCGGACAAGTACATCATAGAGTATACTATTTCCTTGATAGGCAAAGAATATCGATTTGAATGCTAAGGGTTGAAAGTAAGGGCAGTTGAATATTTTCACAGCTGTGGGGTTGCTTTTAGTTTTTACAAAACTCTTAAATGCTAGTAAGAACACTACGTTTTGTCAAAAACAAAGCAAAAGCTACTCCTTGTAACAAAGTTCAGAGCCGAGGGAAATTTAGCCGTATGAACACGATTTGCGCTCCTCCTCCTCCTCCTCCTCCTACTCAAAACACACACCCACATACACCAACACAGACCCACCCACTCACGCAAACATTTTCTTTGTTTACACTATTAGAATAAATTATTTTCAGTTTTTCCTCAAGTCATATGAGGTCAATATTATTCGTTTATTGTGCTTAAACCGCTTATCACAAGAAATAGTAAAGTTCGGCTGCAAAAATAAACAAATAAATGCATAAAAATAAAGTATAAATGCCACAAGTCTCTAGCCTTTAAATCTTTTAGACATGTTTTAATTTTTATAAGGTTAAGGTTAGGGAAATTGAGGGGAAAGAGTACATAGGGAGAGAGGAAAGGAATAGCAAGAGAAAGGGAAGATGGAGGAGAGCGTAAAGGAGAGAAACACAAAGTCGGGGAGAGAAAGAGGTAAGGAAGGGCTGTGAGTGAGAGAGGGAAGATGGGAACCTCAGAACACAGATATATTATATTTGCTTTAGTCCATTTATTTGCGTTCCAGACTTAGCCAAGAAGGGTTAATTGTGACGAGATTTTGAGCTATAAGCATCCTAGTTTGTAGAAGGAAGAGAAATTATATTGCAAATGAAATTTGTTTTCGTAATTTTTCATAAAGGCTGTTTTAGTTACAGAGATGACCCAAAATATAAGGTACATATGAGAACCTGATAAAAATAGCTCCGAAGGATAAAAACCATGGGAAAACAATCCAGTTAGTAGAATGGTCCCAAGGGTGATCGAACAGGCCTCTTCTGCTAACAAAGTACATATTAAATTAATGCAGCTGTGAAATTTGGGAAATCCACAGTAAGTCCTGTTGAAATTTGTACCAGTTATGACACACAGCTATGGTAAGAATTTTGCCATTTGAAACTCTAGCTTTCATGGTTCTTTAAATAACAATTTTATTGTATAACTGCATTGTCCAAATAAACATGTTCCATTCGATGTATTTTTGAAAATATCCACTTCAAAATTCAAGTTTTAGTTTACGAGTTTAAAATAGATGTTTTATATTAACCTCTAAATATTGTAGACATGTTATTGATTTTTAACTCTCCAAACATTTCGATTTTTCAAAATTTAGTGATTAATTTCTCAAAATTTGTATATGATTTCAAGAAAGAGTGCCGCTGTTTTCTTTTAAACACTTTTGAGAGGCAGCGCAAAAGTTTTGAAACAAATTAGTAAACACTAGTGTCATTTGTAGCATTATTTTTTCTGGAAAAATGTTGAAAAGTTTTCGGAAAAGAAGGTTTAAAGCTGGTAAATTGAGTTTTTGTTTATAGACGCTCCTTAGATGCTACTGTCCCCAACGTCCCACTGTAGATCAAGCGTCAAAAAGCGCTTAAATTTGCTCAGAGGCCTCTTTACCTGACTTGAGGTTCTTTTACGTGCCGTAAATAAACTGTTCCCCTGTGTGCTTATCAATAATCGCGCCTTCTCCGTTTATAAATCCAGTTAGTTGGTAGTTCAAGTGTACCAAGATTTTAAAATTTAGAAATCATATCATTTTATTATGAAAAATACGTATTTTGTTAAATTTTACGGCTGTGACACTTTAATGCAATGAATTACCTGGCTGGTACGTGGTTTACCATAATGCGTGCATAAAGCAATTAGTGTTACTGAACTTACGACCGCTTAGTGATTTATGTATTTATTTATTTTGTAGCTAAACATCCTTTAACCTGGTTGCTCATACGATGAATAAAATCGGTGATATTTTTATTGTGTTTAACGTCCACTTTTACTACTCAGGCATCGAAGGCGATGACACTAATGACATGGAATGAAGATGGAGCAGCGGTGGAATGTGATGGCGGGGAAACCGGAGAAAACCTGCCACTGCGCCGCTTTGTCCACCACAAATCTCACATGCGGCCGCTTGAGATCCAACCCAGGCTGCCTAGATGAGTGGCAAGTGGTCTAATCACTCGGCCTGGGCGCGGCCGAAATCGGAGAATGGTGAATGATCTCGGGGTACATGGTGCTTAAAGATACTCGACATTCGTCTTCTCAGGTTAAGCGAAAAAGACTAAAAAACCTTATCCGGATAACTCGCCCTAAGCTAGATTCGGATTTGCGATCGACTAGTTATTTTACTTCAGTATGATAATTAATCTCGAATTCTCAGGATTCGTACCCTTTCTTCAGCAGTAATAGTTACTTTTCGACTTCACCACTAACACGTTTTCCGCCACTGGCCCAAACCAACCACTCTCGAAACAGATAGCGTGGTAGAGTTATTTGAAAGAATGCTTGCCAGCAACGGGAGGATCTACGTATCTCTCTGATACCAGAAGGCGCTTTCCTTCTCTTCCTGGTATTACTTTTCCCCCAGAAAATGTCAGAATTGATGTGTGACAGGTACCCTGTAAGAACATATCGCGTGATAACATTAACAAAACTATTTATACTGCCTTATCATAGAAAGAACGAGGAAATTAAACAGACAAACCGAAAATATAGCTGTTATAAAAGTTTTGCTGCTAATGGTTATTTATCCGCTGAGGCATTATTCTTCTAAGGTTGTGTCAACATTAAGTTTGCTTCCCCAGGATGACCTCTAGAATGAATGGTTGGGTGTATTTATTTGAATAAAAGTATACATAAATTTGTATCAACGTAGACTTTAAGTGCTTCTATAATACACAGAATCTAAGTAAGATTAAAAAGGCAAAAGTGGAAATAAAAGAAAAGTAGAAAGTAAAATTATAAAAACAGAAAACAAGAAAAATAGCACTAAACGGAAATACCATTTCACGGGGAAAAGTAGAACAAATATATTTGGTATAGTATTTTAAATATGAACAACCCAAAAAAAACTACGTCAAAATGTATTACTAGGCATTAGTATGACCTATTATAGTAAATAAAGCACAGTTAAGAAGTATGAATGAAAACAACACACTGACAAGCACTACATGTAAGATGGCTGATAATTGTATGCCCCTAACGTACAATGAGCATTCTGAGACCGTAGCTGTCGATTCTTAAGTATACGCTCCACGTCTTCTCTGTCTGCCAGCGTCGACAACACACCCTTGACCCTCTATTTTAAGGCATCTAGATAAATAGTTGTCCTTCCACTCCTGGACACCCTTAAACCTTGCAGCCACAATTCCTCCTCGCGAATAGGGTAGCTTTTCATACAATTTTAATCAGCAATTGTTATTATCTAAACCTCGCGAGCCTCTGTCCAATGAGTTTGGGGCCTGTTCTGATGTGTCTCCACAGGTCACTAATATTTTAGCCTGATTGCTTCTCAGCGACACCTGCTTATGTGATCTGAGATGAATTCTACCTTTGAATGATTTGAATTTTGTGTTGTAGATTCCATATTTGAGCTTTATGCGGACTTTTACGATTGTAGTTTACAACAGCATTTACATTAAAATGTAGGCACTTAAACGAAATATAATCTTGCTCATTTGTCAAGTCGGCTACATCTGTTAAATACTGTAACGCAGCGGCTATGACGCAAGCCCTTTTTTTTTTAATTTTTTTTTAAAATACGGTACCGGAGTCTGAGCGAGTCTGCTGTTTTCTTACTGTTACAACACACACATAAACACAAACATATAACACCCATGCCCAAGGCGGGACCCGAACCCACAATCCCCAGCGCTACGAAGCACCAAAGCTGGACGCCTTGGCGAGCGCGGCCATGGGGACGGGAGCAGTTGGAGAAATAAGGAGAGATAAATCGACGCTCCAGCGCTCTCACCTAGGATAACATATTAAGCGCTATCGACATATAACCAGAACATTCCGGAAGTATTCCTTCTCCCCGCTTCTAGAATATTATGGGATATTCTGTAGATAATTTCAGCTGCCAGATAAGCGAGTAATCTCACAAGTAAGTTACAGATTTTGTGATGAGTTTTTGATGCGATATTAACCCAGTCTGTTGCAACTGGAGTGTTATTTCCACGATGGCCTAAGAGACATTTTGTGTTCTACTCCCCAGCGAGTGTAGTGCACCGAAGAAAAGACTACGTGGTGTGTATTTCATTACGCCGCTAAGTCGTGGAGAAAGTGAAGTGAGATAAAAAATTGAACTAGTTCACTTTAGTAAAGTGATAGTGTGAACGAAGTGAAGGCACAATGAAAGTTAAACTACATCAAAACTGGGAAGTGTCAGTGACAATTTATTGTTATGCAGTGTCCGAAGAAATCACAACACATTGACGTAGGCAACTGCTATTGGGTGACTTTGTCCTGAATATTATTTAAATAGTAAAGGACAAAGTAACGTCTGCGTTATTTTGTGGGTCAGTTGGTCCGGATCAGGGTGGAACCTAGTGACATTTCCCTACCTTTTGATGTCTTTGCTGCTCCGGTCTTAGCTCAGATTGTTGTTCTTCATCGGCGAACATGAATAACTCGGTACAGGGCGTGGTACAGAAGGAAATACAAGAGGTAGTAAGAAGAATAACATTAAGCACTGGTTCATAAATATTATTGAAGAAAATTTCATGGTATAATATTGCACTGTATAAAGCCTAACCGTTGACAACCAAGTGACACCTCCAAACATGTGGGTGATGATTATATATCTGGGTAAAGCAAAACCATGACTTCTTGGTTTCGACCGCGCTGAGCAATGTGGCGCGATTTCGCTTCAGCGACCGACATAGTGTCGCCCATGAAATCTGGCGTAGAACTGCCCAAAACGGTTGTGAATTTTAAACTTAAACATCCTTCTGTATGCATAGCGTCCCTTCTTTCTATTGGTTGCATGTACTTGTGCCTCTATTCCTTAAAGTCACTTAACGTTAAACAAATGACCTGGGCAATAACCTTTTCAGAATGTTTCCTTTTGAAAGCTCAACTAACAATACATCAAGGTCTTACTAACGGAAAACTGAGCATTTACAGTTAAAACTACGTTTCAAATCTTGTCATCTTAGCGTGTAAAATATTAACAAAATACAAATATTGACAAATAAAATAATGGTTAAAGAATAGCTTATTCCCCTTACTATGATTAATACTACATTACTATATACAAATGCTATCTATTTAATTAAGTATAATGACCACTATCGGTTCGGTGCGCAATACATCTTATTTTTACATATTATTGTTAGTTACATAATTTCGATGGTTTAGGCGGATATAGAAGAGTTACTGTCTCACGTACTCCGATACACATTCATTAGCTTTCTTTGAATGCAAGATGGAACCATAAATCGCTCTGCTTTATAGAAACTCAACAGGAGTCACGTCAACTCTTAAAGAGTTGGAAGTATATCAAAAAACATACACGAGCAATTAAAATAAACGTTCGGTTTCAAGTCTATCACATGGGAAGTATTCAGCAGAGAACGGAAAAAGATCACTTGGCTGAAACGAGCCAGGTGGCTCAGGCCATTTCGAGGTTTTCCCGGATCACTAGCTGAATGCTCGTGAGGTTTCTTCATTTCCCCGAACTTCCAGTCAATTCCTTTCATTTTCACTTAATCTAACCGGTCTCTTTTAGTGGTGTAAGTGTCGACGAGGTCAGCGGTGTTGGCGCTCTTCCATGGTGGTGTACGCGCCTTGGAAATACAATTTTCGGCTTCGAGATAGCGTTGGAGTCGTCTGCAGGATCCAGAGGATTTGATTAACGCTGGGGCGCGGGCTCTTGGCGTTCTTCTGAACTTCTTGGATTACATTAGAAACCCTTTACGGTGGCTCCCTCCCCGCGGTCGGATTTCGGACACCGTCGCAAAATTCTCATATCGTCCTATCCTCCTGGGGTCTGGTGCACAATAAGACTATGGTGGCTGCAGTGTGGAACCCTCTCCGGATGACACACGCACACACAAACACACACTCAGACGTGTTAGCAATAAGCAGTCATTGATGGCGCAAAGAGTTGTGATGCAGTCCGGCTTCACAATATGCTTTGTTTCTTTTTTTTTTTCTCTTATTTTTCGCTCTCTTCAATTTTAAACTGAATTTATTTTCTCCTCCAGTTATGCCCTAGCACACCAAATTGAAGATTCTCTTTCTCGTCTCGAGCCGCGCCTTGACAGATTGGTTGCACGGTGCAGAAACTCGTTGAGGGCGGGTCATAACAGAATTGAATCGAACTCTGAGCTAGGATTTACGCCTTACGTACGTGAGCGGCCTATTCTTGGAATTCTGCAAGTAGCTACCCATATCCCGACAGTTCGTTCAATTGAGATCAGCTTCTATAACTAAACACAACCTAACCGGCGCCGAAACCACGCCCTGTGAAAGCAGTCAGTCGCGCTGTAGTATGTAGCCCTGAAAGGTTGAAATGCAATTATTTTAAGAGGTATAAGCTCAGGGATGCCACTTCATAGTGGGACTAATAAAGAGCTAAAAATACACTACAAAAATTGATTAACAATAGAATACAGAAGCCCTGTAAGAGTGCAGAAAAAAGTCTAGGGCTGATTATGGTATAATAGTCATCATAAAGAGTAACTAATGCGAGAATCCCTTGAATCATTTTTAGTAGGGTATAACTCCGGAATTTTGGATTCTTACTTTGGGTGTACCGTTATTATTACATTAACCTAATTATTATATAAAACGGCGCTATTAAGGGCACTTAAAAACTTTGTAAACGCCGCAGACGAGATTTCTAAGAAATGAATACAATATTCAGTAATCCTATAAATAAAAAACTTCAATTCTAAAAGAAGACAAATTGCGTAAATTACAAAAGGTTATAAATTCAAATTTGAGATTACGAATGGAAACCTACAGTAATAAAATTGTTGCTATAGATGTATTTAAAAGCAATTTCAAATACTGAATATAGAAATTGATTTTATTTAAATGAGCAAAGTAAGTACTACAAAAGAAATGCATTTACATGAGCTACAACTTTTTAAGGGTTTTTCGGCAGTACGATAGTTCTCTTTTTCAACCCAAAGAAATTTTCTTTCTTCACAGAGTTCTGTCCCTTACATCTTCTTCTGTAAGTTCCTTGCTGTTCATATTTCTTCTTACTGCAGCCATCCATTGTTCCCTAGGCTTCATCATCCCTTCTCTTTTCCACAAATTACAATTCCAGTCAGTTTTAGAATTTTGCTACTTAAATTATTTTATATAATTTACGAGGCTTAAGTAAAAGCAATAGTTTAATAAATTGTAATAGTTTAATAAATAGTAATAGGCAATAATTTAATAAAATATTATTTAATGCGATTATAGCAGGTTATAAAAAGCGCAATTGGAATATAGTGAACAGAATTTTCTCTTTGTTCTGAAGTCAGAACACACTTTCTGACTATTTTCTGTAACTATTATTTCCTTAAAGAGCTATTATTTCCCATTCGTTCATGATAGTCAAAGGACAAAGCGACGGTGTTAGGCATGCTGAGGCTGGACGGTGGTGCACTTTGTGCTCTTCGCATCTTTACCTAATCTCTCAGCCATGGCTCGCGTTCGAAGCACAAAGATCTCATTGGCCTTTGTGCGGCACTGTGTCCCGGTTTCGGGAGGCCCTGGGAAATATGTACTTTTAATTTTGCCATGGCTATGATTATATTTAATTTCGTAAATTTAAAATGACAATTTTCATTTACTTTGGCCACGTTTGCCTAAATAGAGCAAAAAGAAGAAGTTTTTTGAGTTGTTTGGTAGTATGTTTTAGTAACATCTATATTTTATTATTGATACGTTATTTAAACTTCAAGATGGCGTACTCATCGCTAACCCTCTAATCCACTTCATTACCTCTAAGGCATCCACCTTTTATGACGGAATAAATAATTTAAGGATTAAAACATCACGAATGTATAATTTCTCTTTCGAGGTAAGTATTTTCAAGAAAAATGTTATACTATGTAATGCACTGTTTTTGGCTCTCGTTCCAGCCACCTTTACACACCGCATGGCTAATCAAAGCCTGCCAAGAATTCTTTGAAAAGGAGTGAAAAATACTTATATAACAGGTACTTCGGTCTTTAACGTTATCCAGCATGCTAATAATAGATGATTACAGGTTTGCGACAAAAGACTGGCAGAATAGACTCCAAATGATCTATTTTCTTCATCATGCTGGCGTAAAATCTGAGAATATACATTTACATCTTTTTCTTTAATATTTTCATTAACTAAGGGCAGTTGGAGGTCCCTTATCTCGCCAATGCTCAACTAACAGTTTGTATCTACCAAAACATAACCTTAGAGTGACACGGGTGGTCGAGGAGGTTAAAGTTTAGAATCTTGAACAAGAAGGTTTCATTAGTCTACGCAACTAATCTTTCCCAGTTATCACTTCATTTTCTCTATCATCATCCCTCTATCCACTTTCTATAGAGCCATTATGAAAATTGGAGTTGTACACTACTACACACAACCATTGAAATTATATGCTAAAACTTTTCCAGCCTAATTTAATACAGGATTTTCAGAATATATTCTTTCCACTCGCATGATGTTTTGCAGCTGGCGTGCAACAGTTGACAAAGACTTTTCTGTGATTTTATCGCTTCCTAAAACTACTTATAAAAATGTTACCTTAAAGAAAACGCTATAAATTGCAGCTAAAGAGGAATTGTGGGGACTAAACACCCTCGCACAATTCAGTTCGCCCACTGTAATGCTCTGATTTCATGATGTATGTATGATTTAAGTTCTTCTAGAGTCGCCGTCATGATGGAAGATGGTAATTGACAAGTAACGCGCAGATTGGGGAAGTTAGGGGAATTGCAACGTTGCGACCTTTTCTAGAGAGGGGTGCAGGGTGGTTTTTGCAAGCACGTGGCAGTTGGCGCGAACCGAAAAGTAACACATTCCTTTGTTGTTAAACGTCACATCGTCGTCGCTGGATTCTCTTTCTGAGTCGGGATCCCGAAGGCTCACTATGAAGGGTTCCATAACAGCATCCCTGGATATTTCTTTCCCAAAATCATCTTCTTGCTGCTTTTCTGCGTGTTGAACGCAGTCATGCCACTTTGTTACAGTAATGTCTTCTACAGCTTCGTGCATCAGTCTCTCCACGTCTGCAAATTTGAAGGTGTTATTTTTCTCTGCTATATACGCCTTCACCTGCTCCCACACCAATTCTATTGAATTGTATTGGTGGTAAGCGTACTACTCTGCGTCCAAGCTCCGCAGCAATGGTGTCCAATTCAAAACATTTTTGTGGCTTATTTAATTTAACAATCTGCAGCAATTCTTCTCGTGTTTGTGACGGAGCAAATGGAATTTTCCTATTGGATAGCCAAGCCACAATATCGGTTTTCCTTGTATTAAAGCACGGTATCTTTTCTTTCTGTACAGAATGTATGCTTGCATTGTCCATTACTATGACCGATCTCGGTGCTAAAAATGGCAAGAGTTGGTTCAAGAACCAGCATTTAAACACACCAGCATTCATTTCTGTATGATAGTCAGTTGGAGCCTTAGATTTAGAGCGAAAAATTAATTTTCTCTCCGAGATGAAACCTGTGTCGGCTGAACCAGCGTGGCATACGATTAGACGACCATCTTTGCCAATAGGAACCTTTAAACCTCCACTCCCGTCACTCATCTGCCAGCATTCTGATCTGGTATGGTTTTGGTTTACCCAGGATACATCCAGGTAATAAATTTTAGTGTCACACTGGTTTCTGATGGAGTGCATTGTTCTGAGAAACACGGCTCTCGCGGCTACAATGTCGCTACATTCCATTATTAGCTTTCTTCCGTCACGGCATGTCCTATAACGAAATCCCATTTTCCTTAAAATACGCAGTATGGAAGATTCACTGCCCTCAAACCCCGTGTCTTGTTTCATTTTCTGTAGTTTCTGTGCTGTAGGTAACTTTCCATTTTCATACATCGAAAAAAATTTTCGACGCAACAAATTCTTGTCAAAATCGTCAAGCTCAGTCACTGTTTGTTCCTTTTATGCACTTTTCCAGGAGAATTAAATTTAACACACTCTCCTGACTGAACACAAGCTTTTGCTTCACTTACAATTCTTTCCACGGTGCGTAAACCCACCTGAGAGGCTTCAGCTGTTACCTTGCAACAATCGGCAACAGTGTTTAGTGAGCTTCCCGGCTTTTCCGACTTCCCCAGGAAATATTTGTACACATTATACACAATTGCTCTTCCTTGACTGTCAAGAACGCAAGGCTTTTTTGCTTCAGCCATCGTCAGAACTATTAACGAACTATTCACTACCTTGCTAACACACAAAAGAGTAGATGTATAACTCGTAATTACTTAATTTCACTGTTAAACTTCACGGTAAGTTTCCACTAACATGAACTGAAACACACTGCACCTGGTTGGCTAGAAAGCACGTGACTATGACGTCGTTGGATATTTGTCTACTGCGCATCCGCCTTTATTCGTGACGGGTACTCTAGTGTATAAGGACTTTTGTTAAAAATTTCGCTAAGCCCGCACCACAAAGAAGACATAGACCGTTATACCGTCTGTTCGTAGATCGACCAGACCGTCCGGCGGTGGCATTGGCCTGGGTGAGGTTTGGCGCGCCTGCCGACTGAGTAGCACTGTAGCTACCGCTGACGCATCAAGCGAGTTGAAATTGTCGTTAGGGAAAGAGGTCTGTGGCGTGCTTAAAGTAAACTGTTATATCTCTTATGATAATTTGTCCATTAATAATAGTTGAGTACACTTTAGAACAACGTATTTTGTTGTATGATACATATGTGAAATATTCTTCTGCAAGAACATGTAGAGAATTTCAGCATCAATTTGCTAGTGTTCCAATTCCTAGCAGGTCAAGTATTCACGACCTTTCCCATGAAGTTAGGCGTACAGGAACTTTTTCGAACAAGAAATATAATCAACAACACCGTGTGCTAACAGAAAAGAAACTTGATGAAGTAGGAGTCCGGCTAGAGCATCCATCTCAAAAATGACAGACGTTTAGCACAAGCGGTTAACACTTCCAAGACGAACTAAACTTGTGGCAACGAAACTTTACCAACTTGGCGAACTTTGTGGGAACGAAACTTCTGAAACTTAAGCCGTACAAGGTAACTGTAGTTAATGCTTTACAATCACAAGATCCTGTAATTAGAGTTAATTATTATACTTGGTTTTTGCAGTCCGTCCATAATGGCGACGTGGTTGGTCGTATCGGACGATCCTCTGTATTGTTTTACGCCCGGGAATGCAAAAGAAAACCGAATTTCAATGATTTCACATAGCGACAGTTTATAAAAGATTAGACTATCGCTTTATCCTAGTGTATTCACTTATTTCCCTTCAGCTTACAAGGAAGCAAATAATAAGCCCATTTGTGCTGTGTTTATCCCGATTAGCATGAAGTACATAAAACAATAATTTTTGTAGCGATCCTTGTTTGTGGAACAGTTATGGAAAAAACATGTGAAAGGAATACATCAGACTTTTAAGGTCATTTTAACTATTCCAAGCTTGTAAATGTCAATCACAGTTTGAATAAATTTAATAGCGGTAAACAAAGCTATACACTTGTGGAGAGGGTACAAAACGAGGATTATAGGAAGAGGTATGGGGTAAGTTGGTCACGGATTTCAGGCAGTAATGCGGAGGTGCGGTATTCATGTAGGGGAAGACCCTGTAATTTTGGACCGATTTCAGTTTAAGAAAATGGGTACAGTTGAAAGCACCAACAACACGGGTATCTTGAGCAGCACCAATTTTGCACATTCTATTGTCAATAACCTTGGGGGGAAGTTTTGATCTTTGTTGAGAGCGTTTTCGTTGTAATTTTGGAATCGTGTTTTCTTTCACCTAAGATCTTTCTTTGGAAACCAAACTAAAACGACGGAACATTTAATATATTAAGGTAAGTGTGATGTAGATTTATTTCATTAATTCAGTTTTGGATTATTAGAAATGTGATACGCATAAAGTTGTGTTGTGTCGTGTAATTTGGACAGAAGTGACAGTGTGAAGTATAATTTGGTCCGCACCAAGTTACACGGAATATTCGGGTCTTACATTCCCAATGAGGATGTGTGTATATATATTTGTATTTATTTATTTATTTAGATATGCGCATGTTACTGTTACATATTATACAAGCTGCGTAAACTACCAGATGCCAACAAGAGAAGCTAGCAAATTTAAGGGACTCTACTGTAAATGGAAAAAGAAGATCTGAGAAAGATGAAAATAAAAACTCAGAAGAGGTTATTTGTGTTGTAAATGAGGAATCTCACGAGGAAGACTGGATACCATGCAATAAATGCAAAAGATGGGCTCATGAAGACAGTACTGACAGAAATGCTTCAATTCATTACTTTTGTGACAGGTGCATTGTGGAGTGAACAGTGAAATCCTCCTTTAATTTGGAACAAACCCCTGAAAATATTAACAGTGCTCACAAAACTTTGGATGAAATTGATGTAAGGTGGTATTAATTTTGTTAAAGTTAATCTACTTCACTGGGACATTTTAATAATAATAATATACATAATGGTTATTCCAGGTATAAATTAATTGCATTTGTGAATTTCAATCTTTAAAAGTAAATATACGAATGGATTATAAATGTATTATACAGTGGCCCAATTTACACACCCTCTCAGACCAAATTACACGCCTCTGGTCCAAAATACACGCCTTAGAAAAAATACTATAATTATAATTTATAAATTATGTAGCTGGAACTAAACCTTGAAAACTCGCATAATGGTATAAGTTCATCTCCTTAACAGATTAAAGTAAGTTGTGGACTTTGTCAAAGATTTTCTGTCCAGATAATAGCACTTAAAGTTACACGGACTTCCCCTATGTATGTGTGTATGTTCCAAGTAGAAGGAAAATAAGATAAAATACTAGGCTAAAGCGATAGTCAACTCTTTTAAAAAGCCGGTAGCTATCTTAAATAGTTAAATTCGGTTCGGTTTGCCCGGCCAAGAGTAAGAAAAAAAAAGACACATGAAACGAAACCCTTTTAAATTCCTTTTAACAAAGTTCAAACGATATTAAAGCTAATATTCTCCCTGTACTGTTTCCGACCACAAATATGTCTTAAAGTTGTGTAGATAATATGTGAAATTTAGTTAAAAAAATACATGTATATTATATTAAAATTGCATCCGCATTTAATTTGACGAAAACAAGTTTCTTGGGTATTAGGCAGAGCATTGCTGAAATTTGGTAAAAAAATAAACAAATAAAAAAAAAGAAAAAAAAGGGGGTCTATTTGATTCGTGCTGTTTGTATCATTTAGGTAAAAGTACTGCGATTAACTTTGACCTCTATTTGTCTCAATTTTTACTTCCTCTACACGTTCTGTGCATCTAGTGTACAGATGTAGTATTGTATTTCACCGAAAAACTGGATACCCAGATTTCATCGGAAATACATGTTTTGAGATCCCCTGAATAAAACATTTTATAAACATGTCCGTGTGTGTTACTGTGGGCAGCATTGCTCAAAAATGAAAATTCCGTCAAATACCAAAATTGGTATTCAAGTTCACTATCTTCCAGAGATGCGACACGAAAATTTTCAAGAAAATCCCATCAACCCAACTAACCTTTATATGGAAGAAATTTGGAGATTTTTATTTTCTCAAAAATGGCACTAACAATGTGGATTTAAATTTCGTATGTTAAAGATATTTAAATGTCAGATAAAATGTATATCTTAAATTTTCTGATAAAGCTTCTGAAGACTTATTTTATTCTGCATGACTTTTGCTGAATTTTGCATAATTGTTACACTCTAAGAAGTAGACAAATACTTACTACACAAAAATGTAGATCCTGTTTAAACACACAATTTATGCCATATTCATTTTTTCCGTGTTGCTGACCATTGCCGAGATATTCTCTGTTGTTGGTTTTAAAATACTTTAAAATGTTCTCATACGGGAACTTGTCAACTCCTGACCAGGCAAAGAAACGAATTTCAATCCCATATCAACCAGCTTTAAAAAAAATTTGACTATCACTTTAGCTTAATGTATTCCCTTATTTCCCTTCTGCTTATAAGGAAGCAAGTAATAAGACCGTTTCTACACTTTATCTCGATTGGTGAGAAGTACATAGAAGAATAAGCTTTTTAAGAATAATTGAGATATAGAGTAAATCAGTTGAATGGAACACATCAGATTTGTTTTCAGTATTTGTCACTTATTAGCTTGAAATTTTCAGGAGAGCTTCAGAAACTGTGGGTTTAAACATTGTTGTGCGCGAGTAAAGAAATAGGAAAGATTACAGCTGAAAATAATTATTCTCTACAGTTCAAATTAAAATAGTTAAAAACTTCGATAACAGGTGAAGAGAAAAGGTTGCTCTTAAACTAATTATGATTAAAAATGCCTGCACAAATTTCTTTATATTTTTAGACTAAGCTCAAATTAAAAATTTGGAACCAATACAATAAAGTAAGGCCCAAGGAGAATTTCAAAAGGTTAATAATTATAAATAACAAATTCCAATGTGTTCAATTCACATGACTTTCTCTATCTATTCAGCAACAAATTATTCTTACAAAGGCTTCTTCTTGTATCTACTGCATGCTAAAAGAGATATATACTATCAGAACCCTTCCTCGGATGGGGTGGATTAGGGCCGCGACGTGGCCGAGTGGTTAGACCATTCGCCTCTCACCAACGCATGTGCGATTTGTGGTGGACAAAGCGGCGCAGGGGCGGGTTTTATCCGGGTTCTCCGGTTTCCCCCGCCATCCATTCCACCAGTGCTCCATATTCATTCCACGCGGTGCCTTGGTAGTAAAAACGGGCATTAAACACTATAAAAAAAGGGTGGAATAGGAAATACACTAGGCTAAACAGTAAATGTAAAAAAGAAACAAAGCAAGAAGAATGACAGCTTCCACTTTGAGAAAACTATAAGTATAACAAAAAATATATAATATTAATCAAGCATATTAAGTATATATTATATAATATATAAGAATATTAAATCAAATAAATAAGCTATATCTGATATAAATTGTATGCCTTAACAAGATCTACATTAATTCATTGTTTTTTCACACAAGCCACGTGTACGGCACAAGTAGAGTCAGACTGAAAAATGCAATGTCATATTCGGGATTTGAACCCCGATATCTTGACGCTTTCTGTAACCGCTTAGCTACCAGAGCTTTAAGTTCCCCAGCTCTCTTGCATGTTTCCCGGTAAAGTCCCGGGCTTAAAAGGTTGGCAACCTTCAAGTCCTAAGTACTTCAAGGCAGGGAATTTATCGCTCAGTCAATTTAACATTAACAACCAGATCGGTTGACCCAACGGGAATAGAACTCACACCCACCCCAATACGAGCCCAAAACGTTTCCGCGGAACCAAAACAGCCAATGTGAGTATTTTTTCTCGAGACGAAAATGATCTTCTATGTAATTTTACTCTTCTCTGTGCCTTTAAGATGTGTTGCGTGGGAATAACTTTGAAAAAGTTGTAAGTAGTAGCAAGCTTTGAACTTTAGAGCTGAATCATTAGACTGCTCTTGCATTTATCCCAGCCACAGTGTGAGCTCACTAACCTACAAGGTGCCTTTCTTCTGGGAGAAGGCGATAAGACGCTGTGTTGATGCGTGAATACGTTATGCAGTTCAACGTTGTTTCTGAATCTCTCTCATTCGATACATACTCCAACTCAAACTTCACCAGAACTTTCGTTCCAATAAAGCGACTTAGACACACCACACCATATTATTCTTATTAGCCTGCTTTCTATTACTACCAGCCTCCAAATAGCTGTTTGTAAAACATGTTAAAATCATTTTATTCATCTTGAATACATAGCATATTTTTAAGTTTCTGTTGTTAACAATAATGAATAATTTCAAATAAATATCAAATCCCCTATTCTTTCCAGTTTAGTAGCAATGAAATACAGAAAGTAATATATCAGCTGACATATATTATGCATTGGAGGAACACTATTATGATAGATTTTATATTAACTTTATAATTATCCACAATACACGATATAGAACATGTGCGATTTGTAAGAAAAGGGTTGAAAATCAAGATAGAGGCAGCGTTTTAAATCGCAATAATATTATAGTTTTCATTGGTTATTCAAACGCGAGTTCAAGTTTTGCCAGTTTGGTCAGAAGGTGAAAATTTGTAGACAAACGGTGTGAAAATATTAGTAGGTTTTCTTTCTTTAGTTTTTTTTTAATTTGAAATGTGGTAATTTTCAGAAAGTTTTAGACCAAAAGCGCACTAATGCGTGATTTGCGGAGCAGCCTAGTTTTGTGCGTGAGGATTTGCAAATAGGGAGAAAGTGTGGTTCTAAACATTTTGGGGTAATTTGTGACTGAAAATAAGGTCTAAGTAAGCTTTTGGAAGTTATAATCAAAAGTATGACTTGTGTGGGGCCATATGTTTACTAGATGGGTGAAATAAAGCAAAGCTCTATATTATGATCTGAAGATATGGCAGTTTATCATTACTTTTTTTAAGTTAGCCTATGATTTTCTTTGGGTCCTACGCTTAACCTGAGGTTTTTCTTGATAGCCAAAGGGAACTGATTTGTATGTTAGGGGTTGAAAATAGGGATCGAAAATAAGAGCAGTGGGAGTATATTTTGAAAGTTTTAGTGTAGTTTCAGTTTTAAAAGCTTCTAAAATACTAGTGTATTACATTTTGTAAAAAACATAGTAAATATAGAGCTTGATAATGAAGGGCAATGAAATCAGAGGATAAATTAGTGAAACAAATAGAATATGCAACCCTTTGCAATAACTACATTTTAAAATAGTTTAAGAAAGCCTTGGGTAAAGTCAGTAAACTCAACCATGTTTGTAATAAAAAACCAAAAATATCAAATATATGCAAATACAAATGGAATTTATACTGAGTAACATTAATCTGTAAACCAATAAATGATTTCAAAGATTATAAAGGTTTTGCCCTTCCTCGAGGATACTGTTTTATAGTTACGGGTCATTTTTGGGATTACCATTCCCACGTGCCCAAAACGTTTCTATCTTCAATATGTATTAGAATAGATAAACGCTTGAGATACAAAATTATCCTACCAAAGTCTAACATAAAATTATTTCTAAATGGAGCACTGAATTATATAACTACTTAAAATAGTTATAATGGAAACAAACTTTGAACGACACGCCTGAAGGGCTGATAAGTTTTGAAGGGCTTCTGGCATGCACTAGAAATCACTATACATGATACAGTACCCAATATCATGGTACTTAAGTGGCAATTTTACGCTGATTCAAAATGCATAAACTGTGTGACTGCAATATTTCTCAACACTGAAACTGTTGAAATTAATTGCAGCTCCTTATACGTTCTGCTAATCAGCTCTCTAAAATTAGTATATCAAATGAATTCAGGCTTAATAATGGTTGTCTCAAAATTAGCCGTATTTTTCTTATTGTTCTTTTCCATTGAAACAGAGGGCAAAAACCTATTGTGGTAGAATATCTGCAAAGTATAAGGTTTTCAATAGAAATTAGCAACGCAATGACGGTGACGACTACATGATAATCATGAAAGCAGCAGAGGTAATTGATCAACAATTTAGTGCACTCCTAAGTGAAACTACCTGGAAATACATAACTGTAGTGTGCTTAGGAGAGTGATCACTGAACATTTGGAAGTACTTCCTCATATGAGATTGCAAATCGATGCTCATTCCCGTTTTCACCGAGAATTTTAAAATATCAATTGTTCCTATCTGTTTAGACCAATGGAAAGTGTGGGACTTGCACAATAACGGATGCAATACAAACACGGATGCAGATTAACGGATACTTTATCGACCAGTTCCAAAGAGAAGCGCGATTCGACAAGGAGTTGTCTGATCTCAATATTGATGTATTCTGTTTGTACTGGATCACTGATTCGCATGCCTCGCGATAAATTCATCTTGTATTCCGCCACGTTTATCACATTAGCGTATGCGGATAGCATTCTGGTCTTGCTGCATAACTCCAGGCATCTTGAATGTGCGCAACAGGTGCTCCAAATTTATGCCACGGCTTCTTTGGCTCTTATTAATTTTAAAAAGTCCAAATTGTCTCCTCTTGGGAATAGACCTTTAGAGCCTACATTGGTTGATGTACCCACCGCTAGCACTATGGAAATTTTCAGCAGGAACTTCCATTGCAACGTAGCCAATGTGCTGGGATTGAACAGGATATCCATTCTCACAACAGTTTGATATCTGCTACCGAGAAACCTCATGAGAGATCTCAACTTCCTGCAGAAGGTTTGAAATATGAATCTGTCCATTCTCTCATAAGTTTGCTGTATCACCAAAGTGCTGCCGTTAACAGAAGATATCGCACAATGAATTGAATTGAGTATCTGTCATTATCTTTGGAGGGGGCAGATGTGTGGAATTATGAGGGACAATTGTGAGCAGCCCCTACAAAAAGAGGGCTGGGCCGCATTACTGTTTGTCACTGGTGTGAGGCCTGTTTCTGAAAACACTTTGCTATCACAGGCTTTTAGAGGTGCCGAAACCTGCTCCAGTTTTTTTTTGTTTTTTTTGCCAAACTCCAACATTCTATTTTTAGAGGATGCACTCGTTTTTCTCTCTTGAGTTAACGACGGATATTGCAGGAGCCTTACTAGGTGCCCACTAAATCTATTTACCATTATCTGCTGAGACATAAAGCCATCATGCTTACATCATGTTCAAATATCACAAAGTGTCGTGGCTAGGATATGGGCGATTTTTAAGATGCCAAATATTCCCGCAGATTTGAAAACAAGAGCTGGAAGATAAATGGTACACCGGAATCCTTCCTGTTGAAGAGAAGAAACATCACCATGACATTACGGCAACGCCATGGTGTATTCACTGTGGCAACAGAGACATGCTGCGCAATCGGCTCCTGACTTGTAAGCCTGAAGGATGGAGGTGGATGTCTGTGAAATTTCGCGGAGTCTATCATACTGACAATCCCAATAATCTTCCTCGACATCCCGCTACTTGGATATGACCTTTGTTGAAAGAACTGATAATCAGCCATCTTCACTACCTGCTTACTATACAACACCCGTCTACAGATGGCCTGCAAAATTACCTTAGGGAAACAAGAACCAGCCCTCAATATCTTGAATTGGACATTGATGCCATGCTGCGTTAGATCCACTCGCAGATTATACCTTACTTAAAAGCATTGATAAAAAGGTATTAGGTGGTCCGTGTGACATACGAAAGCATGCCTTTGGATCTTATTTGAACTATTATCCTGATGTTACTATTTGATTTCTATTTATTTTGGCTTTTTGTGGTTAAATTAAGCTATCAACATCTTATATTTACCAGTAAACTATATTATTAAAAGTAACAAGACTGTGAGACACTGGAGGTGACCGGAGGAATAGCGAAAAGTTAACCTTTAGGACAGGTAGCTGGGCAGCTCGCAAGCAGCATATCAGAAGCTGTCTGGCAAGTCCGTAGCGCTAAACTTCTGACTGGCTTTTAACCCTACCGCGTGAGATCTCATACATCTGTTACAACTATTACACACGCGCCATACACAGTTTGTCTCCCATTGCTCTGTAGTACAGGACCATGGAGAGTTACTACGCGAATTCATAGGCATCCTGTTAATTCTTATTATATGCAGGTGTCTCCTAAAGTGCAGTGACCAATCTTAGGTCATCAAGCTCTCGCATTTGGGTTCTGGTAAGCCTCAGGATGTCTTCAGTTACTAACAATGGTTTATCCATTCTTCCTTTTAGCTCTGAGCAAATGTATCGCAAGTGTACCCGGTGCTTTTGTGTAATCCACTCATGTATGAATTTCTTTTAATAATTATTCGCTAATCTGACCTCATCCCACTTACCACAGTGTGACAGGAAATTTTGGAATAAGCATTTCGGACTGCTGCCACTAGAGCTCTTCTTCCACCGTCCCCATCCTTTGTCCTTTAGTGCTTCCTTATTTAGGGGAAATTCACAGTGCAACATAAACATAAGTGTTCTTGTATGTGCATATATGTGTATATATATATGGGTTTGTGGTTATTGATGCGAGGTCAGTTTAGCGAATAATAATTATAATAATTAAAAGAGATTCATACATGAGTGGATTACACAAAAGCCCCGGGTACATTTGTTCAGAGCTAAAAGGAAGAATGGATAAACCTTCATTATATTATTACGTTATACATAACTTAAGTATAGAAACATGTTTGGCGTTAGTTTAGTGTATGCGTTCTCATTGAATGATGTAGAGAAGCTTATATTTAAAACATAAAAGTATGCAGACACCAAGTTATATCTATCTATGTCACACATAAGAAGCTAGCCAATCAGAGATCGATTATCATGATGCGGTCATTCTGCCATCTCGCATAAGATTCTTTTGTCGCCATATGTTGACTATCAGACTGGCCTTCTGGGCTAGATCACGGGCCAGAAATCACTAGAATATTCATAAATAGGAAATCAAGAATATGTCAAGTTGGTTTCTGATTGTTTTGTTTGTTTGTTTTTGCAATCTTGGCTTCCTTTAGCTGGACATACACAAATCAACTATTGGTGGTCACTTCGCTGGCGGTGGTCACTCTGTTGTTTCAGTTCTCTTGTTAGTGATTGCTGTTTGTTTCCTTTTGTGGTTAAGAATGGCAGTTTATCGCATTAAGTTTATCCTCATGCTTTAGATCGTTCTGATAATGCTTAGTTTTCATTATTAATATCCCCAATTACAACCGAAAGTTGACAACCTTCGATATTGAAGGACCAGCTTGGTCTTCCTTTCTTGGTCCCTTGTCTAAGCCAGTTTAATAGCATCTTCTTGGTTAGATTTTCTAAAAAATATAATAAAGATTTGTAAAACGTAACTTATGTGACCGGCTATATAGATAGAACATATATAACCATAATATTAGGAAGAGCTATCACCTCTTACCAGAGCATCGACTTTCGAAAGCCGCAAAAGGCTATGAAGTGTTGGGTATAAAATTGTATAATACTCTACCGTTTAAGTTAAAACATCATCAGGTAATTGATTTAAATGTAAATTATATGAATGGTTAGTTTCTAATTCTTACAATTCAATAGATGAACATTTTGAAAATATTAAATAAGATGGCTGCTATTTTTAAAGTTTTTATATAATTTTTATTTTATTCCTGCAGTTTGATGTAGGATATAAAATATATTAATTTACCATCGCTACTCATTGTAATATTTTTGTTCAATTTTTTATATAATTTGTTTATTATTGCATTTAAGTAAATCGTAACATTTCTATTTTTCTGTATTGTTTAGTGAAATTGAATTTTAATAAAATTGTAGTATTGTGTTGCATATACCTTATATGGCGGCGCCGTAGGTCAGTGGATAGACCACTCGCCTCCCAGCTAGCCGGTCCTCCAGGTTCCGCCGCCAGTCATTCCACCACACATCATTCCTATCATCAATTTCGCTTACATTTCATATCATCCACTTCCTCTGGCTAGGGGCCGACCCCCGTAACCGTGGTTTCGTGCCGTTTGCTCCACGACAGGCTTCCGACCCCTAGGCATCCGCTTGTAAGTCCTAGAGAGGTCAGTCTTACAAATACGAGGAGGGTTAGCTGATTACCACGACATATAACTTACATTTAATTGCTGACCTTGTCTATTGCAATATTAAGCTTAATAACAATAAAATTTGATTTATCTATTTTAAAATGTCACGTAAACAAAGAGGACACGTATGTATGACTCATTGGCTGAAGACGTGTCCTGAACGATAGAGATCGCAAAGTAGTTTGTTAGCTAAGTAATTGTATGTTTTATATAAGAGTTTTATTTAACATATTATGACATATAACAAATGAGTAACAACTATATGGAAATCAGTATGTAAATGAGAAAACCAGCATAGTAAATGCCAGATTGCCTGGAGGTGTTAAACTCCTGAACGTGAGGCCGTTATATTAAGACATCACAGAACACATGAAACATAGTAAACGGAAATTTATAACGAGTGTTGAGAAGCTTATTATTCTGAACGTGCTTCTCAGACTGTGAGAGGTATCCTACGTTAGCATTAACTTGAGCGAAGTTTATTGGTGTCGACACTAAGCGTTAGTGCAGCACGAAGTGAAAGGTTAAATAAAAGCAAGTTATCTCACCAGGAAAATTTACGAAGTGTAAAACCCGAAGTTAAAATTTCAGTGTGGAGCGATTTTTACTTACTATAGCCCGTATGTACAATAAGAAGGTATTGTATTCCACCTAAACATTCCATGTCGAGACTTCACAGGAGATGTTTTGAGGTCCCCTGATTACAAAAAAAAACTTTTTAGAAAAAATCCGTGTGTGCCTGTGGACAGCATAGCTCAAAAACGAAAAGTCGATTAAATACCAAACCTGGTATTTAAGTTCAGTATCTTCCAAGGATGTGACACGAAGATTTTCAAGAAAATCTATCTACCTCAACTACACTTTACAAGGAAAAAATCTCGAACATTTTAGTTTTCTCAAAAATGGCTCAAACGATTTTGATTAAAATATTGTATATTATAGATGTTTATATTACAAATAAAATGTATATCTTGAATTTTCTGGGAATAGCTTCCAAAAACCTGTTCGTTTTGGGTGAATTTTCTGAATTTTGCTTCACTAGTAAACCGTAAGAAATTGACAAAAACTTATTATGCAAAAAAAATGGTGATCGCGTTAAAGTTCACAAGTTATATTATATACATTTTTGCTGTAGAGTTGACCGTTTCCAAGTTATGTATTCTTTTTATTGGTTTCAATTTTAAAATATACCTTTCTGATACAGGAAGCGTCCATTATACTTCTGTTCTACTCCTGGCCAAGCAAAGAAGTGAATCCCACAAGGACAGCTTTTAAAATATTTGTTATCGCTATAGCATATGCATTCCTTCAGTACTCCTCTGTTTATGAGGAACTAAATAATAAGAACATTCTGCTAATGCTTATTTCGTTTAGCATGGTGTAGAAAGAAGAATAGTCTTCTGTAAGAAGTCTTTATAGAATAGCTAGAGAAAGTTGTGTAAATGTAACACACCAGATTTTTTAGGACTGCAGTGTATCGAAAATTACAGTTTCTTCTGCAATAATAATCCATTAAATAATTACTGTAAATTGTAATTACAGATTGCAGTGTTAAAAAAATTGGGGGGGGGAGTTAAAATAGACAGTGATGGCAATTGAGAAAAACAATAAAAGTAATTTGCAATGGCAAAAGGAAAGGGAGCGTTGTCAGCTATCAGAAGTCACAAATACAAAGTACCTAATATAAGTATTAGATGTTTAGAAAAAGTGTACAACATGGTGGTTGAGGTAAAAATTCTATATGGGATAGAAGTATGGGGATTAGAAGGAGGATGGGAGGTCATAGGTGAGGTGCATAGGAAACTTTGCATGGTTTACCAGCAGGTAGCACAAATAGAGCTGGGTAGAGTGGCAAGTAAGGGAAGGATTGTGGAAAGGGATTTGAAATGTTGGTTGAGAATATTGAATTTGGAAGAAAGGAATTTGTTAAAATAATGTTTAGTATATCAAGAAAAAAGTTTATAGAACAAGGGATAGGTAGACTGTCTCAGAAATAACTTGGAAAGTAGTGGGTTAGGAGAAATGTCGAGAGGAAGAGAAACTAATGTGAATAATTTGTGGTAGATGGCAAGGAAAAGATTCAAGGATATAGAAATACAAAAAAATATTTAGTGAGATAGCTGAAAAGAGATCTTCAGCTTTTGATATACCAATGAAAGACTCATGGCGAAGGGAAAAGTATGTAGATGTGACAAATAAAGAGGAGCGAGAAGGTATTGCATGGCTGAACGCAGGAGTATGGAGGTTAAATGGTTTAAGGAAGGGCTTTCCGCAAAATCGGGTCGTTTCCTTAACGCGGTGGTAGCGCAGCTGCTTGCCAAGCGGGAGATTTATGTTCGATTCACGGTAACGGAGTGGGGATTTTTCCCACGCTGGGAGACCTGGACCGGGGTGCACTCAGCCTAGTGAGGTCTATGGGAGGCCAATTGAGGAGCTACTTGATGGAGAAGTAGAGGCTCCAAGTTAAGTGGACCGCATTAACCGGCCGGGAGGGATTGAGGCGTCGACCACGTCTCAGCCTCCAATACTGTTTGTTATGGACGCAGCGCAGCGGCCGAGCGTTAAGTCAAGGTTCCTTGTGAGCTGTGCCTTGGCTCCTTGGCTCCTTGTGCCATGGAGTTATGTTATTATTATTCCACAAAATCAGTGTCCTACATGTGGCGGAAATGAAGATATGGAACATATATTATTTAACCGTAAAGGGACTGAAGTTTGGAGAAAAGAGTATATAATAAGAAATGGTTTAAGAAAGATAGAAATGTAGTAGTAGTTGAAAAGTTACAAAGAGACAGTAAAAAGATTGGACGGTTCTTATATAAAGTGAAGAATAAATGGGTATGGACAGTAAATAGAGTCCAAATGGTCTAGTAAACTGGAATTAAAAAACTATGCTAAATATGAATGCTGGACACCGATCATATTTACCGGTATACAGCTTAGCATAAATAAATAAAAATAATAGTAATCCAATTTCAAGAAAGCGCTTATGGGCTCCTTACATTCAAGCAAACATTTTTATGAACTTGAAGTATACTTTTAGTTCCCCCAGGAACACCTGCAATTTTACATGTAGATCCTGAGGATATATTTTAAGCAAAAAGTTGTGCACATAGAAGTGAAGGGCAGAAACAGTCATTTCTGGACAAAACGCGGGTAAATAATTGAATTGTTTGCAGCAGTGAATTATATACTTTATTTGTAACTAATTTCAAGTCAGTAAAGACATTTCTTACAATATTAATAAAATATTTATTTATATTTAACATATTTCGAGAAGTTTAAATAAGTCTCATGCTGTCTTATGCAACCAATTTTAATGAACGCATAAAGTAATGTAAACACCTTGCTTCTTCATTAACTTCTGAAATTCTTTCCAGCCCACATTCGCAGCACTTTCACTTTCCGCTACAATTCTGGACATTTAACCTTGATCTTAGTAAAACATCACACAACATTGAAGAAATTGTTGCCTCAGTGTCCGACGTTTCGTAAAACCGAATGAAATGTTATGTATCTCAAGCTTCTCAGAGCTTACATCACTCACAAGTGGAAGAAACTAGCAGAGTGTTGTATCGAAGGTTCCTTAGAAACAACACACAAACATATTGACTACTTTTCTTTCTTTGGCAGTTTTGTCCATAAGCAAGCCAAAATAAACCACGTCTTGAATTTCATTCGCCAACAAACGAAGAAGCAACATTGCCATAGTTTCAAACATATTGCACAAGTTCTAGTAATTATGAGTTGCAGAAGCTGATAAAAAGTACTTATTTTAGAATTATGCCCCTGGCTGCTACCCCCTGCTATCTTAAGTGTAAAAACTAAAATAATTTAGGTATATAAGACGACACGGAAATTTATATAGTCATACAACTTTGAAAGATTCACACTAAATTCAACATTCATTTTATCTGCACAGCCGAAACCCGATTCTTTGTGAAACTGCGAGATTTCATGGGAATTACATTTTCTGAAAGCATATTCCCAGTTGAGTCGTCATCTTAGTGCAGTGGTAGCGCAGTTGTTTATCAGGCGGGAGAGCCGGGTTCGATTCCCAGTACAGACGAAGGGATTTTCTTCCGCTGGAAGACCTACTCCGGGGTGCACTCAGCCTCGCATTGGGGGCCGAATGAGGAGATACTTGAACAGCCACTTGATGCCTGCAATAGGCTGCGTTGGGGGATTTGGCGGTTGGTGATAGGCCTTGGCCCGATTTCGGGCTGTAGTGCCGCGCAGTTTATATTTCCAGTGGAAAAGCAAGAGGAAATGAAATAAGGGTGCCTTTGTTTGAAAAACTTTCTTATCTCATCTCTTTTATCACGTGCATGCAAACTTTACACAATACCAGTTTTTTATTTTCGTCGAACATTTCCACTGATGTTTACTCTGCTATGAAATTTGAAAAGTTCTAAAAATACCAGCGCTTTTTGTTTCTCGTTTACTTATTATATTATCGCTAACTCCTGAATTATTTAAAGACGAGCCTGATTCTTCAGTCCTGCAATTCCGAACCGAATTTAATTCTTCAATAACGGAGCATGGGAGGAGAGTATTGTCAATTTGCGGTCGGATGCATTTCACAAATGCATCCCATTATCGATACACAAAAGAAAGGAAACCTCACTATTCTTCTGCTCAAATTAGCTTTAATTGATTTGTGCTCCACTGTGAGATATGAACGTTTTAGATGGTTATAACATAAGTAGAGAAGGAAAATTAGTATTACTGTCGAATAATACTTTTCATGAAAAATCACAAAACTCAACTTTTTTAATTTAAATTCCATGAAATAATTTAAGCATTCTGGGATACAAAATATATAATTAGGCACCAAGCGCCATTTTAAATGTCTTAAGTCAAAGCATTAGTGGTGAAACAGCACTGGACTCGGCAAGAAAAACTTCCGTTCGCACCAGGCAGAATAAAAAACGAAGTTGTGCGAAAGAAAAGCAGCAATGCAAGAAGAAAAGGACAGAAAATAGCAACAGCAGATGAGAGGAATAGTACAGGTGGCTCCAACCTACCAGCATAGATTATTTTAATGTGAGCCTTGCATTAAAATCCTTCCTTTTTTTTTTTTTTTTTTTTTTTTTCATCTTTATAGCCCCCTTTAACTTCAATGGTCATATTGGGGGCTTTGACTTGTGAATATTACTGAAAGCTTAGAACATTAGGTCAATTATTTTATAGCTAAACACTGGCATATTCACTCTCACATTCATACTTCCAGACTCTGTGGGGGATATGGAATAATTCTAGTTAAAGAAAAATCCCCCGCTCCAGCCGGGAATCGAACCCGGAACCTCCGGGTGCAAGTTCAGCTCGCCGCCTTTCCTTGTTTTCTAGCTAATTAATTTTTTAGCATTTTTCTTCTTGTTAAATGCTCCTTGTGGAGCAGTTTTTCTTTTACTCATAATAAAATTTACTGTGCATGTCCAATGAAAAAGAATTGCCCTAGGTTTTACTGACAGAGGTATTAAGCATGTTTTCAATTCTCAAACACAAAAATTATATTTTTATAAAAAAACAGATTCATAACTTTAAACAATTTTGGTGCTCAAACCAAAAGAGACATAGAAAACCCTAGGGAAATTTCAAAAATTAGGTGAATTGTGAGACCTGGGTTAAAATATTAGACCAAAATGTTAATTTTTTCTGTCGCAAGGGACCATTTTCTGTCGTGAAAAAAAAACATAAATAAATTTTACTATAACTTCCAAACCATTAGCGCAAAATTGATTAAATTTGCACTGTAACTTATATGTTTTATACTACATGTGTGGTGTAATTTCAAAAAACTAGCATTATTAGTTTGGAATTTCAAACGTTCCTTCATATATGTACTTAACCAAGTAATTGTCGCAGCTGATCTGACAGATCGCGAAGGGAAATTTTGTTTTATATCTCGACCGTTATTGGCAGAACTGCATTTACCTTCCTGTTATTCTCCTAGCTCTCCAGGTTCAACTCGCTAATGTGAGTAACATGTAGCCATTAGTAAGGTCGTTGGTTGCAGCAGCGTGTAGCTCTCACAGATCGCTGCGACTGAAGTGGTAATTCTGTATCATTTTATAGTTTTACTTTCTCTACACGCACTATGTACATAGAGTACAGAGAAGGTATTGCATTCCACCCAAAAATTTGATACCGAGATTTCACCGGAAATACATGTTTTGGGTCCCCGTGAATCCAAAAAAAAAAAATGCATTTTCAGAAAAACGTCCGTCTGTGTGCATGTGTGTGTGTCTGTGGATAGCATAGCTCAAAAACGAAAACACCGCTGAATACCAAACTTGGTATTTAAGTTTGGTAACTTCCAAGGATGTGACACGAAGATTTTCAAGAAAATCACCCGAACTACCCTTTACATGGAACTTTTTTCAAAAATTTTGATTTTCTTAAAAATGGCTCTAACGATGTTGATTAAAATATCGTATATTAAAGATATCTACCTGAAAATAAAATGCGTATCTTGAATTTTCTGGGAAGAGCCTCTGAAGACTACTTTATTATGGATCAACTTTACAGAATTTTGCATAACTGCTAAGCCGTAAGAGATGGACAAAAAATGTAGAGCACGTTAAAACAAACAACTTATGCCATATATATTTTCGTGGAGTTGATCGTTTTTTAGATATTCCTTGTTTTTGGTTTCAGCTTTGAAAAGCTTACACATTTCTCATACAGGAATTTGTCAACTGTCCGCACAAACAAAGGAACTTCAGTCACGTAGCAACCACATTTTGACTATCATTTTAACCTATGGTACTCCTTTACTTCGCTTCTACTTACAAGGAAGCAAGTAATAAGACCATTTCTGCAATGTTTTTCTCGATTGACATGAAGTAAATAGAAGCATAAGCTTTTTAACAATAATTTGCTGCAGAGATGTAGAGAAAGTCATGTGAATGGAGCACATCAGATTTTTCTCATTAGAATTCTTATAACTCTTTAAATGTGTAAAATGTGTGTACAATAAAAGCTATATACCCAAAACTATCTGATTATTTGTATTACAAATTGAAAGTGATCTATGAGGTTGCCACGACTAATATCTGCTTATTTATTTTTCCTTGAATTTTTAATGGATTCAAACAGAAGTTATAGCCTGAAGGTAGATGATGTCAAGGAGTTGCTTAAGATGTTACAAGGCAACAATGAAGGTTTAAGAGGATTCAAGGTGTTTGTTGCAATGCAGAGATTCGATAACAGTACAAGACAAAACAGAAAACGAGCTGATAAACTGGCACTAATTAGATGCCTTTATCAGCAGTATGTGTCCAATTACCAAAAATGTGTTTTTAGGAGAGAAAGTGACAATCGAAGAATTGTTGTTTGCTTTTAGTGCAAGGTCTACATTTCGTTATACAGTTCGCTAGAAGCAAAATATTTTCTTTAGTAGATGCTACAATCTTATACCAGGTGGCCCAACTGTCCCGTATTTAACATATTGGTGAGTTGAAAGAGTAGCATAACTCAACAGAGCTATTACGAGTTAAAACGCGGCAGTGGAGTACTGGCGAGAGTAACCTTCGCTTTACACGTCTTGCTATAAGCTGAGACTGTAAGCAGTGGCGCTCATTCCGGGGGGAAAACGAAGGCTTCTCTTGCCCAGTTCTCTACTTTCGTGTTTTAACTTGAAATAGCCGCGTTGAATTCTGCAACTCTTTTAACGTACTGAAGGATATCTACACACGCCAAACACGGGAGAGTTGGCCCATCTGGTATATATAATAATCTGGAGGCATAATGAGGCATACAACCTGAATGAATTGATTCATTGTATGGTAAACCCTTGCTTGAATAAACTCTGGATGGAACCAATCGAAAGCAAAACAAAATATTACGTTTGATATCTGGTCCACGAATATCAACTTCATGTATGACTTAAAACAACATAAATTATCCATGGTAGACACAATAGGGAAAAATAAACACAAATACAACCATTTAGGGACTATGTCAGATGGCCAAACAATTCCTTAGTTGGTCTTCGAGAAGCAGAAACTTTAGTGTAATTTTATACAAAGACAGGAAGCAATGCAATTTTGCTCTCCATCCTTCATAATAATAAGATAGATTCGATTCACAAGATACCAGAAATATTATAATATTTTAATAATAGGACAACTGAGTGGTAGGACGATATGGCCTATCTTTAATACTAAACGCCGGCACATTTTCATATTTTGACGAATTTTAAACACTGCTGAAATGAATAGCCAAAGTATATACCTAGGATTAAACATAAAATCAGCACCAGAAAGAAATTCTTGCGACTGCCGTCATATAGGTTCAATTCTGAATGTGTTCAAATCACATGACTTTCTCTACATCTGTGTAACGAATTATAGTTAAAAGCTTATTCCTCTATTTACAACATGCTAATTGAGATAAACATTAGCAGAAATTGGCCGTATTACTCAGTTCCTTGTAAGTTAAAGGGAAAAATCTAATTACATTCACAAGATGTCCCCTAGCTGTTCGGTAAAAAGAAACTTGTATTCAAAACATTAATCTGTTATCTACGAGGTACGTCCAAAAAGTAAGTTCCGTTTCAATTTATCTCCGCTGCAGCGCTGCGATCGCAGTTCCGCACATGCGCGGTAGACGCTCTGTATCAAGGAGAAGAAACGTGCGCCATTTTGAGATAGCTGTCAGCCACATACGCTTTGTTGTGCTTGTTTACAATGTCGCTGTTGATTAAAAATCCCGCCGCTTGTGAAATCAGATCTGTGATTCGTTTTATGAATGCTAGGAAAGTGAAACCAATTGAAATTTATCGGCAAATTTGCGAAGTTTACGGACAAAATGCGATGAGTGATTCAATGGTGAGAAGATGGGTCCGACAGTTCAATGAAGGACGTAGTGAAGTGCACGATAAAGAACGAAGTGGGCGTCCATCTTTGGTTACAGAAGAACTGGTTCACGCGATTGATGACAAGATCCAGGAAAACCACAAGTTTACAATTAGTGCTCTCGCTATGGAATTTCCCCAAAGCTCACGATCACTAATTCATGAAGTTGTTACCGAAAAACTAAAATTTCGTAAACATTGCTCACGTTGGGTACCAAAGATTCTTACTGAGCAACACAAAACAAAACGGATAGGTAGTGCACTTCAGTTTTGAACCCGTTATGATGAAGACGGCGAAGAATTTCTGACACAGATAGTTAAAGGAGATGAGACTTGGGTTTCTTACGACACCCCTGAAAGTAAGCGGCAATCAATGGAATGGAGGCACACTTCATCCCCAGCAAGGGTTAAGCCGAAACAAATCTTGACACTCGAAAAATGATGTGCACAGTGTTCTGGGACTGGAAAGGCATCTTACTCATGGATTCAGGATTGCTGTCAAAAGGTGTTGTTTTTCTTCACGACAACGCACGACCACACACTGCAAAGGTGACGAAAAACCTCCTACAAAAATCAATATATTGTGTGTTTTAATGAGCTCTACATTTTTTTGTGTAGTACACTTTTGTATATCTCTTACGGTTTGCCAGTTATATGAAAGTCATCCAAAATGAAGAGGTTTTCATGGCTATTCCCAGAAAATTTAAGACATACATTTCGTTTGTCATAAAATGTCTTAGATACAAAGTATTTTAATATAATCAGAGGTATTTTTTATAAAATAACAATTTACGAAAAATTTTCCATGTAAAGGGTAGTTTCTTGAAAATCTTCATGTCACATCCTTGGAATATATCAAACTTAAATACAAAGTTTGGTGTTTAACGGTCTTTTCGTTTTTGAGCTATGCTGGCCACAGACACACACACGCACACATGGACTTTTTTCTGAAAATGCTCTTTTCTTTTGGATTCAGGGGTCCTAAAACAAGTATATCTGTTGAAATCTCGGTATCGAATTTTTCGGTGCATTACAATACCTGCTCTATACACTATGTACATAGTACGTGTAGAGAAAGTAAAATATGTAACTCCTTAATTAAGAATTCCAAGGAAGAACAATATGATGCATTAGAGATATGCTAAAAGCCACGTTCTCAATGTTTAATTAAATAATTTCAATTTTATAGCACCAATTTCTGATGTGAATTTCTTAAAGACTGAACATTTAACTGGGTTATATGTCATTGGTTAAGAAACTTTATGTTTTGTAGAATATAGTGTGTTGTATTATTTTTATATGCTTTCAACTACCTACAGGCTACCTTTATTTCTACCCCCCCCCCAATATTTCGTTAACATTAAATATGTTTTAAAATATTTTAAAGGCATTTTTCAAAGATTCGATTTCCGAGATTGTTGGCACAAATCTGGTATTTATTGAAGGTACAACTATCGGCGGGTTAATGGTGCAATAACAGGAATCTACCATCCTTAAACGTAGCACTCATAGTAAGGAGGACGGGAAAACTAGGCATTATGACTGGAACTAATACTAAATTGTGAACTTATAACATAACAGACGCCCATGGTTCCGTGCGGTCTCCCTTTTAACCCATTTCTGCTTGGACCCACCAATTTCTCATTAAGTAAAACAGATCAGTGCAGCGCTCCATAGGCACCTGCAGTGAAACAAGTCAAGGAAATGTTGTGTATATCAACAAAGCTCTGATTTTCGTTTTGCTTTGATTCAACATGATTTTTAGGAATAATAATTATAGTAATTATTATGTGTTTATTTACATTGTTTTCGTCCGGAGGCGACCTACCCGCCCTGTATTTAGGACTGTCACCCCCCTAAGACTTACAAGCGGATGCCTAGGGGTCAGAGGCCTGTCAGGGAGCCAACGGCATGTAACCCAGAATGGAGAACCTGCAACGAGCGATCGGTACATACCAAGGCATGAGTATGAGGAAGTGTTTTTATAGTGCTTAACGCCCACTTTTAATACAAATAGCGCTGCAGGCGATAACACTGATGATACATGGAATGAAGATGGAGCACCGGTGGAATGCGATGGCGGGAGAAACCGGGGAGACCAGAGAACCCGGAGAAAACACGCCCTTGTGCCGCTTCGTCCACCACAAATCCCACATGAGGGCGCTTGGGAGCGAACCCGGGCCACCTACGTGGGATACTAGCGGTCTCAGACACGGCGCCGCCTATTTATTTGCATACAGACTTTTATTTTTTCCACATCTTTTAGTGCCCAAAGGTTTGTTTTTTCCTTACTCGTCTCTATACATCAAAGTTTGAGTTCTCTTGCTCTCATGCCAGTTCTTATTTCCCGCATCCATGAGTTTCGAAGTCTTCCTTTTCCATTTCTTCCAGCTGAGCTCCATTCCAATGCCTTTCTTGGTAATCTATCTTCACTCAGTCGTCTGATAGGTCCGTACCAACTCATCAGTATCTTACATTGTCTAATATTGAGTCCTTAATATCCATTTTTTCTCTTATAATATTATTTTTTTTTTCCAAACTTGAACAACTAGATGACCTCAAATGTTCCTTTTACATCGACATAATCTTTAATTCTATGTTTTGTTGTTTTTTCAGTTTTCATGCTTTAGATATATATGTAATGCTTCCTTTCATTATTGTCATATATTATTGTAATTTTTCTTCTTTTTAGGTACGTTTCACAAGACACTATTCAGCATTGATGTACAAATATTGCATTTGTTATTATTATTATCATCATAATCATCATTATCATTATTGGGTGGACTGGAACCCCATGTGCCCATGTAAGTTGACACCAATGCACATGCGTGTGTTGGCACAGGTTCGTCCACTTTCGCTACTTTTTAACACGTAGCGGGGTGATTACAACCCCCATTTTAGCACTTCAGCAGATCTTTTCAGTACTTTTTAATGTTGGTAATACACTTGGATCATCACCGTCTTTGTTTAATTTACCTCCTACACTAGAATGAAACGAATCCCGAGATTGTCGATCCCTCCATGGAACAGAGAAGTCAGGAAGGAGTATTTGCCACATTGTTACATTGCCTGAGAACGGACGATGATTTCTTTTTTAAATATCATCAGATGGCAATATCCACCTTTGATGAACTTGAAGCAGAATCCGTCTTCTTAGCGGGAAGGTAAAGGAGCTAGAAAAAGAAAGAGCATGGGTGAAATGATGCGCTTCTTATCAGAGGTTGTGATGTCCTGCTCAATAAATGACACCGCTATGCGTAAAAATGATTTATTCATAAATACATTCTGTAATTATTCTCGTCAGCTTCACTCACGAAATTTGAGCCTAATCACAAATATATTTAGCTTTGATTCATCGGCCCATTTTGCGAACTGTTCACTGTGCAATTGCTTTGTTGCAACTTAAATCATTCAATATTTCCCAGCACTAACGCAACCTGAGTCATTCTGTCTGCTTCTAAGTCACGAATAAGCTTTTCTTCGTCGTTAAAATTTCTTGACTGTTCCGGTTTGTCTGAGGTAGAGTACTCGTGCTACTCTACCACAGACCTCAGAGTCCATCTGTAATAGGAGGGTCATGGGGGAAGACCATAGTACATAATTGCGTTTCCTGTCATTTCATTCCCCTTTGATCCAACCGTGATGATGAGTTTCCCTTAAGGCTGAAATGTATTGACTATTGCAGGCATACCCTTGTGGAGTCGTGAGTAGCTCGCTGCTCTTTAGCGCGCAGCCCTGCCGAAATAACTGCTCTGCGTAATGTGTTGTTCAACTTCTGCATAAGTTACACAAGTAAATTACTCAGGAAAACACTAAAATGAGGGATTGCTGCACAAGGACTCAGTGTCGCTACAAAATAGGTGCAGTTATTTATGTTATATTTGAGTTGTACTGTGTGATCAAACTTCAATTGGTTGTTTCCAGACCCTAGTGGTGAACCAAAGATTAGGGCAAGCACTTCTGTTACAGAACGGATTTGGAATTTATCGATTACTACTGTATGACTGTCGGGGATCAAACTCGCACTCTGGCCACATGTTTTGCTGAGCTACGGAAGGCGTACTGCGGTACTGGAGGATGACGAGCTTAACGCTAAAACAACTAGAGCTGTGGGATTTAATCGATCAATTATTGTTGTATGATTGATCAATCAAGAATAATTAATCGTTTAATCGGGTCGACTAAAATTAATCGGCTGGTAATTGTAATACTTATTAAAGTGACACAAAACAGCGCAAAATTCATAAACTATTGTTATTTTATTTCTTTATAGACCACACACACTTGAAAGTGCGTCCTTATTTGTGGCTCTCTTCTGGAAAGCCTCACATGAGACAAAAGGCTTGTGCACTACATTCTACACAAGTGTTTTTACTTCCAGAGATGGCAGTATGAAAGTCTGGATCATGAGGAAATGCTTCAGTACAATAAACAATAGGGAAGGAAGAAGCAATAGCACTTCTACATATGCTTAAATCTCCTGTTTTGATTGCAGTACCATTATTGAGTTTGTGTGTGATGCCTTGTGTTAAGTTAGCTATATTTATGTGCTTCGATAGTTTTGATTTTGTGTAACTGGTAAACCGTAAGAGATAGACAAAAACTTACCACACAAAAAATGTAGATATCGTTAAAACATAATTTATGTTATATTAATTTTTCTTGTGGAATTGGTAGTTTTAGAGATATTCCTCTTTATTGGTGTCAATTTTAAACTACGAAACTTTTCTCAAAAGAGAAGTCACCTTTCATTTCGTCTTTCTTGTTATGCAAAGCGAACCGAAATTAATTGCCTCACATAGCGACTAGTTTTAAAAGATTTGACTATCGCTTTACCCTAGTATATTCCCTTATTTCCCTTTTACTTACAAAGAAGTAAGAAGTAATAAGATCAATTCAGCTAATGTTTGCCTTGACTGGTATGATGTACATAAAAGAATAATCTTTTGTAAGAATAGCTTGTGTGGAGCACCTAGAGAAAGACATGTGAATGGAACATGCTAGAATTTCTTAGAATTGTTTTAGGTTGCATTTGCTTCTTCGTCAATTTCTATTGTATCAATTCCTCAATTAGGCAATAGACACATGATTTTGAATTTGTATTTTATTGTATTTGTTTATTCTCTGCAAATGGGTACTGCACGGTGGCAGAGTTCAATAGCAATTTTATAGTTAAATTAATAATAGTAATACAGCTAATATATTATATATACATAGCTTTTAAACACTTAACTACCTATTATTCCGTATAGTAATACTATGTATATTACCAGCATGTTTATAAAAGTTTGAAGCCTCAACATTAATGGCTATAGAACAATTTTTGAGATCCTTAATATACTTACTTTAATTAAGTATCTAACACTTATTTTCTTTAAATTATCCCTAAACTCCTTTAAGATCAGAGGGCAGCCCTGAAAGGCTGCTACTGGCAATTCATTCTATTCTTCAGTGGTACATTAACAAAATAAAATTTTCCTACGTGGTTCTTTACCTTCTACCCTTAATTTTATACAAATGAGGTGAAATGTCTCGTGTTATAAAATCGCTTACATAAAAGCAAAATGTGAATAGAAGGTGGTATACTGTGACCTAAATACGAATGTAGATGGACCACTCCGAATCTGTCGAGGATGGGGAACGTTTCACTTGTGACATCGGTTGCTATAGGTTTTGCTTGGGTGGGAAGAGCAGTGTGGTGCGGATTAATAGCATTAGCACGCGACTGAGAGCAAGGGCTTCCGTAATGGAACAGTTGGCAGATTTTCAAGCTTGGAAACTGATCCAAATGTCACGCTGCTCCCCAATTTACTGTTACTGCAGTGTCTGATTGATTCAACTGCTTGTTACGGATTACTTTAATATCCACAATGCAAATTGGTTTATATCTTTGTGCAGCCATTTAAGCGCTTGCTTCCCGTCATTTGCGATATAGTGAGTGCGTTAGAGAGTAGAAGAGCATAAAATACCCATTCCACATTCTGTGAACCTGAATGCCTGAATTTCACACAAAAAGGAATAACCACTCAATCGTTTTAAGTTTTGTTTAACCTTTCGCTCCAGTAGCGGAGGTCATTGGCGCGTTTGGCGTTGTCATTTTGCCGCGAAAAGGCAGCGGATTCAAATCCCGCTTTGAGTATGGATGTTTCGTGTTGTATATTTCTGCTGCTGTGTGCTCTCTGTCATTCTCTTCCTCTGATGGCCAACTAGGTCTCGCCTGAAGGCCAAAATTTGTGTAAATAATTTTTTTCTTTAAAAAAATCCTTACGCTGATCGAGCGAAATGACCTGTTGTCTGATTCCGGATGTCTGGGTACAATTCCATTAAGACCAATCATCCCGTCTTGGAGTTTTTTTCGGGTTTTCCTAGGTTGGTTGCTGAATGCTGGACTGAGTTATACTGCAATTTTATGCACATGCTGCATGTGCATTAAATTTTAGTGTAGAAAGGTAGAAACAAAATAAAGATTTTGAGGACAGCAACAAGGTGGCATAGATGTTGTTTTACTGCGCTACTTACTTCAACACTAAATCCTTCGTGTTAGTACCCGATTGTGAAACCTATTTTGTACAGTATCAGGTGAAACAAAACACACTGTTCTCCAGTATTGGTCACTGTCGCTAAAGTCGGGGATATCCATAGTGATCTCTGACAGCCAGCTGATAAGAGGAATGCCTACCTCTCTGCCAATAGATATATGCCACGTAAGCAATGATGTCATCCTTATTGCAAGATGTAACAAACATTTCTCAATGCAGTTTCAGTTGGCGCGAGTAAGCGCTTGTACTGCGCTATTTTGATTTGCAACAGACTTTTTTTACGGGGTTTAATGTAATGTTTGCTGTGTGATAATGTGCTAGTGTTTTAGTTTGTTTGAAAAGGGCTTATTGTTCTGCTGCAGCCGTGGACGGGACGAAGTGGCAACAGTGTGAGGGAGCGGCCACGAGATAAGGCAACTGTCAGGGATCACCATAGATCTCTCCAACTTTAGGTGTCTAATGTTTACTGTCACATTTGTGTTGTGAAGCCTACTGCATAGTACGGTCATGTTTATTACAAAGAGTACAGTACTCGTATGTAACATTAGTTTCTATTGTGTACCAGTACACATTTGTTGAAACAGTACGTACACACTTGTCGTGTGAGTTACATTTCTTTTTGATTGGCAAATGAAGGTGTTTCATAAAGTCGCATCAAATAAGTTCATGCAGAGCTCCTTTTATTATACTGCATCTGCGACCTCATGCGCCTAACCTCAAATATTCTATACAATTTTCTGCAAATCGTTTTTCGCAACTGTATATTATGAACTGATCATTTCTGAAAATTATAATTTCAATTCGAGTGCTTTTGCGAAATCCAAATGCAATTAATTATTTTCTTTAATTTTGTTAATTTACTTTGGTTTTATGCATTGATTTATATAGAGAAGAAATTACCGAGCAGTGTTCAGCGAAAATGTGAGCGATTGCGAGAGAAGGAGAGAAAAACATAACTTTTAGAGCTTCAGACGCATCTTGGAAATGAAATTAACTTTTCTTTACTTCTCTACTTTAAGGTTTCACTTCAGAGCACGGGTAAAATCAACTAATTAAATTTGTCTGGAATATAAGTTATAGGTACATATCAAAATTATGTCTACAGATACTCGAATTCGTATAACCACCGCTTGCAACTTAGCTTCTATATATTTTCAATTAACCTAAGTTTGTTATTCTTCCAGTTTACTATTTCTGTTTTGTGACCCTTTTGATACGATTTACATGCATTATTACTGTACTCAGAATTTTTATATGCTTGAGGGAGGGTAAAGATCAATTTCCTTTGCGCTGTCACATAAATAAATTAATTAACCTAACATTATAACCAAACCTTTTGTGATAGCTTTCGATTTCAATTAGTTATGTACGTGAGTAACGGGCTACGTTGAAGACGAAATTCATATTTTAAAATATGTGTATGTATGTGTGTATAAGTTTTGAGTTATCTTAAGTCGTTGAAGCTTTATACTTATTGTTTTATAGTGTTTAACACCCTCTTTTATTAAATATGGCAACGCAGGTGATGGCACTGATGATATATGGAATGAAGCTGGAGCACCGGTAGATTGCGAGTGCGAGAGAAATCGAAGAACCCGGATAAAAACCCGCTCCTATGCCATTTGGTCCACCAAAAATCCCATATGTGGTCGCCTAGGATTGAGCACGAGCTGCCTTGTTGAGAGGCGAGTAGCCTACCCACTCGGCCACAGCGCAGCCCACAGCCTTTAATCATATAGTTATTCCACAATGGACTATGTGTATTTGCATCAGTATTAGTTATTCTATTCTTATTTCTATGTTGGTATGTCGAAAATACGCAGAATGTACGAAAAATGTTAATCATAATGATTCATTTTTCATTTACAGTTTGATTTTAAGGGGTTGAAATTTCAACAAAATCGCATAACAAGCTGCCCCTTGAATGCCCTTTGTATCCTCACGAATGGACGTAGGCAGAAGATTCCGCACTAGAGTAAAAAGCAGTTGTGACTATGAAGCGCATTTCACGGCATACGCCGCACACCACAGTCCCTCACGTCTAACCCTTCTACTTTGCAGGATGACGCCTAACAGTTACTCAATTTTTATACCCATCACCTCCAACTTAGTTTCTATATATTTTCAACTAACTTAAGTGTGTTATTCTTGTAAAATTTGTAAAATTTCTGTTTTGTGTTCCTTTTGATACGATTTACATGTATCATCGTATACATTCTGGATATTTAAATGTGGTTGAGCGGAAGGAAAAGCTAAATGGACTTAGTTCTGCCCCATAAATAAATTAAAATGACTCACCTGGGAAGGGCAATTGTTTCCTACCTTTGTCCTAGACTGTCTCATACGATTCTGACCCAAGAATCTTTTCCACTGTGCACCACAATTTATTTGAGACACTGCGTACGCACTTATCGTATGAGCTACACATAATTTCAATTATATTCATGCAGCGTGCCTCTTATTATACTGCATTTGCCACACCATGCTCATGAACTTCTAAATGCTGAGCTTGGTACTGCCTTTAGACTCAACAATGTTCTGTACTATGTTTACCGCATGCTATATGCTACCACTAATTTCCTATCCTTATGTTCTTTCATCCTGCAAAGTAGAAGGGTTAGGCGTAATGAGCTGTGGTGTGCGGCGTATGCCGTGAAATATGCTTCATAGCCACAAGTTTTTTTCTCTATTGCCAAACGTCTATTTGTGAGGAATCGGGGGGTATTCAGAAGGCGGCCGAAATATTCCATGTGGAAATATAGAGGACTGACTGAACTGCGCCTTCCATGACCTTATTTGGCCTCTTTGCTTTTTACCGTAATTGTGCTAGTATTAATTGAGTAATTATTTTATAAAGAAATAATGTAAAAGTAAGTTTGATATATACTTGCATATATTAAAATAAAGGAATAGTCCATAAATGAATAAGTTGTAATCCTGTAGTAACTAAGACATTAGAAAAAATGTTAAACGAAAACAGTTTGCATTTTGTTTCTAGGTAGAAGTCATTACTAAAAGGCAAGTTACACTGGAAATTAGCTCGAAGTCGAGTGGTGAGGTAATTAAGTTTCGTAAAGTTCAGCAATCCAGATGGGCATTAACTCAGGGTCAGTGGAATGTGTATGTTCCGAAATCTTAAAAGTTATTTTAACACGTCTCAAACCGCACGTACACCATTTTTAGGTACTAGCCATAAGAGCAGTCAGTAGTAGGTGGGACTTAGGTTAATATAAGGGCATGTATTTCGAAAATTTCGTTAATCTAATGCTTCCTGCTCTCCTCACATTCCGGTGCCTCTTGCGCTTCAACTCTCTTTCTATTTATGCTCACTACAGTTTATACAAGTTGCGGAAAAGCTACTGCGAGAGCGTAAATAGCGCGCGGATCATGACCGACTTAGCCGGGTGATCGGCAAAGTATTTGCCGCAAGAATTTTAATAAATTACGGTAACTTTAGTTTAGTACCTTTTACCACGGAAACAAATTTTATCGATCACTTAAAGTTCTTAATAATCTGGAAGTTAGAGGAAGTTAGCCTCTAGCTGTGGTAAATATTGACATTGTTTATAATGGCATTCCATAAATATATGATGGGGCAAACTGATATTCCACCACTAAAGTGTATCTGTAACTCGTGTGATATAGTCGTCGAAATAATTATTCATAGAGTATCACAGTTGAAACTGATTAATCGATATTTCCAAACAACTTAAAGAAACCGTTAAAATTTTGACTGGAAGTTTACAATATTAAATTTTCAGTATAATGATAAAATAACCTTGATTATTAGATAAGTACTCGTATGCTTCAAGGATATAATCAATATCACAAATTCTGGCGGTGTTTAACGTGGATAAAGGATTCATACACCTCTATAAATGTAACATAAAAACAACTAAGGGGTCCTTTGTGACAAGGAACAGCTTCAGTGACAACCTGCAGCCTAGCATTTGGTTATGATATGTGACGAATACTGTGCAACAGAAAAATGGGCTATAAAGGTAAAGAAAAAACAGTGAAAGAAAGGAAAATTGTTATCTCCCAGTACCAGAAGTGGTGATATTATTGGGAGTCCATAAAACGCGATATAGAGAAAGAAATACTTTAGTTGAGAAAGAAGCGTTCGACGACAGAAGCTAATCCAAAGATGTCATAATAAAGATGGTCAAAAAAATCCCAAATTGATAGCCACTGTATTGTCTGCGCATTTTAAAGAACGAAATCAGGCCAAGGACTATTCACCATACCAGATGGCCCAAATGTCCCATATTTAACATGTGCAGATACCCCTTCGTGCATTAAAAGATTTACTAAACTCATTGGAGTTATTTCAGGTTAAAACCCGCCTGCGAAGAACTTAGCGACCTTCACTTTGCCCGTCTTGCTTATCAGCGTAGACGGAGAGACGGAGAGTATTATAAGTAGAGAAGACTATGAAAGTAGATAATCTAGAAGAAAATTATACACGTGCAAGAATAGCTAGAAATTGAGACTCTGGAACAAAATAATGCAAATGTTATAAACAATATCAGACCAAATACTGAACATATACAAGCCGTAGCGAAACACGGTGGTGGAGGAATTAGTTTATGGAGATGTATGGCTTAATCTAAATGTTTTTGTTGAAGTTAATATAAATAGATCAATATTTAAATAAAATAAAGGAAATTTTGCAAGAAATGCTTATTTGCAACGGGTTTGTCATTTTCTATGAATGTATGAACACCTTTATCTCCATATGTGAAGCCAGCGGCTACTATATTTTTATTTATTTTTTGTAGAAGAGTAATTTAGTTAATATTTTTGCATGTACAGCCTGGAAAGGGAATTTCATACTGTTAGTTTAACACAATAACATATTTCTTGCTGTTTTAGTTTTTTAATAAATAACAATTTTCTACTTAAATGACGGTGTATGAATACTCTTTTGCTGTATGTACATATTTGTGGAACAAAACCATTTTCTATTCATCGTTTTATCTATTTGTGATAGTTCCATTATTCATTTTTCTGCTGGATTTTGAATAACACAATTCCAATAATAGTTTCACAGTTTTCGTGGATAGCAACAGCTTTGAAGTTTAAGTATAAATCCTCTTTTCTAAAGTCACATTGTTCTTGTTTAGTGTTTAACCTTCTTTCCTAGTACATACGGCACCACACAGTAACATTGGTTATACATAAAATGAAATAACAACTGAGTGATGAGATTTTGGAAGGGAACGTCCACGCCTAAGTTCAGAATACCTCTACAGAATTTTCTCTATGAGCTATAAAACTGAGAAAATCAAAACCTATCAGGAAGGACAGCCGTGGTGTGATTTGAAGCGCGTGCCTTTCGTTCACATACACCTGCTCAAACGACCTCAAACACCCAGTTGTTTACATATTCCCACTGAAACTTTGTGCGTATGCGCACGGTATATTAATTTTATTTACTATTGCGTAATAGCTGAAAACTACGTTTTTATTTGTAAATTGCTTTAAGTATATTTAGTGAAAATTTAGTCGTTTTACTATCAAAATATAAAATTACCAAAATATAGGGCACGGACAACGTTAGCCCTTGTTAGCCCTTCAATATGCTGTGTTGCAGATATGCAAAGGATAGTTTTAGAATATTTGAAGTGTCTATTTTGTAATTTGCTTCTCCTGCTGTTTCTCTAACCTAGAACTGTGAGCATTTCTGGCTATTTTATGTAATAAATATCCTTACTAACTTCAACATTATTGTGCCAGTCTTTTTAGAACAAAAAGTAAAATCCATGCAACTGCAGTCAAATGTTACCTCATCATCCACGCTTGCCAATGAAAAACGCCTTATGTCCATTACTCAATGTTTCATGTGAAGCATTTTTAGGCAAAATTGCTCTATTTACATCTATAGCTTTCAAATATTACTTCTTATTCACTCTCGTAAAGTAGATAAAATATATATTCAGATTTTACATCTTTATTGGAAGTTTTTACATTTAACAATATCTTCTGATAAAGATAACAAGGCAAGAATTGCAGAAATCACATCATTGGTCAGAAAATAACTATAGGATTCAAAATCCCATTAAATTGTTTTAAATTGTATTTAGGTCTCTATCCAGTAATTTCATCTTTCTGCATTAATTGAAAAGCTCCACCCTTGTTACTTATCAGTCATCAGGGATATGAATTTTAAGCATTTGGCTTCAAGTTATCTATGCTCAAACCATATTCAATACAAGAAACGTAAATGGTGTTGTGAATGCTGTCCGCAAGTGCCAACAGATTATACGAGAAATGGGGCTCGTTTTTTTACGTGCGACGTTCCTGCCTAAAGTCAGGTGACAGTTAAACTTTATTTATTTTCGTCCTGGCTTTAATGATCAGACATTCTTATGCCTTATTTTCAGGTTTGGGTAAACAAATTCAACACCTCAAAATGATAAAAAGTTCGGGTGCTACAGCAATGTTTATAGGTAAAGATGCGCAATTTAGCAAACTGCACAAATGAATTAAGTTCTAAATAACAAACTGTTAAACAAAATGCAGCTTCAATTTCTCTGTCATCTATCTGTAGTAGTAAGCGGAGTTGCTGTATTCCATCAAAAAATTCATTACCAAGATTTCACTGGAAATAAACGTTTTGAGACTCTCTGAAAGAACATAAATGCATTTTTAGAAGGAAAAAAAACAAGAAAATTGAACAAACAAACTTAATACACTTAAGCTCATCATCTTCCAAGCAAGTTACATCAAGATGTACAAGAAAATCCTCCCCTGAAACTACCGTTTGTCATAACATTTTGTTTCGAATGACTCTAACGAAAATTTATATCTTTAATTACCTGAGAATACCTCTGAAGCCTTCTTTTCATTTTGAAATAATTTTTGGTAGTGTTTAACTACCGCTTTTACCACTATGGCACCGCAGGAGATTGAACTACTTTCACATAATAGGTAAACATTAAAGCATAGACTAAGTCTTACTGCACAGAAAACTAGATATCAACTAATATAGAATACATTTTGTTTATAGATTAAATCAATTTCGATATAGTCCTTGTTATTGTTTTCAAAAACACATACTTTTCTTAAATGGGAAGTTATTATTCTTTTTAACTCTCTCCTACTGAGACTATGCGAAAATAATTTACAACACAGCACATATCGACCAGATAACAGATTTGGGTTTCGCTTAAACAATTTGATTATATCTGCAAGAAAATAATAGGTATTAAAATCTTCTCTGCATGTCTTCATCTCATTTGTAAGAATATTTTGTTTAAGAATGGACAAAGAAAGTTATAAGAATGTGACAATTATTTTTATCTGACATATTTTAGAAAATTAGTCATCCCCTTTTTAATTTTATTGTTTAAATGCTTTCACAACAGGAATAACATTCAGAAGCACCGAAATATATTACATACTTATACAATAGCTGCTAAAACAATGAAATTACTCTGGACGCTTTTGGCACAGCCATAACGTATGTGAGATAATAACATTTAGCTAACGTTTCTCACAACAGACATGGAAATCTCTCGGGCGCCTGGAGGTATGCAGCCCGCGCAGCTGGCTTGTTAATTGGTCTGCATACTGCGCTGTCTCACGGCCATTGTGCTTCACTGTTTCCTATAGTTAACAGTAAAGTTTGCAAACACTCAAAGGATGAGACCCTGCCAAACAGGGAAGCACAGGGAAAAGTTCTTTAATTTGAGTTTTCAGTCTCCATATTAGCACGTTTAGCAGCAAATGACCAGTCACAGTTGTTCACGTTCGAAACTTCTACTTAATCATGCGTTATTGACACCAGCGCTCGTACTCCTGTGGCAGAACTATTTATTTGATGGCAATGAAGCCTGTAGGGAAGTTCTGCCTACTACCTCAAACCCTTTATTGCTTATGGTCTTATAAAACTGGAGGTTGCGAGAGTTTCAGAACTTACTCAGAATTAATTACGGATATTTAGTACGCAGGAAAAAAAACCCTACTAATTATGAATATCAACTCAGAAAATTTTTTCTGGAGCAACACTGTGGATGTGCACTCAAACTTTTATAGCCCCCAAAAGAGGGAGAAAAGTGAAGTTTCTGTGTAAAAGATAAGTAAAAGCTTGATTATTTGCTCTAATATAATCTCTACTCCTCTTTTACTAACAGTGTCTACGAAAGCTAAACTTTCATTACAGATTCTGTTGTAGGGTACGATATCTCTCATGCCAGGTAACACCAAAACTGGTTTACAATTGCGTTCAATCCATGAACGTTATTGGCAACACAAATAGCCTGGAGCTACGGTGGGTACCAGGACATCAAGGAGTTGAAGGAAATTGAAAACAGATTAGCAAAAATTCGCATGCGTTCCATTCACATGAATTTATCTGAAAACTATTGTTAAGCCATATTGCTTATCTATCTACATCGTGGTAATCTAGATAAATATTAGCAGAAACACCTGCATTATTTTCTTTTAAGTAGACGGGAAGTAAGGTAATACACTAGCCTAAAGTGATAATCAAGTCCTTTACAAAGTCGGTCGTTAAGTGGAACAATTGAAAGTTGGATTTTGCTTTGCATAGCCAGTGCAAATAGCAAGAGCGATGAAACGAAATAAGACCTATCGTTTGAGAAAAGTTTATATAGCTTAAAATTGAAACCAATAACAAGGAATAGCTCGGAAACGGTGAGCTCTACAAAAAAAGGTATATGATATAAATTGTTTGTTTCAATGACATTTGCCTTTTTGTATAGTAAGTTTTTGTCTATTTCTTAGGATTTGACAGTTATGCTAATTTTTTTCAGAATGAAGAGGTATTCTGAAAATTCAATATATACATTTTATTGGTCATGTAAATATCTTTAATATAAAGTACATTTATCATAAGTATCAGAGCCAAGGTAAATGGTTTTCTAGGGTGGGGGGATTTTCTTAAAAAAGTATTCGTGTCACATCCTTGTAAGATAGTAAACATAAATACCAAATGTAATATTAACGTATTTTTGTTGTGGTTTTTAGCTGTTATCCATACACTGAGCTTCTTCTGAATATGCTGTTTTGATTCCGGGAGTGTCATAACTTGCATTTCCGGTAAAATATCGGTATCTTATTTTTGGGTGGAATACAATACCTTCTCTATAAACTATGCGCATAGTGCGTGTAGAGAAAGTAAAAAGGGAGAGCAAGCCCCTTTTTGGGACAGAACCTGTGACTGGAGTAAGTATTAGTACTGTCAAACCCACAGTTAAAACAATGGGTAAAAGGGAACTACATATCTAGGTGGGAAACTTACTCAGAACAAAAACTAGTTAGGAAACTATTTAGGACCCAACTACTTTTATTTAGGCTTTTCTTAGACTGATTATGTATGTATTCATTCTCTGCAATTGGGTACTACCCGGTGGCAGAGTTAAATGCGTAAAATTCACTTACAATAATAATCATATAGTTAAATTAAGAATAATAATACAACCAACATATTGTATACATGTTTTAAACTTACTACATATTATTCAGAATAGCAATACTTATGTCAATTACCAGCATTTTTGTAAACAGTTATTATGGAGCCTCAACATTAATACTATACATTACTAATATATTCATCAATAATAATACACATTAATACAGTTTTTGAGATCCTTAATTACTTCACAATATTTCTTAAATTAACTAACATTTATTTTCTTTAAATTATCCCTAAACTTCTTTAAGGTCAGAGGACAGCCCTAAAAGGACGCTACAGGCAATTCATTCCATTCTTCAATGGTCCTATTAACAAAAGAGAATTTCCCTACGTCTGTTCTGTACCTTCTACGTTTAATTTTATATAAATGATCGTTTCGTCCGTAGTAAGGCGGAATTTTCTAACCAGTATAAGCTTTAAATAGTGCGACTAACCTATGTGTTTTACGCCTAGCTTTTAGCGAATCCCTTTGATTCCCTTCGCCTTTCGTAAGTCCAAAATCTTAACCTCTCTTTATGAATTTAACAGCCCGTCTCCGCATCTTTTCCAGCGAATCAGTTAGATTAACCCTGTATGGATCCCAGCATGCTACTCCATATTCCATAACTGGCCGCACAAAGGACTAGTGTGCAATTTCCCTGGACTTCGATATAACGAAGATTTAAAACAGTGGTTTCATTAATTACTGGACATAGTCATTTTAGGAAACATCTAGGTACATACGTCGGGGATATATCAAGGAGATCCTCTTCTCGACTGTGTGAACAAGCTGGGGAAAAAACTTCACATATTTTAATTGATTGCCCGTCTCTAGAAAGGAGAAGAGAATGTTTAGGATTGGATCCTGGTATTGGAGCTCGTCAAGGGCGCAGAGCTTGGAATTCGATCTTTCAGGCTGACGTATGAAGGCATAGGAAGCCTTCAGATACTCCCGTTATCTAATCCAGGATACGATAGATAAAGCGACAGTAAAATATTAAAGGCCGTGTCACTATTCGACGGCTTTAATATTCGATATTCTTTCATGGTCAGCAGAGAAAAATAATGTGTTACACTCACATGACTTTCTCTACCTGCTCTTCAAACAAACTTCGGACAAAAGATTATTCTTCTTTCTACACCATGCTAAACGAGATAATATTAGCAGAATGTTCTTTTACTTAGCTCCTTATAAGCAGAAGGGAACTAAAGGAATGAGCTATGCTAAAGTGATAGTCAAATGTTTTAAAATCTGTCGCTATGAATCGAGATAAACATTAGCAGTCTGTTCTTATTACTTAGTTCCTTATAAGAAGGAGGGAACTATAGGAATGCTCTATACTAAAGTGATAGTCAAATGTTTTAAAAGCTGTCGCTATGCGATTGTCATTGCAAATCGCTTCTTTGCATGGCCAGGAGTAGAACAAAAGAAAACCAAACACTTCCTGTCTGAGAAAAATATACGTACTTTGCAATTGAAACCAATAATAAGGAATATCTCGAAAATAGTTACCTCTACAACAAAAACGTAAATGATATAAATTGTGTGTTTTGACGAGTTTTTCTGTCTCTTACGGTTTAGTGGTTAAGCAAAAGTCGGCAAGTTTCATCAAGAATAAAGAGGTCTTCACAGGCTCTTCCTAGAAAATTCAAGATGTACATTTTATTTGGGATGTAAATATCTTTAATATACGGAATTTTAATCAAAATCGTTAAAGCCATTTTTTATAAATTCAAACTTTTCGAAAAGTTTTCCATTTAAAGGGTAGTTTGCGATGGGAAGATTTTCTTGAAAATCTTTGTGTTGCATCCTTGGAAGATACGAAACCTAAATATCAAGTTTGGTATTTAACGGTTTTTTTTTTTTTTTTTTTCGTTTTCGAGCTATGCTGTCCACAGACACACACAGGAACCTTTTCTAAAATGATAATGACTTACCAGTAGGGAAATATAAGTATTTGAAAATTCAATCCAGTAATAAATCCCTCAAGAATGTTATTTCACATAAGTGATATACTTAACTCTTAACGGTTACCAGTTGTACAGAGGTGTTTTAGAATGTAAAGCAATACCCAAAAAATGCAACCCACATCAAATTTGCCATATAAATGTGTTACACATATTCTCCTTCTGGCAAACCGCTCTAATAACATAGCTAGCGCCTCCTTAATGAAGATAGCCTATTATTCTCCAGTTTCAGCCTTTCTCCTCCATCTCCTAACCCCCATGCTATGCAAATCCATCTCCACACATTCGAGCCATCTTAATACTTGTCTTCTCCTATATCTTCTCCCTTTGGGTTTACCATCAAAGATATTTGTAACACTATCCACCCTAATCACATGCCCAATCCATTCAGTTACTTTAAGTCTTAACAACTGTTAAAATAACACAGAACTTTATTTGAAATTGTTAAAGACATTTTCGATCAAATAAAAATTTTCGAGAAAAAAAACTAATAAAGGATAGATAGGTGTGGAAAACTTTTGTTTAACATCCGATAAGTACCAAGACTGGTACTTATCGGATTTTTCGTTTTTGAGTTGTGCTGTTCACAGGGACATACACACATACAGACCTTTTTATAAAAATTTGATGTGTTGCATTCACATGATTTTCTCTACCTGTTCTGCAAACAAAATATTCTTACTTAAGAGTATGCTTCTATCTACATCATGCTAAACAAGATAATCATTAACAGAATTGGTCTTACTGCTTAACTACTTATAAGCGGAAGGGAAATAAGGGAGCATACCAGGCCAAATCAATAGTCAAACATTTTAAATGAAGATCGATATATGAACAATTGAAGTTCGGTTCGTTTTGCCTTTCTAGAAAAACAAAAGGTCAGAAACGAAGGGTGACCCCGTTTGAGAAGATGAGTAGTTTACATTTGATACCAATAAAAAGGAATATTTCGGAAACGGTCAACTCTACAAAAAAAATGATATGACGTAAATTGTGTGTTTTAACGAGATCCACACTTTGTGTAGTAAGTTTCTGTGTATCTTCTACAGTTTAACAGTTAGACAAATTTCAAAAAAAATTCATCTAGAATGAACAGGTCTTTAGAAGATATTCCCAGAAAATTCATAATATACATTTTATATGCGATGTAAATAGTTTTAATATACGATTTTAATCATAATCGTTAGAGCCATTTTTGAGAAAAACTAGGTTTTCAAAAAATGTTCCATGTAAAGGGTAGTTCGGCTAGGGGAGATTTTCTTGAACATCTTCCTGTCGCATCCTTGGAAGAAGTTTGGTGTTTAACGATGTTTTATTTTTTAAGCTATGCTGTCCACAGATACACATGGATCTTATTCTAAAAATATGTTTGGACACAGGGGACCTCAAAACGTATATTTTCAGTGAAATTTCTATATTGAATTTTGTGGTGAAATACAATACTTCCTCTATACACTGTGTATGTAGTACGTGTAGAGAAAGTAAAATACTTTTTTGGATTCAGAGAGTATCAAAACACGTGTTTCTGATGAAATTCGATATCCAACCTTGGAGTGAAATCTACTTATTGTTAGTGTGTAGTAGAGAAAGTAAAAATCAAACACTTATTTTTATACGCAGTTGGTTTATAAAATTGCTTTTGGAAATAAAGCAAATGATTTCTAATTAAAAAATGAACTACATTATGAAATATGCCTGCACAAGGTGGGATAAAGTATGTTCAAGTAAACATAACTTTCAGGCTTCAATGATATTTTACTACAGCTTTCCGAGGAGTTACTCTCTATAACGCAAGAATAAGAGCTCTAATATTTGTTTTACGACGCAATCGTTAGTTTGGTGTGAAAATGTCCCCGAAGGAAAAATTCCGTATTAATTGATCTGGTGTACGTGATAGTTGAAATTATGGTTCTCACTTTCACTGCCGTACTCTGTGGTCTAGAGGTAACAGGCTAGCCTCGGATTTTCAGGGTCGTGGATTCAAACCCGGCTGAGGGCGATGGATGTTTTCGGGCCTGAAAATCTCCAGTATGGCTGAAAAGGAGTGAATATGGTGGTCCCGTGTCGTAGGTTTACGTCACGTAAAAGAATCTCAAGCTTGATAGAGAGGTCTCAGAGCAAATTAAACTATCTTTCGCGCCCTATATACGAGAGTGATCCAGAAAGTAACGAACTATTTGGCACAACTAAATAATAACGAAAGATATCAACACATAACGTTATTTACAAAGTTGCTGTAGCTTACTCTATTTCTCAATGTGTCAAGACGTTTATTGTCACGTGGTACCAGATTTTCAATGCATATGTTATAATTTTCACCGCTAAACAACATAATCGTTTTAATGCTAAACTCTTCGGTCAACCGAATGTTGTAGGCAAATAACACAAGTGGATGGTGGTAATGCAATGAACGAGACTTCTATGACGAAATGGCGCATAATTTACGAATAATCAAGGAAGAACCAGTGTGCACGACGAAGACCGGAGTGTAATTCATCATTAAGGAAAAGTTGAAAGCAAAGGGTAAAAGAACTCAGAAGAACTTTGGACACCTGCATGACTTTTTGGGTGGAAACAATTTCTGAAACGATGAAGACATCAAAGTGAAAGATAAACCGATATGGTCAGCAGTATGTTTCCTCATCTGCAATGTCCCTGTCCTAGCTGCAGTGAGCAAGGTGGTGCCGCGTAACGTGTGACTCGCATACGGGAGATCGCGTGTTCGATATCCGGCGACCGCCCACTCTAACGCTTGGAGTGGGCTCTCTGGGGTTGGCAGCGAATGCAGCAGGGGGTTTCTCGTCGGTCGCGATTTTCTTTTCATAATTTTCAGATCCTTCAGGTGTACTTCTAGGTTCATGGTGTATAGCATTTTGGGCAGTAAGGGGTGAATGCTTGTTCACTGGGAAAAATACTCTCCCTGGACATTGGCGGTCTGCCAGGTTGGTCGCTCTCTCTCTCTCTCTGACGGTTCCAACATAGAACATGCCCTCGGGCTTGGAAATGTTAGGCTCTTCCGCGCATCTCGTGACCTGTCTGCCTGCGGCCTTTAGAATCCTGTGGTTCCCTTACTTCGTACCTTGTTCACAAGAGTGTTAGGTACAACATATTTGTGTATGTTGCAGTGCACGAGGTGTCCCCTCTGTTGACTACCCTTCAAATTTTACCCTATCTTAACAACTCAAATAAATTACGATGCTGAGTGATAATTGGTATATACATGGGCCAAAAATGTGCACGTCGCGGGTTCGAAACCCGCTTTCTAACCACTTCGCTAAACCACAGGACCCTGGATATCAATACTTGCTGAAAACATCCCTCAGCTGCGCCCTACTTTAGTGTGCAGTATCAGCAATGAATGCTCAAAATTATTCACTACCGGTTAGGATAGTCCCAAAGATCACGACTGTTCCAGTTTTGAGGTTTCAAAATGTGTCCAGGCCGAATTAATAAAAATCTTGGATTTAACGGTATTATGCATTTTCCATAATTTCCACAATGAAATAAATTTGAAATGTCATGGTCCTCCTTGGTCTATGGGAAAAATTCAATTTTCTAGTCCCAAGGTCGCAGGTTCAAACACGTCGAGGGCGATTGATGTTTTTCGGCCAGGAGCCAGGAGCAGGAACTAGTCGCCCGAGTGTACTCGGGCGGGGGCAAATCACCACGGTACCTATCCGCTTTTCTTGCGGATTTACCCGTGTGATATAGTAGATGTAGTCATATGCAAGCGTTTTTGTCATGTCAAAGTAATTGGGCAGGGTGTTCCCTCTGTGCAGCCGGCGCGGGCTGGCTTACCTATCCGAGTGGCCACCCACCCAGGTAAAATCCTTAGTATGGCTTCCTTCGGAAGAGCAGTAACGCCGTTAAGCCCTTGTAGATTTATGCCACGTAAGGGAACCTCAAGCCTGATAAAATGACCTATGAGCAAATTAAGCGGTCTTTTGCACCCAATATAGAATGTGAGGCTAAGAACCGCAGCACTTAAAGAGCGTCCTTAATAGAACTAAATTGAATTTAACCTACTTGAAATTTCTGATTCAGCCACCATGTGATAAATATTAATTAGAAACTTCACTACAATCGCTTTGATCTAAAATTATCCGTTAGTGTAAACAATCTCATTCTTAGTTGGCAATTGAGCTTTGTTGGTCAAATGATGGTCGGTTCTGAAAACTGGGGGTGGCAGAGAGAGAAAGAGACGTCTTTCTGGTCTCATAGTAACCAGGAAAACAGCAAATGAAAATAAATTACAAAACGTTTTGAAATGTACGCTTGATATAAGAAAACGTACTGACTGTGATATTAATTATCTAATACATTAATTATTTTGCAACAAATGCCACGCTTCTAATTCATAAACAGGTTTAGATATTCTGTCACAGGCACTTTAATGTAAGCGATTCGAAAAGCCTTTGTTCTTAAGGTGAAACGTAGTGAGCTGGCATCCATTCAAGCCCGAATATCTTGAGTTCCAAACCCAGTGACCGCAACAAAATGTGCCTATGGTAAAGGATGGGGAGGCCCCACGTAAAATAAGTGGTGTAATTACACGGTGATACCGGCGTTACATTTTACTGCAGTTTCAGGTATTAAATTCCTGGAAGTCTGCTTGCGCACATGTGGTAGTATGCCATATGTTATCTTCCAACTTCAGATATGTAACAGTAGGCGTACTAATTTCCTGAATATAATTATCAGCTTCCTTAACATCCATTCACATCCACTTCATCTCCGACTTTATATCTTCCTCTCTCACATCAGCGTCACTCTAATCGTCATTTCCAAAAACTGACTCATTAACACTATCATTCATATGCTATATGCTAAGGGTACTCGAGATTCTAGCCCTTTTCGAAGCGTATATTATGATCCATTATTAATAAAATATAACACATCTTACTACAAAAAAACGCAATTTCTAACTGTGAATCTGTTACACCAATGCAAGTGAATGTACTTTTTAGGAACTGGTTACAACAATGGACTTGCCTATAAATGTCGGTTGAAAAAGTGCAGTTTTTATTTTCGTAATAAAGTTGAAATATAACATTGAAAATCACATATTATCAGCCTCTGCTAGGAACTGTGATATAAATAAGGTCCACGTTAAAACTGTTTCTTAATAGCTAAAAGAGGCTTGCGGTAATTAAAGGCAAAATTTCCGGTCCCTTATGCCCAACACAGCACAGTACCCTAAGAGCTAAAGTAGTTAAAGTTCGTCCATAACTAAAACTCAATTTCATTTTTTTCTCCTGGGACCTTGATTTACAGAAATTATATTCAAAATAAACTTCAATCAGTTTTTTTGTGCCGTTCGCAGCTCAATTTCTCCAGGGGAGCTGTCTCCCAAACCATAAATATATTATGTTGTACTTTCTCTACACGTTATATGTACATAGTGTATAGAGAAAGTATTGTATTCCACTCAAAAATTCGATACCGATATTTCACGGGAAACATATACATATTTTGATTTCCCCTGAGTCCGGAAAAAGCATTTTTAGAAAAAAGGTACATGTGTGTCTGTTTGTTTGTGTGTGTGTGTGTGTGTGTGCCTGTAGACAGCACAGCTGAAAACGAAAAGTCAGTTAAATACCAAACTTGGTACTTAAGTTCAGTATCCTACAAGAATGCGACACGAAGATTTTCATGAAATTCCCTCCAACCTAACTGCCCTTTGCATGGGACATTTTTCGAAAATTTTGATTTTCTCAAAAATGGCTCTAACTATTTTGATTAAAATACCACAAATTAAAATTACTTACATAACAAATAAAATTTATATATGGAAATGGCTTCTGAAGACCAGTTCATTCTGGATGAATTTTGCCGAATTTTGCATGGCTGGTAAACCATAACAGATAGAAATAAAAGTTACTGCACAAAAGTTGTAGACCTCCTTAAAAGACACAGTTTATGTCATATACAGTTTTTTTCCGTGGATTTTACTGTTTTCGGGATATTCCTTGTTATTGGTTTCAGTTTTAAAACACTTAAACTTTTCTCATACGGGAACTTGGAAAAGGATTTCAATAGCAACCACATTTTTAAACATTTGACTGTCGGTTTAGCCTTGTGTATTTCCTCATTTCCCTTCTACTTATAAGGAACTAAGTAATAAGACCGTTTTTGCTAATGTTTATCTCGGTTAGCATGAAATAGATAGAAGAATAGGCTTATTAAAATAATTTTCTACAGAGATGTAGAGAAAGTCATGTGAATGGAACACATCAGAAGTTTTTATACAAAGCGTATGAGCTGATTTCAGCGCCACTAGAGTTGCGAACGGTACACAGAGCACAAATAGTATTAGACATCGAATTTCTGATTGTCTCTAGGGAATTTATAGGGCGTGTCTTCTGATATCCGCTGGCCCCTCCGTCATTCTAATTGGGTAAGGAGGAGAGGTTGTAGTTTACTGTTGTAGTGCAAGTTACCAAATCTCACTTCCAGTTGAGGGAGGTGGCTATTCCTATTACATATGAGTTGACAAACCCAGCATAGATATGCTCTATTGGTTCGATATAGAACACTCACCTGCAAGGTGACAGGATCAGCCAACAAAATAAAAACATGACATAATAAAGTACCCTACAAACGGTAAGGATTGCGGTGTACGGAACAAGACAGTGCCTGTTTCTTTCTATGCCTTGTGTACTAGCACTCGCTAAAGTGCCTACAAGGACCGATCGCATAGCGTTTTTTGTCTGTGCAGCGAGATTATACTACACTATAGCCCACCGCACCAACATTCTGTCTTTGCTTCTTAAATCGTAATTCTTAAAAACGTGTTCATAAAACGTGAGGAAACTAACGTTTGCACCGTAGTAATGTTGTTCCGCAGCTAAACACGCATTGTGCCGAGTAAACACATTTAGATTGTTGAGGTAGTGTTTCGTAATTCAGTTCGTATGCTTTCTTTAATGTTCCTCCAGTGTGCGAGTTATTTTCGTGGCAATCGTTTCTCCCCAGTTTAGTACTCTTCTTCTCACACTGAACAGTTCTATATGTGTTTCTTGTGTTTCAGTGAAGGAGTATTCTCAAACTTATTCAAAAATAGATTCACACGTGTATATATACATAAACACACATATTACGTATATAATTATATAAACATTGTTCTAAAAATAAATCCCTAGCTACCTTCCCATCGTCGCAATGGGGTGGACTGCTGACGCTTATGAGTACGTCGTAACTGGGGAACAGAAAGCTTGCAATGAATACGGTGTGTGTGTGTGTGTGTGTGTGTGTGTGTGTGTGTGTGTGTGTGTGTGTGGAGGGGGAAAACCAGCCGGCATTGGCTCTGACACACTCACTGTACGAACAGTCAGGTTAGTATGAACGCAGCTTTTCTTGGGTGCTGAGAAGCGAGGATCCTCCCCGCTGTCTTTCCGCAGTGTTGTCAACCAAAAGAAGTTTCTTTCTTTGAGCCCCTCAGCCGGGTTATTTAATTTAGCGTACTTCATGTCTCAATGTAATCACCCTGTTCTCTTCCGAAATTGCGTGAAACCTACCGAATGTGCCGGACCCCATGGCCGCGCTCGCTAAAGTGCGTCGCTTTGGTGCTTCGTGGCGCAGGGGATCGTGGGTTCGAGTTCCGCCTTGGGCATAGATGTTTATATGGTTGTAAAATGTGTATGTGTGTGTATTAGCAGCAAAAAGCAAACGGTAATCAACCAGAAAACAAGGTAAACGTTAGGGAAATGAAAAAAATAGGTGGGGGGGGGGATGAAGACTAGGGAGACGAGCGTCCTCGCTCTCATAGTGCACACCGAAGACCGTATTGTTTTGTTGTTTTATGGTGCAGGAGTTGAGGTTTCGAGTGCGGCCTCGAGCATGATAAACCATGTGTAAATGTAGGTGTATATTTGTATAAGTAAGACAAAAAAATCAGGAAAGTAATAGAAACACGTAGAAAAAGGCAAATATGTTATTAATTTTTAACTGGCTTCTCGTGATAGTAGCTCCCTTATGCGGCATTTTGAGTAGAACTGGTGCACTTAATTCAGTTAGTGAAGATTAGTGTTCCTATAAGTCGTTGCTGCCCTTCTTAGACACTTAAGACAATTCCTGCTGCCAGTCTACGTCAGCACTGTGACATGAAGGACCTCTGTAGAGTTTTCCTCATATTAGCATTCATACATTACATCGCTCTTTATGAAGCTAGTATTTATTAGGTATACTATATTTTTGCATGGCTGTTGTTGCTGTCACGGTACCTATGGCTAGGTTATTCTTAATGCTTAACCTAATGCAAAAGAGGATTTCGGCCCTTAAGCACACACTTGCCTACTATATTTTCCCAGGAGAAAGGGTTAAATGAAGTATACACTCGGAGCTCACATCTGGGGTCGTAACCTCGGACATGGCGGGGGTCTCTAACGTCTCCAGATATTACATTCGGGCGTAGGCCAGACACCTCTCCCCACAGAAGAAGCTCTCTATAGATCCGCCAGACAATTACACAAAACAAACACCACCTCCATATGCTTGGCCTGGCGTCCACTCGCCTGATCCTTTGATTCTGAAATATTGCAATTAAATCTAATGGAAAATTCTTGGCATTATATAATCACCATTTGCGTACCAACGAGGGGAAACCGAGAAGATACCCAAGGTCAGAATAACCGGCACAAAGGAAATCGAAAGCGGGCCATTACGAATGCAGGTGACTGTGCTTATCTTGGAGGCATCTTGCTGGACGTAAATTACACGTGTTATGATAGTAAATCTAAATGTATAGGTTTGGTTTTGTAGCAAACTGCGACGATTCCATGTTTGTCCGATGCACATTTTTGTCTGTAAGTTAAGTGGCCAAAGGTGCTCCAAACGTAAATAACGGTCACGTTGTGGCGTACACGTTGGGGGGCCTAATGCGTGGCGTTTCCCTCTGTGTGCAATGATGAGTGCGTGTGCGTATACTCCCCCACCTAATTACTTGTAGCATGTCACTCTCCTCACGTACCTGTTTTTAGCGCGAATGCTAAAGTTGCCTCAGCACAGCTCAGCTCTAATCTTTGATGACGTAGGTCGGTGAGCACGAAGTTGACTCGCTCAAGGTTGGAATGACAATGGTGTAGTTAGGAGATATGCTTATAAATGTCACAACACACTTTTAACTTGTAGATCTATATTTATTAATGACTAGAACCAGAAAATATCGCGATAAGCACTTTTGCCGTACATACTAACGACGTCACTTTGTTTCTTAACACTTCTGTGCGTATCTGACATCTGAGCCTTAAACTGTGTATAATCGTGCGTGTCTATCAACTGAGCGATGCGCTGTGTGAGTCAAACTATCTTCAAGTTGATGTTTATATAGAACATTGTGGTGTCATGGCTGCTTTCTTTCTATTGGTTAAAAATCCCGCGAACTTGGCGTCTATGCGTCCCATTATGCTGTACTTATTATCCATAATGCACTATAAGTACCTCGTGACTATGTTTATACGATGGAAAAGAACTCATTTCTTGTACATAAGAGACTTCCTCCGGCTCACTTTCACTTGTTACTCTATTGCGCACGCACATGCATACAGGAGTACGTGACTTTTACCAACTTTCTACTTTAACAAAGAATCTTCCCCTTTTGCAACGTCCCAGTTTCGCAAACACCCTATTCTGAGATTTATACACATATTGGGAAATATTACATTTGTACATTATATAATAACCAATAATTAATAATAATGATAGTAATAAAGATGACGAGGTAAACTAACGTTCTCAACGTGAATTACAATTGAAAGCTAAAAATATGTATGACCAAAGCAATTTCGATGTTGTTTATAACAGAAACAGTAATAAACAAAGGAAACTGGATCGTCATGTTGGAACGCTACTTGCTGAATATACAGTGACAAAGGCAAATGATGTGACTGCCTCCGGGTCGTGTAATGAGTGAACTGACCTCACTTGGAGGTCCTGGGTTCGATTCGCGGCTGGGGCTACGAATTTTTCTTTAATCAGAATTATTTCCTATCCCCCACAGAGTCTGGAAGTATGTATGTGAGAGTGGATGTGTGTTTGAGGAACATAAAAAACGATTTAAACCCCACGTAAAGAACCTACAGACAACGAGCTGTTTCTAATGCAAAACCCCCAATATGACCTTAGATATTAAAGGGGGCTATATAAATGCAGCAATAAAAAATGCAAATGACTGTTAAATTTAGGTAGAAACTGCATGCATTTATCTTGAAAGTAAGAGTTTGCATTTAGGAAACAATGAGTCAGCGGACTCTGTTAACAATTGCGCCTAATTTATGGCATATAAAGCATTGTTGGCAACTGGTTGGTCCATGGCTTGGTCGCTGCTGCATTCCACCATCTCATTTCCACTCACTCAGCCCAGCGGCAACACTCAATTGGTACATAGTGTCAGTACATAAATGACCATTATATTAGAAATTGTTTAAGATCATCGTATCAGTTACTAAAATGTTCACAGGATGTAAATGAATGCCTTATAAACATATTAATCTTCTTTTATTCAAAGGTAGTTTCTTTTTGAATAATACTATCTATTGATTTAAATGTATAAGAAACTTTTTTTTAATAACCAAAAATCTTCTTAAGATGATGTCTCTGTGAAACTTGAAAAATTCACATTATGCAAAATACCCTGTTAACAATTATAAAAGTTATTATACTCAATGACAGTGATTTTGTTTTTCAAGTATCAAAATTCTATATTTAATGCTTATTTAAATAATAATGTTATTGCCTAAATGCACTGTTCCAGTAAAAGTGATCTATGTGATACATTTTTAATCTGTTCACATAAAAATTAAACTTTTAAGGTATATGAGACCAAAAAGAGATTTGTCATTATATTTTTATACCAAACATTATTATTATAGAAAATGTTTTGATTTTCGTACTCGAAACTTTCTTTTTTTAAATTTAGTAATTTATTTCTCAGAACTGGAACATTATTACAAAAAAATTAATGGCTCTTTTCTTTAATGTATTTTTGTGAATTAGTATGCAAAATTTGAAACAAATTAGTAACAAATTGCATCGTGTGAATCATTTGGAGAAAAAAAAAAAGAGTGTTGGAAAAGGTTTGCGAGAAAACAACGTTTAAATTTGGGATTAGCTGTTAATAAGCATGCGCACACTTAAAGTTTCAGTTAATTGGTAGTTCAGGTGCGCCAAGTTGGAAAACGATATATTTCTTTAAAGTTTAGAACCCATATTATTTTACTATGAATACAAATTATTATTTTAATTTCACAGATGCACCACTTAAGTGAATTCGGGACTGAGTTTTTATGTGAAAATGACAATATTTTAAATATTTTAACTGTGCCATGTAAATATTCTGCCAGGAGGCCCAACTGCCCCATATTTGGAGTGTGCAGATTTCTCTTCGTGGGTTAAAAAGTTGCAGAACTCAACGGGGCTATTACATGCTAAAACCCGCCAGTGAGGAACTAGCCTAAGCAACCTTCTATTTGCCTCTCTCAGTGAGCGCGAACCACTCACGTCTCCACTGATAAGCAAGAGGGATAAGACCAAGGACACTCGGGGTAGTTCCTCGCGTGCGGGATTTAACTTGAAATAGCCCCTTTGAGATCTGCAACTCTTTTAAGCCACGAATGGATATCTGCAGACTCAAATATGGGGCCATTTGTTATAGACAAATATGCTCCATTTTAGTGGAACATTTTTCAAAATCCGTTATTTTTAGTAACACAGTAACGTTTTAAACAAGCCATGAGATAGCTTCCAACCCTACTTCTCTTTTCTGTATATTTGCCAGTTTTACACTTTTCCGCATGAAATTGAACCTTGCTTTACAGTTTTGCTCCGATTTGTATTCAAATGAGTATACATTACGTTAAATGTACTACCTAAAGCCTTAAGGATGGATCTTATGAGTTCTTTATTTTTTGGCTCAAAAAATTAATTCACACTGGAAAAACAAGAACAATTTTAATACCTACAACTTTATAAGAGCGAACAAGAAAGCAAAATTTATTTCCCCACAGATAATAACATCAATAGTATTTGTGGCTTCTTTTTGATGCGTCATCGTATTTTTATACCAACGTTTCAGCCTCTTTTTGGGGCCGTCTTCAGGTCTGCTGAGCGATATATTCTTCTCGTGCATTAGAAGGTCTTAGGGACTCCTGGATTTGTCCGTCTAACGCACAAATTCGAGGTGCGAGAACCTGGGCCCAACCCACGAGCCCCGAGCTTTAGGGGTCCCCGAAAGTACTCGAAGGTGAGTCCTTATAGAACGGTAGATATCGCGAAGACACAAGGACTAAAGGTTTACACTATGCAAGCCTCCAGCTACCGTAACCTGCCGAACACCTTCGCCTGGTCCTTTAAACCTGAAACAGATGATGGCAACAGGGTGCAATGGACAGAAAAATTGGGCGGGGTTGTAATGAACCTTCCCAGCATTCGTCTGGCGATCCGAAAAAAAACCGAATAAAACATGTGTCTGTAAAGTCGGCAACGTGAATCAAGACACGACCTTCCGAATGCGAATCACACATGTTCTTGCTTCTGCTCAAAAATTTACGTATTTCTTCATTATTACTGTTGTAAGCAATAAACATGCAATTTATTTATGTTAAGCATATAATAAACTGCAAGCGGGAGACCTTGGTTCCATTCCCGGTACCAGCGTGGGGAATTTTCCAGCTGGGAGACCTGGCCCAGGGTGCACTCAGCCTCGTGAGATCCCTGGAGGGGGGCACTAAGGAGCTCCTTGATTGAGAAGTAGCAGTACTAGCTCGAGAAGACCACACCAACCGGTCGGGAGGGACTAGAGGTGCTGATCACGTTTCACCTCTAGCACTACACCCTATTCATGGCACCTTCGTGCCAAGATGGGCGATGCAGCGGCCGGGCGGTAGGCCAAGGTCCCTTGTAAACTGTCGTGCCATGGAGTTACGTTTTATATAATAAACTGGTCTTTCAGAAAACTATGATGCAAGCATTCCCACGACTTCCTCTACCAACGAGAAATTCACCTAAAACCATAATATATTACAGCATTTATTAAAAACAAATTCTTGTATACGTATTATACAGAGTCCTCGTTTGGATACACGTCCAGCATAATGAGGATTTCCTAGACCCTGGGAAGCACGCTGCTTGCCGGTGATACCGGTTACTTTTAGACCCTTAAATTCAAGCACATATAACTACCACCAATAACCATATACATTCAAATAATATGTGTTAAAAATGAGGTCGAAAAGCATGGTTTGTTTTAACGAATTTGGTAAACGCGAGTTAATGGAACCATCAACATAGCATTATTCAACACCCACTTGTAGAATCAACTGCACTCACATTTGAATTTTAAACGTTTACTGGCCTTCCAAGCCAAAGATTGAGAAGCTGCTGATTTCTGTACACCTTTCTCAGATATCCTTTGGACTTCATTCAAACTGTTCTCCAATGTCAGCGTATTGAATTTCAGTTTATCAAGAATTGATCCCGCTAAACTGATCCATTCACATTATTACGAACAATTTCTCTGTAACATACAAAAACAGCAGAGAAACTGTAGAGTATCGTCTCACTTCACTGTAAGAGTATGTTGTCATATAAAAATGATCCATCAAGATTCTGCACGCTAAATGATACGGACGTTTTGGTAATTATAACAGCGCTAATATACTACAGCAATGAAACAATTGTCCGACATAGGAAGAAGATGCTGTTGATGCGAAACAGAACCGGTTATAACAGCGCAGTGTAGGGCAAGCAATTCCCCTTATTCCGCGATACAACAAAACGAAGGATCTGTACTAATCTTAATTTCCCAGAAATTATTTCAAACTAAGCAATTACTTCTTAGTTACATAAAATACGCAGAAGCAGCATTCAAATGTTTAGCTATGGTCCCGCGATGAGCTCTTGCGATACACAGAAAAAAAGTAAAATTGCAAAATCAAGCAATTTATCAGTCATCACCAGAGCCAGGTTCGGGGTCACGAAATTGCCGAAATGAGGTTGGGTGCACACAGAGTACAACTATGGCGTGATGGAGTAGGCGTGGTCTCGAAACGTGCTGCACTATTTAGCATTGCTCACTGCTTGGCCTTGTTTTATTTCTGCTAGTAGATAAACAAGTGAACAGATTGAAAAATGTCGATAATACGAAACTGAGCAAACTAGTGGAAGATTAAAACGTACTTTGATTGACAGAAGGAGAGCCCTTTCTTTCTATATAGTAAACATGTTTCTGGTAATTCACTACAATGAATTCTGAGTGAGCTAGGTTGATTTAGGTTAATTGTCTTTTCAAAGTTCTGCACATTATAATCCTGAACTTTTTGTATCAAACCTTATACTTTTATTTCTAAAAGTACAAGGCGGTTTTATTTACTTATCATGTTATAAAATAATTGTTTTATTGTGTTACTTTATGAACTAGAACGGTACATATAATTTCAATACATGTAATGAGCTACTTTTGCAACAGATTATACCTCAACGTGCAAATGTTTACGCTACAAATCCCCACCCTCTCTTTATATCGCTGACTGCTGTGTGTGTTCATAATTGTGTGAACATTGGAACCCAAAACTGAGCTCTATCATGACGTACATAACTTTGAAAGGTAAACACGAACATTAAATAGCTGGGAAAGGACTGAACCTAAGAAAAATATATTTACTTAAACACACATCCAGCATATAACCCAGAGTTACGCTTTTTCTTGGATAAGTTTTTTTATATCTTCTATGATTCTTCAGGTATATAAATTTTAGTGATTGTGGAGAGCATTTCACTTTAATATTTAGTATTTGAATCATAATTGTTAAGGTAATTTTTGCATAAAATAAAAACTAGCATTATTTCTTGGGTAGTTTGCGGAGGGATGCATTTCTTGAAAAGCTTCATGTCGCTCTGTGGAACGTGATAAGTTTAAATATCAAGCTTGACATTTATCCTACCTCGTTTTTGAGCTAAAATGATTATACACGCACAGAAAAATATACCTAACTAAAGTGGTGTATTTAAGTTGAAATGCTGATACACAATGTTTTGATACAATACAATGCTTCTTTTGTCCACTGCAGAAAGATAAAGTAAAACGAACATGTACATTTTACTCACCAATTTAAAATCCTCTTCAGTACTTTGAATAATTAGATCGACGATTGCAGAAAGCCACTAAATTCAAATTTTAGACTTGAGATGAATGACTAATGAGAATCTAAAAAAGGTATTATTTGTGCTGAATTCAGTGCCGTTACTGGTTAAAAACTGATGAAAAGTTCTATATTTAATAATTTTACTTTTCAAAAATACACTTAATTGTATAGATCCGTGCACTTTCAGCAATAAATTATTCAAACTAATCTCGTTCACTTTAACATTTTTTTTTTTACTTTCTCCATACGCACTATGTACATAGTGTATAGAGAAAGTATTGCACTCCACCAACAATTCGATACCGAGATTTCACCGGAAATATACGTTTTAGGGTCCCCAATATCCAAAAAAAGCATTTTCACAAAAAGGTCCGTGTGTGTGTGTGTGTGTCCGTGAGTCCGTGTGTCTGTGAACATGATAACTCAAAAACGAAAAGTCCGTAAAATACCAAACTTGGTATTTAAGTTTAGTATCTTCCAGGGATGCGACACGAAGATTTTGAGAAAAATCCCCCAACCCCAACTACCCTTTACATAGAACTTTTTTCGAAAATTTTGATTTTCTCAAAAATGGCTGTAACAATTTTGATTAAAATTTCGTATATTAAACATATTTACCTGACAAATAAAATGTATATCTTGAATTTTCTGGGATTAGCCTCTGTAGAGTAGTTTATTCTGAATGAATTTTACTAAATTTTGAATAACTGCTAAACCGTAAGAGATGGACAAAAATTTACTGCATAAAAAATGTAGAGCACATTAAGACACAATTTATGTTATATACATTTTTTTCGTGGAGTTCGTCGTTTTTGTGACATTCCTTATGTTTGGTTTCTGCTATGAAAACCGTATACTTTTCTCATACAGGAACTTGTCAACTCTTATCCATATAGACAAAGGAACTTCATTGACATAGCAACCAGCTTTTGACTATCACTTTAACCTACAGTTGTCCCTTATTCCGCTTCTACTTACAAGGAAGCGAGTAATTAGACTAATTCTGCTATTTTTTTCTGATTAGAATAAAGTAAATAAAAGTATAAGCTTTTTAAGAATTATTTGTTGCAGGGATATGGAGAAAGTCATGTGAATGGTACACATCAGATTGTTTTGAATAGTAGTGGCTACTTACTTTAAAACTTACAGGTTATGTTTACAAATTCTTAAGTGTTCTACAATGAAATTTTACATCATATATATTTACCTCACCAGCGAGTTACAAACCTTCATTTACAAAGTAAGATTTATAATTTATGATAGTTATAGTAATTAGTCATGACAACTGGAAGGAGATAAAACCTGTAAAATGAAACAAAAGCTGAGTTTCTCCACCATATTAATGAATAGTGATGTCAGTCGCCTCGGCATAAAACTCCACTTAATTTGAAACAATGCACGCTTTCAATTTCATTACGTCCTCCATTTTTCTCGCATGGATAGGCGCTGGTCCAATAGATATGCGGATGTTACAGGAAGTGTAGGTCTCCTTTTCAGGCTATGCAAAAAGTGAAAATTTCCTTTTTAAGGGGATCAGCCTGTGAAAATTGACCAAAATTCTTGAAAATGTTTTCTGAATTTCAACACACTAATTTAACGTGATCCTTGTGGATTAATATGCCGACGTTATTTTTGGCCAAATTGCATTTGTTGCGTGACCTTTTAAACTCAAATTTTAATCGTAACAAATGACACTTAAAATATTAAAAAGCATGTTTCTCTAAATATATTTTCCAACGCATTTAAATCCTCAAAAGGCTCCTTCCGATGAACATTTCAACCAATCAGTTTTCATATTAGAGAACTTTAATATCACAATAAAAAAATCAAATTAATGCTCTAAGTATGTAACATTAATTATGTATTTGTATTAAGAAAATTAATTAATTCGAAGAAATAATGAAAAAGTACGAACGAATAATTTATCATACCCTTTCCTGCAGTAATATTTAATTAATTTGAAACTCATCCGATATTTTTAAAGTGATTATCCTGGAATGTAATTATGAATTTTTGTGACAACATTTTGAAAATTCAAGCTCTAGGAGCTTTTTCGGTAGAATAGCTAATTGATATAGCAATAGAGCTATGTGGTAAAAAAAAAATTAACGTAATTGCTTAAGAAACGCTACATTTGAAATGTGTTCAATGTCATCCCATTAAGTCATCCACAAACTTAACAATTAATGTTTTAAGTTGTATTTAATGGGGTTTCTGAGTAGACTGCTGCATGTGCCCTAAACTGTCAATCCAGTATAAAACTCATTTTTGTAAAAAAGCTCGACTTTTGCAATGAACAATTCTACTTTAATGTCGAAAGTTGTTTATCTAGTTCTATCAGATGTTCTAGTCCCAGAATTGTACTAAAGTCTAAAATACTTGGATCACGTGACCTATATCTCTGCAACGGTTGCATTTCAGTTTAAATACCCAATACCTAATACTTAGCAAACGCATTGTAGCAAACGCTTCGATTGCTGTTGCCGCAGCATGGTGTTAACAAAGCTAACATACGAACAAAGCTCTAATTTCCTGATTATCCAGTAAGCCCGCAACAATGCTTAAATGGCAAATCTCTCCACAGCGGCAATACAAGAAAAGCGGTAGTGTTGCAGCATTCACTGTGAAGCCCTTAACGCCTTAACGTGACTGTTGTAATTATCATCTATCGGGCATCTGGGCTTAGTTCAACATGGCGGATATCGTACACTGCCAAATCAACAACGAAGCAGAGATGGGAAATTGCGGAGAATATTTTACTCGATATGCATTTATATTTCTAACCACCTCAGAATATTTCGTTTCCGTATCTAGAGTTAGTTATGAGCTCTACTACCGAGCAAGGTGGCGCCACAGTAACGCGTGCGATTCGCATTTGGGAGGCCCCAGGTTCGATCCCCGGCAACTGTCCACTCCGAGCAATGGTTGTTAGACGGTTTCTTCGGACGGCAGGTGAATGCTGGACTAGTATCTCTTGTCAGGCTTCTTTGTTTATCAATTCCTGTGCCTCTTGCTTCCCTTACTAATGGAAGTGCGTGTACTGAGAGATAAGGTATTTGTTTAAATATTATTTAGACGTATCCGGTATTTGAGTTATCTATGTATGTGAATTCGTGGGTGTAGTTGTGAGCGCGAGTGTGTGTATGTCTGATATCAGAGGGTTATTTCTTTCATTGTTCTGTTTTTCTGTTGTTGTAGCGCGTATGTGTGCATATATTTCGAGTGTATGAGATACAAGTATGTTAGCGGCGGGGTACACCTCCGTAACTGCGACCAAGTATTGATCTATTGCGGCCTACCAGCCCCAGGATGAGAGCAGAGGAAACAATAGGCCAGCACACAGGAAACGATGGAGTTAAGCTCAGAGACGCACGGAAGTCCCTAGCAGTGTCACTAAATGGCAGCCCTAGAGGCTATACAGGCGATTGGAGGCCGTCGGAAGAATGCCACTACAACGGCACCTAAACTTAACCAGCGCAACCAGGGGGAAGAGAGTTTTACTTGGAGCAAGTAACCGTGTGGGGGATTCGAGGCGCTGACCACGTCTCACCCTCCAATACTGCACCCCATCCATGACGTCTGTAGTGGACCGAGATGGGGGACGCAGCGGCCGGGCGGTAGGCCAAGGTTCCCCGTGAGCTGTCGTGCCATGGCGTTGTTGTTAAGTAACCGTGTCACCTGCTGCAAAGCCTCGAGTCACACCTGCCGCCGACCTGAAGGATGAAGAAAGGAAATAAAATGAAGGAATGAAGGGAAAGGATTCATGGTAGATATACAGCAACCCAGCATTTGTCTAAGCGTCTCCAGTGTTGTGATGAAATGTAAAATAGAGATTAGGCAATATCTTAAATTCTAGCACTTTTAAAGAGCATGTACAGTCAGCCGACCCATGAACTGTGCAACGTAAGTGTTGTATAATTATAAACATAATAAATACTACTGCCACTACTTCCTTTGACTTCAGGGCTGAAGGACACGGCGACGGTGTTGTAGCAAGGCGGTGGATGTGTGCTTTGATGATGATTATTCTCTACATTCGTTGTGGAACTATTCAGTTAGAACCTGCTGGTCCTACCAGAGGGACTGCTAGGGGTCAGGTGCTCGTTGGTAGCCCTGGGCATGGTTTAATGCCTTCGAACTGGAAACGTTAGAGACGCCGTCCATACTTCAGCCGTCCACAACTATAGGGAAATCCTTGTATCATATATTAGCATATGACGAATCGTCACACTCTTTGGGCGTGATACAGTACAGGATATGTTTGATTTGTGTACAATTGTGTCTATTTGTGATACAATAAGGATATATTTTATTTCTGGGAATATTTTCATATAAGTGGCTTTAAATTGCATCCTATTGTTAAAGGTATAATGTCCCAGAAGTGTAGTGCACCAAATTGTAACGGTAATTACGTGAACGGTTCAAAAGTTGAGTATTTGCATTCCTTCCCTGAATGAAGATTTGAAACACAAATGGATTAAGGTGTTCTTAGGACAATTTTGTTCCTACAGATAACTCCATGGTGTGCAGCATGTGTTTGAAATTGTTTAACATTTTAGAACTGTTTACCGATTCCTAAACATTAAATAATTAAGTAAGTTATTGGAAAGTGCTGCAACACAATGTCTTCCGTGATGATTCACTTCTAGGTTCGTAAACTTCGTAGAGAACATGAAATCGAGATTATTGTTGTTTATTTACATTTCAATAACTTTGGAACAGAGTTTGGTAACAGGTCATTGACCACAAACAATGAGATTAAATGTGTTGTTTGTGAATTGTTTCCATACTTATCAGGAAAGACATTATCACATTAAGGTTGAAGTTTTAAATTCTAACAAAGCAGGTTAGGGGCCTAATCTCTGTTTTAAGGCGATGCATTTGAAATTTGGAAAATGGTTCATGTATGATAACTTATTGAAATTTATACCTTTTTTGTACACTACTGATATCTCTGACATGTAGAAAATTCCAGTTTGATTAATTATTTAAATAATATCCGTTATTGCTAAATTCATTAATAGTGTAAAATTGAGTCATGAGATGCATTTTAAAGAATATTCACATAAAAATGTCCAGATTTAGAGTAAGTTAACTGTTAAATACATCTTTTAACGTATATTTTATATTAGCTTTAATTAGTAAGAAGATTCATTTTCGTACTCCCCAGAGCAAAATATAATAATTATTTACAAACATTCATACATTTCTAAAAGGTAATATAAACATTTTCTTTAATGACTTTTGAGAGGCAGTAAAACATGTTGAAATAAATGAGGGAAACGCGGCATTATATGGAACATTTTGAGCCTGGAAAAGTGTTGGGATAAGGTTTGCGAGAAAATAAGATTTTAAGTTGGGAGTGTGTATTAGTATACATACACATACTCGTCTATAGCTTCAGTTAATTAGAAGTCAAAGTTTACCAACTGCGAAAATCGATATATGTTAAGTTTATAATTAGTATTACTTTTTTTAATGACAAAAAAATGTTTGAACTGTCTACAATTTCTGGTCAAATTTCACAGATGCATTGTTTTAACACTCATTAAAATGTATTCTGCTAGAACAATGGCTTCAATATTAGCATTCAGAAAAGAAAAATTTAAACTTCTTGCCAGAGGTGTTAAGTATATTGTGAGTATTGTAGAGCCCCGATATTTCGAGGTTCCGTGTACTTGGGGCTGATCTTAAAAAAGTTAAAATCTTTCATAAAACTAGAGCAAAATCCCGTTTTTATACGTTGTCCGCATGCACGTTTTACGCAATTCCGGATGTGTAACATTTTTAACTTTCCTTCAATTTTGCATGTAAAGCTGTCCCACATAAGGGGTTTCGTTATTAATACACATATATAACCTTGGCCACAGAGTGTTAATGCATTTCTATAACAGATACATAGGTGCGCTTGCTCTTTCTTTGTTGACCCTTCACTAATTGGGACCCCGTGTCAATCAATTGTACAGTGCAGACCATCCTTTTAGAAAAAGAACACTTTATTGGTACAGTATTCCTTACTCAACGAGAGTGGCCATTAAAATACGCTTAAGTAAAAATACACATTTTACAGCAGTAATAGACCCACTGTTATAGATGGTATGTTCCTGTAATGAGACCACTATATAACATAAGTATGTACTATATTGTTTTTTATTTATTTTAAGTCATTAGTGTGCTCATTAAACGTGTATTCATGACCTACCCATTAATTTAGTGATATTCAAGCTTTTTGTAATTCGAGATAGCCTCAGCCCCAATTAGCTCAAATTATCGGGGCTCTCTCTGTATTGTTTATATTTCTACGAAGTCCGCAGAGTGTAGTGGTGCAAGGAATACCATAGCGCAATGTGTCATTAATAAACTTAGGAATTATTGCGTATTATTATAGAACAGTCACACATAATAAAATATTTTGGCTTTATTGCGGTATTCAGCTTTCATAGTGTGTTGTGAATTTCTTTTAATAATTCGTCATTAATGAGAGTACTGCAAGGAAATTTAAATTACTGTACAGACCACTTTTTGTTCTAGGAATAAAAACTGAAACAACTACTTTAAAAGTACCGTTAATATAAAAAATAACATTAATTTTCGTGTACACTTCTGGTTTGAAGGACCCGCTATGTGTGACCTCATACATCATATAGCAAGGTTTTCTCTTTAGGTGGTGCTGAAATGGAAATGGAGTGTTATTTATGGACGCTCTTTAACTACTGTGGTTCTCAGCGTCCCATTCTATACTGGACGTGAAAGACCGCTTAATTTTGCTCAGAGGCATCTCTATCAGGCATGAGATTCTTTTACGTGCCGTAAATCTGCGACACGGGACCAACGGCTTAACTTCCCTTCCGAAGGAAGCCATGATAAGGATTTTTACGCCCGAAAAAATCCATCGACCTTGGGTATATGAAGTTAGCATGGTAACCATTACACCACGGAGGGCAACTGGTGGTGCTGATCTGATCGCAGCTCACACATATGCATGAAAACGTTTGGTGAAGCAGTTGCGAGTAAGCGATCACTAGATGCAAGATTTTTTGTTGACAATTATTTTAAAAATCTGATGTGTTCCTTTCACATGACTTTCTCTAGCTGATCCACAAACTTTTCTTACAAAATATTATTTTTTAATCTCCGTCACGCTAATCAAGATAAACATTACCAGAATTGGTCTTATTACTTGCTTCTTTGCAAGCAGATGGGCAATAACGGAATACACCAGGCTAAAGCGAAAGTCAAATATTGTAAAAGCCAGTCGAAGTGTGAAACAATTTAAATTCGGTTCTCTTTGCTTGCTAGCAGTAAAGAAAAAAGAGGCGAAAAGAATGGCGACTTTACTTTGAGAAAAGTCTAAGTAACTTAAAAGTGAAACCAATAATTTGGAATATCTCGAAAACGGTTAAATCTACAAATAATGCTACATAACATAAATTGGTGTTTTAACGAGATTCTACATTCTTTTCTTTAGTAAGTTTTTTATATCTCTTACATTTAACTAGTTATTCGAAAGTTACATAAGTGCGATCTAGAATGAAGAGGTCTTCAGAAGCCATTTCCAATAAATTCGAGATATACATTTCGTTTGGCATTAAAATACCTGAAACATATGGTATTTTAATCAAAATCGTTGCAGCCATTTTGGAGAAAGTAAAAATATTCGAAAACTGTTTTATATAAAGCATAATTAGGGGTGAGGGATTTTCCTGAAAATCTTCGTGTGGTATCCTTGAAAGACACCGAACTTAAATACCAAGTTTAGTATATAACGGACTTTTCGTTTTTGAGTTGTGCTGCCCACAGAAACACACACACGGACATGTTTCTAAACATTATTATTTTATTCAGGGTATCTCAAAACTTGTGTTACCGGCGAAATCCCAGTATCGTATTTTTGGGTGGAACGCAATAACTTCTCCATTCCTATGTGCATTTTACATACGTGCTAAAGAAAGTAAACTTTCTAATGTATAGTTTTAATTCGTGGAGGACTTGGAATGCAGTAAACACAGGAAGCGATGGACCGGTAACCGGAGGCTCTGGAATGTGACACATCTAGCACACGCCAGAAGCTTCGGCTTCCACAACTTTCTAAAACTTCTTAGATATATATTTGCGAATGACGTCGTTATATATATAGATGTAAGGCGACCTATTGTGTGTAAACTGGCCCATTATAAACTCAAGGTGGCCATCCTTCGAGATGCTCGTTATTTACGGGGAACGGGAATAAGCATTAGCGGGGACTTTAGCCAGCGTGTAAGAGAAGAGAGAGAATTCTTAAAGGGACACATGTTCGAGGCCAGGAGGCAGGGCTGTCATGCCGTATTGCGCTAGGACAAGCTCTTCATTAACGGACGAGTCTGGAACCGACAGGAGCTGGAGCGCAGTGAACAGCCTAGAAGTAGTGCGGAAACCGAACCCAGGACAGGGCAGCTAGAGCAGGTAGCCAGTGCATCAGCCGAGCAGGTAGCAGGTCCCTCAGCAGAACATCAGGTGCCTCAAGTTATGTCGACAGGGAGGGGCAAAGAGGAGAGGAGGGTGAGACAGTCTTCGCCGGAAAAGCCAACAACAACGCCCCTCCGTGCCCTTAGGCTGACAACAGCTCGACAAAGGGTCAGCCAAGTTGTAGGAAGACCAACAGCAAGGAAACAATAGGACCCAACCCCTTCTCTGAGGATTGTCACATGGAACATCGAAGGCTTCAAAAAAAGGTTGGGTAGCGAGAATTTCTTGTATTTCCTTAGTGATTTTGACGTTGTATGTTTAACAGAAACTTGGTTGAAAAACGGAGAAAATGTAACACTTGCTAATTTCCATAGTTTTAGTAGGGGAAGGGAGACACGGGGAAGGAGGGGAAGGTGGCCAGGAGGGGTATCAGTTTCATTCAGGTCTGAGCTGGAGGCTGAGATAACTAAATTAGTGATTTTGACGATGTATGTTTAACAGAAACTTGGTTGAAAAACGGAGAAAATGTAACACTTGCTAATTTCCATAGTTTTAGTAGGGGAAGGGAGACACGGGGAAGGAGGGGAAGGTGGCCAGGAGGGGTATCAGTTTCATTCAGGTCTGAGCTGGAGGCTGAGATAACTAAATTAGAAATCAGTTTGGAAGGGGTGATTGCTGTATCTTTGGCACAGGGGGGAGTACAAATAATAGTTATAGGATTATACAACCAGCCAGCAACGTCCAAGTATGCAAACAGGAATTTCTTCAGTGACTTAACCGAAACGTTAGTGCAGTTACAGGAAAAGTTTCCAGGAACTGAATTAATTCTCTTAGGAGATTTTAATGCGAGGTTAGGAGGGGAGAATATTTCTCTAACGGGGGGTCATCAATGGGGGGAGGAATTCGTCTGGAATGAAAAGAATTAAAGAACATTTACTCTATGACAGGAATCGAACTAATGAGTTTTGGGCTAGCAGCTTCCCGCGTTACGAATTAACCCACGAGAGCAGTTGAAAAAAATGCCTCCAGAGTAGGTTACATAACTCAAGAACGTAGTCCATGAATGCTCAGTGTCGCACTGTCAAGTAATTAGTTCGAGATTTTACAGACTTTTGCGACATTAAATCTTGAGACCGCTAGTAACGAGCTGCTAAAAATTGATATTTGTATACTCGAGCAGCAGTTTTAAAGACATCCTAAGCCATTTTTTCAACCTGCTTTGCTTTAACACCGACTTATCAGCACCTGATACCAACACGTTTAACGCTATGTAGTTGCGTTATGTTTATCCGGGGACCATGCATCGCCGGTCTCAAATTACTTATATAACATGTTTTCACATGCACAATCTCGCAAATTATTTCGGTGTAGTTCATTAACACCCTGTATATATATATTGCCGCAACCAAAGTTGACGACTAAGAGGTATAGATCAGATGGTAATCAGAACAAAAGCTTGACAAGAATAGTTACTCTTTTTTCGGGCCAATTGCCACTAACAGGATGGGTTACTAGTACATAAGTAGAAATAATAAATCCATTTTCAGGGCCCTTACCTCGGCGAGGTGTCGTGTGATTGTTGAGAAGGTGCAGAGTTCCAGCTGGTGACGAGCGTAGCTACCCCGTTCGAGGGTCAGCACAGCAGCAACAAACAGCCCTCGTACAGAGATCTATGGCTCTTATATAAGCCGTTACCGCCTACAGGTACCCGGTGGACTTCGCTTCGAGATGCCGAAGAGGAAGCAACAACGCAGACCAGCAGCTCCTACAGCAGCCACCGCTTCTCCGGCAACCGCCGGTAGGAAGCGCTCACAGGCATCTCCGCCACCTGCCGTTACGCAGGCAGTGAGCGCTGCACCCTGCACCTTTGCCGCGCTCACCATCACCACTGCCGCCGACCGCCGCTGATTCACCGGCAGCCAACACTACATCGCCGCCACCGCTGAGCTCCACGCGCCGCCGCCCCGGTACAGTGCCGTGGTTAGGGGGGTCCCTCGGGATCTCTCCACCCGGCACCTCCTCGCCGCTGCACAATCTAGATGGCCTTCATGTTCGAGGGCCACTAGAATTATCTGTGACCGGAGACCGACACCACCTGTTAGGGTGGAGCTACAGGACCGATCAGACCTGGAGGCTGCCTTGGCGTTAGGGTTGCCCTTATTAGGGCGACTTCTGCACGTTGAGGCAAGCAGACAGGAAAGACACCGGCCCTGTCGTCGCTGCTGTGCCTACGGGCACAGCCAAGAAGACTGCTCTTCGCCGCCGGAGTGCCACTACTGTGGCACCAACGCATACACTTCGGAGTGCACTGGGCACGACCTCCGCCGCCGTCGCCGGTTCTGTGCCACCTGTGGTGGTACGGGACATTTCACCAGGCAAGCCCAGTGCCCCAGCTACCCAAAGAGCAGGCACTCATCGCCTAAACCAGCCCGGACACCATCATCTACACAGCCATCTCCGCAGACTGAACAACCAACACAAACCACCCTGCAGCAGGAAATCCAGGGCCTAAGTGAGTCCATTCAGGACCTCCACGCGGAGGTCCTGATTCTTACGGCTAAGCTGACGGCCTTGGAGGACAGGCTTCAGGAACAGGACAGCACCAATTCACATCCAGAACTTCACCAAGCAATAGCAACAGCAGTCACCGACATCCGACTCATCTTCAGGGAGGAGGTGAGAGCTCTACTGGAGAAGTCGGCCCCTCAAACTTCCAGATTCAACATCCAAAGTAGACGCCAAGGGCTTAGGCTCGAAAACGTCCCAGGATACGACGACTGGCTCAACAGAGTCAACCAGCACTAAATCCATCCTTCACCCTAGAATTCCTTCATTCCTCTCCCCGAATACTCCGCGGTGGCAGTCTGGGCCTCGGTCAAGTCTGTCTCCCGGTCCTCATTTCACCCCTCTGACTACACCCTGCAGTCAGTTATATTATCGCCTTGAATCCGCGGGTGCAATCATGCGGTACCGCCTCTCCTTTCTTCCTTCTAATACCGGTGGAGGGGTTTTTTAGTCGGTATGCCCACTTGGGAGACCCCGACACTCCGGGCTTGCCCGGGTTAGTCCATAAGGTGGATTTTTCCCCTCCACTCGAAAATTAAAAAAAAAAAAAAAAAAAAAAAAAGGTACCCTTAGCAAGATGGCGTGTATTGTGCCACATAAGGTGAGGCAATGATCGAGGCGTAAGTTATGTTAACCAATCAAAAAGGAGTATTCCAATTGTTCTAGAGCATCCTGACTGACGCATAAGTCAGTGTGCAGCCCAACGCCGTGCATATTTGCACGTAGGCAACAGGAAGCCGATGTAATGGTAAAATCAGAGGGGTTTCATAGGAAGTGGTGACCCACAGTGTTCCTGTTACATATTAAATACTGCTGCCAGCCATTATCCAAGAAAGAGAATTTATATAATTTAGAAAATATATATGGTAATCCGAAAGCAAGAAATGTTTCCCATAATAAAATTCTGAATTGTAATATATTTTTGAGCACCCCTCAAGAGTCCACGTGACTATACACATACACACACACATACACACACACACACACACACACACACACACACACACACACACAGGGTGTTAATGAACTACACCGAAATAATTTGCGGGATTGTGCACGTGACTGATATAAGTAATTTGAGATCGGCGATGCATGGTCCCCGGATAAACATAACGCAACTACATAGCGTTAAACGTGTGAATATCAGGTGCTGATAAGTCGGTGTTAAAGCAAAGCAGGTTGAACAAATTGCTTAGAATGTCTTTAAAACTGCTGCTCAAGTATAGAAATATCGATTTTTTAGCAGCTCGTTACTAGCGTTCTCAAGATTTAATGTCACAAAAATCTGTAAAATCTCGAACTAATCACTTAACAGTGCGACACTGAGCATTCATTAGGAACGTTCGTGAGTTATGTAGCCTACTCTGGAGACGTTTTTTCAACTTTTCTGGTGGGTTAATGCGTTACGCGGGAAGCTGCTATTTCTAAGGTCATGAGTTCGATTCCCGTCATAGAGTAAACGTTTTTATTATTATTTTTTTCATTCAAGACGAAGTGCCACTATACGTGAACCAGACCCAAACTCCGAAACTACCTTTCACTTGAAAGTCAGTATCATAACCACTACGCTAGAGAGGTACGCTGTAATATGTTCCTTCGTGTTTCGTGTTATGTTCTCGAATGGTTGATAAATTAGCCAGTGGCGTACTGGCACTTCAGAAACTTATAGTCGTTACTTCGAAATTTCAATAAACAGGTCATAAGTATCCTATCTCAAATTACTTCTTTAAGTAATCTACATATCCTGTGAAAATATTTCATACACCTGTATATATACTCACACACACACACACACACACACACACACACACACACACACACATATATGTAAGGAAGAATTGCAAGGCAATTTAGTGAGTCGTGAGTCAGACTCTGATTTCAGTATTAGCGATCAGTGATGTGAGCTAGCCATCAACGGTCTACACATCGAAGCGTCGAGTGGATTGTTGCAAACAATTAAATACTTTATTTGTAGCCAATAAAGACATTTGTTAAAGTATCACTAAGCATTTTCAAATTATCATTAGAGGCACGCGAGCTATCTGAGGTGACGTTTGTGCTTATCAAGGAATAGGTGTTGAACACTTCGAACCATTAATAACGGATATTTCGGAAGTGGCTTATGCCACAAAAGTTATTTGAATTAAATAGTCTGTTTTTAATACTTACACTTGTTGTGTAGTACGTTTTCGTCTATCGCTTAAAATTTACCAATTATACAAGATTATATAAATTTCTTTCCGAAAGAAGAGGACTCAAAAGCTATTGCCAGAAATTCAAGATAAACCTTTTATTTCATGTAAAAAACTTCAACGTGGGGTGTTTTGTCTAGTCGTTAGTCATGTGTTCATAAAATAAAAAAACGAAAACTGTTCCATGTAAAGGCCGCCTTGGGTTAAGAGCATATTCCTGAAAATGTATTTTTGGCATTTTGAAACGTACTGAAGATAAATACGAAGTTATGGATTTAGCCAAAAAGTCACAAAAGACACAAAAACACACGCACCTTTTCTAAAAATTATGTTTTTAATCGGTGCCTGAAAACCTGTATTTCCGGTGAAATCTTGCAGTTAAACCTTGTTGAGGAATATAATACCTTCTCTGCCTAGCATGTATATACGTGTTAGAGAATTTAAAATGAGAGACAGAAAACAAACTAAATTAATCACTGATGTTTGTTATTAAGTAAGTATTGTATCGTATAACTGATTACTAATTTATGGAGTTGAATAATCTGCACAGCTAAAGGAATTTCTAACGAGTGGCAAAATTATAGTGTCAAAGGTCATCAGCAGTGTTCCTTAAACTACCACGAAATATTTTTTCCATATTTTTTTCAAATAATCATTTGTTATGTCTTAGTCTTCCCAGTTGGAAAAGTTTTATAATGTGTCTCATCTCTCGCTGATGATTAACATATTATCTTCACTATGACATGACTGTTACTATTGTATCTGCAGTGAGCGTACTGCAACTGGTAAGACTGTTTTTCGACGTGTGTTGAATGACGTAAACATATTTTACGATACACCTGGTGACTTTGTCATTCAGTTCCCGGAATATACATATATGGTGACTCTCCATGTTCAACAGCAGTAATGGTCTCTGTATCATCATATGTGGACATCAGCAGCGATGCAGAGGACTAGAACAATGGCAAAAGACCCTTCCAGAATTTCAGATTAGCGACTTGTTATTGAAATATGCAATTTTATTTTGTATGAATTACTTAGTAATATTACTTAATACTTATTATGCCTCTATAATGTATTTGCCATAAGCCTCCACTTAGGAAATTTAATGTGATGTTAGGGAAATGTAGAGAAAAAGTATGTAACTTTATGTTGAAGAATGGGTATTTTCTCTCTCACACAGAATCGTTGTTCTGCGCGCGGTTAACTCGTTGTGAGAACATGTTGTAAAAACGCTGTTGTGCTGTTATAATACCAAAAGCGCTGTAAACATTTAACACAGAATCTTCACAACTGATTCTCATGTGACAACAAACTCTTGTAGAGACGTGAGCCGGCAAGTTCAAGACAATCTCCCTGCTATTGGTGCACCTCACAGAGGAACGGTTCGTAATCTTGTGAATAGATTTACGAAGGCATTCGGAATCCATTCCGGATAAAAAAAGAAAAGATAAATCGCCGTTTTCTTACACAGAAAACGCTTGATGCCATTGAAGAAAGCTTAGAAAGAAGTACAAAACATCTCTGAGAAGGCTTGCAACGGAATTAGGAATTTCACAAACCTCAGCTAGGAATGTCAATAAACTTTTAAACCTAAAACACCGTGGCATAACTGCAGTTCGTGAATTACAACTACGCGATAGTGTCAATAGAGTACATTGGGTGTCGGATAACGTTAATGATCATCTGTCCTGCGTTTTTCACTTTCCCCACTACGTATATTAAGTCGGGGAATTTTTTTATTCCACCCAAAAATTTGATATCAAGATTTTAAGAAGATATGAGACTTCACGAATCAAAAGGAAAGAAAAAAAAGTGCATATCCCTTAATAGCATAACTCAAAATCAGATAGTCGGTTAAAAACCAAATTTGATATGTACCTTCAGCATCTTCCACAGATTCTACAAGAATATTTTCAGCAAAATCTCCCAATCCCCAACTAGCCTTTATATTCAAGACATTTTCGAAGATTTCGATGTTCACAAAAATTGCTCTAGGATTTTGATTTATGTATAATAATGTGTGCAATATACTTATATGATTAATAAAATGGATGTACTGAATTTTCTGGAATACATTGTAAATCCTCTTCATTCGGTAGAAAGTTCATGTAATCTTGTATAACTTGTAAATGCTAAGCAATATACGAAGCTATATCGCACAATAAAACCCCGATGCATATCATTCATATGGCTTACTGTATTTATTCTCTATTCTTAAAAAAGCCTATTACACTATCTTCTTCTTGTTAATTGAGATAACCATTAGCAGAAATCATCTAATTGCTTAGTTCCTTATAAGTACACTGTCGTTTGTGAAAATTGCAACACTAAGAAAAAAATTTCCGAACTTAGTTCCTTATAAGTACACTGCCGTTTGTGAAAATTGCAACACTAAGAAAAAAATTTCCGAATAACTCCAAACTTGATGGAAATGCAGAAGGGTATGCAAGAAGTAAGTGATTAGGTTTGCAGAGAGATGGGGTACATGCAGACCGAGCAGAGCCCTGTTGTGTCGGTCCGATAAGATCAGTTTTGCGCCAAGTGTAGACAGTGCAGAGCTGTCAAACAAGGTAAAATAACAAAGTGAGTGCCAGTATGCGTCATCGATGTCAAAGGGCAGAACAGGGCAGAATGATCGGTCTCCTCGAAGCGGGTTTGTCATACCGTGACATTTCGACAGGGCATGCTGTTACGATATTGGCGTATGTGGAAGCATTGGATAGATGAAGGTCGTACGCAGCGAAGAGCGGGTACTGCACCATGAAAGATGACCACAACACGGAATGACCACCATCTTGTCCACATCGCCATAGCGGACGTATAGCTTCATCCATAGTGTTAACGCTGGAGCACTGCAACAGGTGTGAACATACAACGGTTTGTCGCCGTCTGATGCAGGTTGGACTGGATGCACACGTACAATTACGTCGGCTTCCATTGACCAAAAACCATAAGCTCCTCGGACTGCAATGGGCATATGTACACCGTCACTGGGTTGCTGAGTGACAAAATGTAGTCTTTTCAGACGAGTCCCTCTTCAACGTGTCCTACAGTGACGGCCGCATACGTGTCTGGCGGTACCGTGGTGACCGCAACCTGGAGGGCTGCATTGTTGAGTGATCATACATAAATGGGGCGCCATTGGTTACAACAGCTGATCTCCCCTCCTACGAATTGAGGGCACTTTAAACAGCAACCAGTACCTACAGGTGGTTGTGGAGCCCGAGGTACTCACCCTGCTTCAAGTATCTCCACAAGTCACATATCAGCAGAGCAATGACCTGGCGCATATACAAGCCTTCTTCAAAGAGCGTCGGGTATACCATTGTCACACCTAAGTTGTGTGTTTTAACGAGACCTAAATTTTTGTGTACAAAAAACTGCACGTTTGCCTGACATGTCGCCCACCGAACATGTCCTAGGACATGGTTGGTCAGCACCTGTTGCGTCACAGCTCTCCAGCAGCCAGTGTCACGGATTTGTGGGCTCGAATACATACTGCATATATGGAAATCCCTCAGGAACTTATTCAGAGCGTTTTTGATTCAATGCCACGGCGCATAGAGCTCTAACTGCAGCGCATGGAGCCCACACCAAATACTGAATATGAGGACAGAAAAGTCATGTATAAATTTGAAAAGTTTGTCATTTGTTACTTGTCATACATCTAATCTGTGGTATTAAATTCATTGCATTCATAAGTGTCCTTCTTGTTGTAATTTTCACAAACGGCAGTGTAAAAGGAAATAAGGATATACACCAACGACTGACAAATCTGTTATAATCTGATTGCTATGTGATTGAAATTTAATTATCTTTGCATAGCCATGAATAAAACAAAAGAAAAAGGATCAACATATTCCCGTTTGAGAAAATTATAAGTAGTTATTTTAAAATTGAAGCGAATAACAAGGAATATTCCGGAAATTATTAGCTGCACAAGCAAATGCATAGTGCAGATTCAATAGATCTGTTTTCATAGTGTTTAACGCCCCCTTTTACTACTTGTGGCACCGCAGGCGATGACATTGGTGACACATGAAATGATGATGGAGCACGGGTGGAACACAATGGCGGGAGAAACCGGAGAACCCGGAGAAAACCCGCTCTTGAGCCGTTTTTTTTTTCACAATAAATCGCACTTGCAGTCGCTTGGGATTGAAACCGGGCCATCTAGATGAATGGCGAGTGGTCTGAACCACTCGGCCACGGCGCGGCCCTTCAACAGGTTGCGTGTTCAAATCTCGCTTAGGGTGAGTTACGCGGATAGGGTGTCTTCGATATTTTCCTTATCCTGAGAAGACGAACATCGGGTAATATTAAGCTCCATGGACCCCGAAATCATTTGAGTATGATTTAACCAATTTCATTCATCGTCCGATATGACCAATTATGTTAAAAAACGTTCCCACCCCCTCCAAGAAAAAAAGAAAATAAATACATAGCACTTAAGTTGTATGCTTTAACGAGATATAAATTTTTATGTACAAACTTTTTATCTATCTGTTACAGTTTACCAATTTTGCAAAGATTATCCAGAATAAAGAGGTGTCTACTCCCAGAAAATTGACATACACATTTTATTTGCCCTGTAAATATCTAACATACGGCAATTTAATCGAAATCGTTAGACCCATTTTTGAGGGTAGGGAATTTTGTTGAAAATCTTTGTGTCCCATCCCTGGGAAATTTTGAACTTAAATATTAAGTACGGTGTTTAGCATATTTTTCGTTTTTGAGTTTTGTTCGGGGGTCCTGTAAAAATGTATTTCCGGTGAAATCTCATAGAAGTTTTGGTTGGAATACATTATCTTCGCTATCTACTGTATACATTGTACATACGTACTAGAGAAAGTAAAAAGCATAGAATTTATGTTGAATACATGTGTATTTCTGACATATCCATTGATAATGATTCAACTCATTCAATGGTAGGGCATTGTCTCCTAGTCTTTTCGATGTTCAATTGTTTCTATTAATTGCATGGAAAAGAATTTGGAATCATAAAGCCAGTATAAAAAGTATCAACTCTTAAACATTGTACCGTCACTATCTTCTTTATATCTATAAAGAAATGTGTGTTTTTGTTGTTTTTTTTAAAAGAAGTGTGGTTCTAATTACATGGCCATTAACAGCTAAAGAGGACTAATGCAGATTTTCTTACACATTTTGAATGACTTAAATAATTTGTATCATAGTGAAATGATGTCTAATTTCTTCTATCGCAGAGGAATGCCGTTATTGTAATTGTGTTTAATTTGCATGAAAATCTCTGACCTTGAATTTAAGATGATTTGAATATCCGAGTCCGCCGGCAAACACCAAGCATGCCGGTGTTAAGAAATTCCCCGTCAGCCCAGCCACGCGTCCAAACGAAGGTTCTGTGTAAGGACCATTCTTCATTTAACACTTTGGTATGTATGTATCTAAGGTGTTCAAATTTTTTAAGCAAGACAATTTAGAAGACACAGCAAAAATATTACTTGCCAAGATTTCATACTGCTTGTAAGATGGCCATTACAATTGTAGTTATTTAAATATTTATATGAAGGTTAATATTTATAGGAAAAGACAAAGGTTTCTTAATATTAAAATTTAATTTCGGGAAGCTATACATTGTTGTGAACATCCTAAGTCCTACGTCCAGCAAAATAGTTTGATGTTTTAATTTAATGCCTTTACTGTTCTTGTATCCATTATCACAGGAATGTTTTAGCAGTATTCTCCTATAGCTGTAAAGTAAACCTTTCCTGGAATTGACGTAGGAATTTTTTGTAGTATTCACACCTAGCTAGTAAAATAAGCTTTTCCTGGAATTCGTATGCATTTAAGAATCTTGGCGAATGCAGGTTTTGTCCCACATTGTTTATCAGCTGAATTCATTGCTTAATTAATACTCGTATTTATAAGAACGATCATTCATAAAATACCAGAGGTATTTGCAGTTAGCAGGATTAAATTAAATCGGCAAGTATTCATAACTTAAAAAGCTTTAATACGTAAATTTTGGGTCCCTGCATTTTTCATGTTTACTCAGTTTTGCTTTCAGAATATTATCATTTATATAACTAAGTTACTAAGAGACTTACTTTTCTACCAGGTGGACTAACTGCCCCATATTTGGCGTATGCAAATGTCCCTCCGGGCGTTAAAAGGCTACAGAACTCAGCGGGGTTACTTCAAGTTAAAACCGGACATTGGACAACTGCCGACAGCAACATATGTTTTGCCTCTCTCAATGAGCGCGACCCGCTCTCCGTCTTTGCTGATAAGCAAGAGGGGTAAAACGTAGGTAGCTCTGCCAGTTTCCCTCTTGCCGGTTTTAATTTGAAATAGCCCCGTTAAGTTTTGCAACTGTGTTAACGCTCGAAAGGATATCTGCAGGGACAGTTTTTTCACCTGGTATAAGTAATGGAAGATCTAGGATTGAATGCTGCAGATGAATGCAGCTTTTTCACGGATCACCTGAAAATGTCTCTCCCAATGGGGTTACACGTTGCATAATAAGCTTTCTGGGCTCACGTGTGGCAGATCAACGAAAAGTCTATCTATATTATTGGACTATACGGTAACGTGCGAGGTTCTCACTCAGCAAGTCATGGGTTCGATTGCTGTGGTCCGGCCACTTTGGTCTTGTGTACCGAGCGAGGTGGCACTGAGGTAATGTGTGCCACCCACACTTAGGAGGTCATGGATTCGATTCCCGTGACCAGCGTTAGGGACCCTCATTCGGGTGTTTTCAGGCTATTTCGGGGAACCGTGGAAGGCCCGTGACGCGCGGGTTGGGTCCGGACGGCGTCGAGGCGTTCAATCTGGAACCATTAGATACCCCGTCAATGCTTGCCGCCGTGGACATCAGGATCTGGTCGCGCTTAGAGTTCCCCCCTCATCCCTCCCTCCTGGCGTCATGTAAGTCGCAAGAGGCCCCAAGGTCCTACGAGAAGGTCCTCACGCCAGGTACAGGAGACCCCGATTGTATGTACTCCTAATTTTAACCTTCGGTTTTTTTGTGGTTTCTCCTGGATGGTAGAAGAATGCTGGAGTGCATTATATAATGGCGCGAATGGTCCAATCCCTCATTTCGTATTTTTTCATTGTCTTATCATCGTTAGCTCGGATGGTGATGCGAGGGAACGGCGCGCGAGGCGTGAGAAAGTGGAGTTTGATTTGTGGAGCCGTTGGCCTAGCCGTCTGCTGGACTCAGACTTTTTCATGGGGAGAGATAGACTCTTTGGGGTCCCATCGGCCTCAGAATATAATATCTGGAGACGTTAGTGACCCCGTCTGACCCCAACCTGCCACATTGGATCTGTAGGCTTTCTGAGCCCTTCGCTTCCTACCTCCGGAAATTTTTGAAAGCATAATTGGAAGTCAATTTTGCACTTAATTGCTGAAATTCGCCTCCAACCTTGTTAACCATAACCAAGCTGCGATATAAAACTAAAATAAAGAATATATCACGTAACTTTCTCATAAGAACTACTATTTGCCCAATGCTAGAAATCAGGATCACCAGCTTTGTTGAGATTTCAACCGAGGTACCACCACACCTGTCTGGTTTTCATTTAAGATCAGCTACAGATTTTGTCTGACTATTTTTGTGGTAAAATATTAGATTACAGTTTTGCTAATGAATGTTATATCATTTGTCGAGTACATCTGTCGCCATCGACAACACTGCTACCACAAAATTTCATCATCGAGTGAGCAAGTTGATTAATTTCGTATGTGTCGGATTGTAATTCTATTAGTGCAGCTAACATGCTCATATTTTCTGTTCCCAATATTGCAGTGGTGATGAACATAATTGGCATTGCAGTTCTGATTCACATAAAATCAGCACCGAATGAAATAAAATCTATAATTAGAATTACATCTGTCACAGAGGGCTGAAATGCATGTACAAATAAATTTCATATTCCTGCTTTTAGTGAACAAGTTTATTTTTATTTTAGTATAAAGGTAGTTTGCTATTTTACGTTTCTTGAATTGCAAAACCTTGTCATATATTGAATAATATTGGAGAGGTAGAAAATTAAGTTTCATATTGTTTGAATAATAAGACCTGGTTGGAAAATAGTTGCTCGTGGGTAATTATTTTTATTACATATGCTGTGTAATACGAGAACATTTAATAACCACAAATTAATTCAGGGCCGAGTATAATGTTTGCCTCACTGCAGATGAATCGTGAATGCCAGAGCCCCACTTATCCAACTTTTGAAAAAAAAAAAAAAAATAGATTTAGTTAACCGAACGATGTGGCGCCAGGGTATGTGTGCTGCTCGCATTCGAGAGGTCGCGGGTTTGATTCCCTTCGACGGTGCACTTTAACTTGCGGTTTCTCGTAGTTCCCCCTTGTCACTTAGGTGAATGCTTAGATGCTTATTCTCCACGAGTTCCTTTCCATCATTTTCTTATCATCTTTCAGATGAGTTTGTCTCTGGGCTCGTGGTATAAGGCAGTGCTGGAAGGTGGCGCGCGAAAACTGTTTTCGGTCTTGGTGTGGCGTTGTGTTTGCTGTCCTCGCGGGGGAAGAGGACGGATATCTTGCTGATACACGGAACTGGCGGCTGGATGGCGCTCCTGGTGCCGAGATGAAGAACCATCAGCCAAACAGTTAGGGACTTCCGCGTGACTCTGTACCCCATCTGCACCTGGGCTGTGGCCGCCTATTGTTCCCTCCCTTCATCCATTTCTCCTGGGGATGTGATAACGCGCAATAGAGCTGTGTAATTTTCGTGAGTGATGTGTCTTCAGTTTGTTTAGTTTTTATCTTTCATTTAGTTTTACTTAAAACTGAATTCTTCTTTAAGATATATATCATTTAGTAAAATAATCCCATATGTACCAAGCGAGAGGACGTTAGACAACGTGTGCGACTGACATTCGGAAGGTCGTAAATTCGATTCCCGTAGCCGACCTTCCTGACAAGTGGCTTTTTAGGGGATTTTCACCGTTCACCAGGTGAAAGCTGGGAAGGTTCGGAACATCCCCCAAATTTGCCTGTTCATTATTCATTAAAAAGTGAAATGGGTATTTAAAAGTGTATTTAATTATAAAATAAAATAAATATACTATAAATAATAGTGTAAATATAATATATAATATTTTAAAAATATATAAAAGCAAAATAATTTATATATGTTATAAGATAAAATCATTGTAAATAAAACACATTAATAGATGGGGGAAGTATAAATAGATAATAGTATTTTATAGATTTTAATATACGTTAATAATTATAAAAATATTACAATGAAATAAAAATAATACTGTAGGAGTAATTGTTTTTGAATTACAAGCTTATTATAATTGTTAATTCTTTTATTTTAAGTTTACTTATAGTTAGAAGCTATAGTTTATTGTCTGTAGAACAATAGTATTAAGGTTGTAAATAAAGTTATTGAAATCTGGATTTATTAATCCTTGTGTAATAAATTGTGTGCCAAGGACCATATGCAGATTAGATATGAATTGATTTTTGCCCATTTTTCCTTGTCATCTGTTTCAGAGTCGAAGGTCCGGACGACGCTGTTCGGTGGGCTGCGGCTGGATGGTGGCTTGCTCACTGTATAAGTTTATCCTGACACCGTCGTCGGCTTTCAGATCGGGCCCCCACAGGGAAACACAGGAGGTTCGGGGCTCATGTTTGGGACCGGACAGCGTCGGAGGTGATCCATGTGTAACCGTTTGGGAACCCGTACACATTTATGCCCGTCGCCATCCGGGTGTGGTCGCCCTTCAGGTCTCTCCCCTCATCGCTCCCTATTTGGGGTCATATAAGGCGCAAAGGCCCCTTATAGGTTACCTGTGGTACGCTGACGCAATGTCTGGGGACCCGTCCGTGTGTAAATCTAATCCTAATTCTAAACGTTATACCTTATGCCCATGTATTCCCATGGGTTTTATACAGTTTTATTTATACAGAATGAGTTTTGAATGAATTATAAATGTGTGAAACATGTGGTATAGATAGTGAACTCAAATTACTAACAACAGATCCGAGGTGAATAATGTTTCAGTGCTACTTATGCATTAAAGCATTGCTAGCCTACTTTCTAAAGCAAAAATGTAGTTCCTTTTGAAACAAGCTAGAATACACAAACAATGAGAAATAGCTAATCAACATTACAGGTTTCATGCAACTCACACATTCAAAGGATCATGTTTGATCCGAGAAAACTAAAAGTTTGTTGATGTTCTAATAGAGTATACGTTTGAACAAAATCGAACCAAAGATACGGATACTACATAGATGATCCTACTATAGTTTATCCTGAAGGATCACAGAAAGCAGAGGATATAATCAAATTAATAATTAACTGTCTGAAACTGTTGAAACAAGGGTTTTATGATGAAATCTATGCAAGGTCTACCGTTAATAAGAATGAAAAGCTTGAGAACTGATTTGTACAATGCGAATATTTTAAGACATTAATTCCTTTATATTGTTGTTATTGTTATTATTATTATTATTATTATTATTATTATTAGTATTACTTTTATTAGTATTATTACTATTATTAGTATTATTACTATTACTATTATTATTACTATTACTATTATTATCATCATAATCATTACTATCATTATCATCATTATCTTCATTATTATCATCTTTATTTGTCTTATCATTATTATTGTTATTTTAAATTATTTCATTTATAAATTATTTATAGCTTTAAATTAAATATTATTAGGTATAATAATGTGATTATTATAATAATTATTATTATTATTATTATTATTTTAAATTATTTTATTATCATCCACCATCTACTACCACCACATCACAGAGGCAGTCTTCATTTTGGAGGGGCATTTCGCAGCATACAGAAGAATATTCTGTAACATTTGGTTGTAGCATTCTCTTGCGTTTTGAATTTGTTTATTAAAAACCAACTCAGTGGTATTTCTTTCCAAAGAAAAACAAAATGAATCTAGCCACCGATAGTCGCAATCTATTTCATTAAAAATGTTTAAATCGCCAATCTAATATTTCAATTATGACTGTAAATCTTTTAAGAACTATACAACTAGATTGCATCACCTGAAATGAATATATTCCCAAAATGCGTGTAATATTCGTGGAGCATTCTTTACCATAAGTTGGCAAAGCAGTTTTGGTGACGCATTTATACCTGCATAATGTTTACAGCCTGAAATTTGCTTTACTTCCGGGCTCTCAAAAGCACTTATGCGATACGCAAGCCCTTGAATTCACGAACATAGTCATTAGCAGAAATGCAAACTTTTCGCTCACGTGGCATCCTAAGGCAGTCGCAGCGGCATACGTGATACTTAGGTCCGGCATCGTGTATTCAGTAGTGTTTTAGCCAGTCGAGGGATCGCGATAAATATTTTTCCCTCCATTCTTCCGTACCCCTATATATTGCCAAGATATGGGTGCACGACTCTTCCGCCTCGCAAATTTGGCAGATTCTTATACCATTCTCGTCAGCAATTTTTATGCTCCAGCATGCGCCTAGTCTAATCCACGTGAGCCCTTCTATAATGAGTTTGGTACCTGTTTTGATGTATTGCTCCATACCCTACTCCGATTTTAGCCAGACTGTACTTCTAATGAAACCTTCTCCGTGCATTGCGCAATTATTTGCTGTCTGTCAACATCACAGAGGCGGTTCCTAATTTTTCTCCAAATACTCCGTGTGTTTGCCTGCCCGGCCATCCAAATTTATCCCATGCCAATGGTTTCCAACCCTTTCTTTAATTTTGAAGCCCGCGTCGAAATACCTTCCATTCGCAACTGTTCATGGTACCAGAATGCCCTAATTAGGGATTGGTGTCCGTGAACGATGCTCATCCAATATTTAACTGCTCATATTTTGGACTCTATCGCTTCACTGGAAGGAAGCTGTTCGGATTGGGTTGGACTCAGCGGGATAGTGGTTCCCGAAACACATGTGAGATTGGGTACGTCCGGGTTGTGATGACTGAGCAGGATTGTAAGACACTTTCATGTCCTCCAACTCTAACATGGTGAGCTTAGTAGTCAGAAGCTAGTAACTCTCACCCCCATCGAGGTCTTTGGTAGTCATCAGTCATCCCCCTATGGGGTTCACGCTCGTAAGAGGCGTATCCACTTCCGTACTTGAGGGAGCAAGGGAACCAGTTTATAAAATAGACACCGGCCTAATGGAAAACCCCACAGAAATCCCTGGAACGTCTGTCATACCTGAGTTGTCAGGTCACTGTTGTGTGGTTTATGTGTGTGTGTGTTTGTGTAGACATGTGAATGTGAGATTATGTATTTTTTTTGGTTTTCTTGTTTCCTATACTTTACGATTGTTCAAACTAATTTATAAATACCTAATCCAAAACTTTAAAATCTACAGTAGTTATGATATACACCAGCTATCGTCAAGTACTGAGTAGAACTGCTGAGAGCTTACCTTCCTCCTCTTATTTAGTCACCAATCCTTGGATAGGTTTGCAGCAACTCTCTATTATAATTTTCTCTCTGCCTACCGTTTTAAACCATCATACGTTAATGTCGTTCTTAATATGTTCCGCGTATTGTAGTCATACTTTTCCTTTGCTGTTCTTCCCTTCAACTGTATATTTTATTATAGTTTAAAATAATTTGGTGTTTTAATAAATTTCCTATGAATTCTCTTCTTCTGGTTTTATTTGGTTACAAATTTCTCTTTCTGTTTTTGCCCTGTCATGAACTTCTTTTGGTAATTTTACCAGTCCAACTTGTTTTCAGCAGTTTTCAGTAGTACCAAGATTCAAATCTTCTCTACTGCTTCTTCTTCATGGTTTTAATATTGACCAGATTTTGCTATGACATTATGCTCTGTTTTCAACAAATTCTTCCTAATTTCGAAACTAAATTTATTGTTTTTGTACTTAAACGTCTTTAGCGGTGTTGGTCATATCAGACGGTGAATTAACCTTTTCAATGCTAACATACTTTTATGTGGGAAACACCTCCTTGCTGAGCTAAGGGGACACTATGGTAAAAAAATTGTTAAGAATTCGAATTTTTGTTTTGACCAAAAACATTTCGCCATAATTTTATGTATTTCAAGTTAAAATGCAATAATATATATTAATAACTAAACAAAGTGAGTAGAGTAATATGTTTCAAAATGTACAAAAGAGGTCTCACCCCGCCATCATCCAGGCATGTCGTACCACCGATTATTTACCCTGGGCCCTCCTCATCCTAAACCACGAGCGAGATAGAGCATCCCAGCAACAGCATATTTCTGGCCGTGAAATAGACTGTTCTGGTGACAGAGTGCAGCTTGACTCGGACGAAATGACTTGCAGTTTTCCCTTGCCTTATATATTACTTGGAATTAGTGTAAATCATCCGTGAGAGTTGACCGATATAATTGATTTGAAAATTTTGAGAATAAATAATCGCTCAAATCTACGTTAACTCAACCGTAGCACTGAAAAGGTTAAGTCGGTGAGCTTAAATGATCTCGGGTCCATGGAGCTTAAGGTTAATCATTTGTCTTCTCAGGATAAGAGAAAACCACGATAAAAAAAAAAAGAGCCTTATACCACCGTAAGACAGATTCGAACTCAATACCCCTTGAATATGAGGCAGTCATGCTACCGCCACACTACCGAGATAGGCAGTTATTGCTTCATTCACTGTATTTAGTCTTATATGTAAATGGATCTTTTTCGCGTAAAGGATATGTACATGCACCAAAAAAAAAAAAAAAAAAAAAAAAAAAAAAATGCTGAATGCCAATTCTAAAAGCTCATGGTTTTGCATATTAAATTCATTCCATTTATTGCTCCACATCTTTATATTTAAAATTCGCCATGATTTTAACGTAGTATCTATGTATACAGCTTTTTACAAGAAAATGAGAAATCCATAAAAAAAAGTAGTTTATTTATACTAACCTCTTGCTTTTGGAGTTCTTGGTAGTGTTTAACGCCCGTTTTTACTACTTGTGGCACCGCAGGCAATGACGCTGGTGATACATGAAATGAAAATGAAAATGGCGTTTTATTTATGGACGCTCTTTAACTGCTATGGTTTTCAGCGTCTCATTCTATATTGGGCGTGAAAGACCGCTTAATTTTGTTCAGAGGCCTCTCAATCAGGCTTGAGGTTCTTTTACGTGCCGTAAATCTACGACACAGGACCCACGGCTTTATTTCCCTTCCGAAGGAAGCCATGCTAAGGATTTTTACGCCCGAAAAAATCCATCGTCCTCCGCCGGGTTTAGACCCGCGACCTTGGGTACACGAACTTAGCCTAGTAACCACTAGACCACGGAGGGCGGCTACATGAAAAGAAAATGGAGAGCTGGTTTTATGCGATGGCGGGGGAAACTGGAGAACCCGCCGCTTTGCCCACCACAAATCTCACATGCGGTCGTTTGGGATCGAACTCGGGCCGTCTAGGTGAGAGGCGACTAGTCTAAGCACTGGGCCACGCGCGGCCTCTTGCTTTAGGATTTATTGCATACCGAAATACTGCGATTTATTAGACATAAAAGTGAAGCAGCAGCCGATTAAGAATGCCTGTTTTTCAACGGTGTTTTCAGCGCTTTCTTTAGCATTTACAGCATGCCGCAAATACACAATTTACTTGAGATAAAAGTAAAACAGCCACAAATTAAATAGTGTTGTTTTATTTTAACATTATGCCTTGCTGGTCAAATGTCTTTAAATTCAGCAGGTGTTTTACATTTTCGATACCTATTCATAAATGTTGTATCTAAATTTAACAGGTTGCTTACATATGCAACATTTTTGTTACCCACTGGTAGCTGTCAAATCGCATAAAGTAAGAAAAGAATAAATGCAGCTTATTAAACTATGAGCTAATATAAAACTATATATATATATGTGTGTGTGTGTGTGCTGGGTTATATGTGTGTGTGTTTTCTAACCTAGGACTTATGTTTGTGTGAAAGTTACAACAAAAATAATAAAACTATTTTAGCATAGACCAGTATAGGAAAAATGTAGAATATTATGGATATAACTCCCTTTATACCTAATTTTGAATATAATTTTAGTACATTTTGTTGAATTTTCATTTACATCTGCCCAGTACACTCAGCCAAAACAATATACCTTGTTGTTTCCTAGCAAAAAATGACAGTGACCTCGCAGATACCAGATGGGAGAGTTTGTGTGCTTACCACGTCTGCAATTTTGGAACCAAATTGCTCCTCTGGAATTACCAGTCGGGAATCTGAGTAATCGGCATCCTTCATCAGTTCCAGTGGAACAAACTGGTATCAAAAACACACCACATTAGAAACAGCTCAAAATTCAAATGGCGTAAACCATGCATCGACTTCCATATACTACGTAAATCGTCCTCCATGGTTTAGGGGTAACGTGCTAGCCTCTGGTTTTCAAGATCGCGGGTTGACACCTGGCGGAGGGGATGGTTATTTTCGGGCGTAAAAATCCTTAGCATGGCTTCCTTTAGAAGTGAAGAAAAGCCATTGGTCCCGTGTCGCAGATTTATGGCCCTTAAAAGAACCTCGACCCTGATAGAGGCCTCTGAACAAAGTTATAGTCTTTCACGCTCATTATAGAATGGAACGCTGAGAACCACAGCACTCAAAGAGCGTCCATAAATACACCTCTAATTAATTTGAGCTACTTAAGGTGACTCTGAAATCTCATCTTGTTCACACTCCTCTTGAGCCAAAATAGCGGACGATTGTACCCCTCTTTATAGTGCCTTACTGTGGCCAGTTGGAGCTCCCTGCCCTAGAGCTAAGTATTGATGTCTGCTCTACGCCTTCAAACGGTTCAGCGAAGTTAAAAAAATATCCCCAGTTGTATATTTTCTTTTTCCACTGTTGAGTAGTGAAAATGAATGTACAGTATATTTTGTCAGTGCTTTCTTAAAGCTAAATAATTATGAAAGCACTACTCAATGTTTATGAATATAAAATACACGTAACATTCTTATAAGTTATGTACAACGCCGTAATTTTGTTGCATAGGTTCCGAGTATGTGCTAAGAGATACTACAGGCTGCTCGTTCCTTCTAGACCTTTAGCGAAGCTACAGTGAGCTGGCCTACCTTCGATAAACAGATTAGCAATAGTTCATGTTATAAGATAAAGTAAGCAAGCCTACCCCTGATAAAAAAATCATCAAATTGTTTATGTTACAATAACAAACATCTTTGCCTAACCTTTTTCTTTTTGGTAATGTTTAACGCCCAATTTTACTACATATAGCACCGCAGGCGATGATACTGATGATACATGGGATGAAGATGGAGTACCGGTGGAATGCGATGGCGGGGGAAATCGGAGAACCAAGAGAAAATCCGCCCCTGCGCCGCTTTGTCCACCACAAATCCCACATATGGTCGCTTGGGACCAAATCAGGGCTGCCTAGCTGAAAGACGAATGGTCTAACCATTCGGTCACGGCGTGGCCCTGCTTCCTTATAATTACGTTTCGACAATACACAGTAAAGGTGAGTAAGTGACTCGCATCTAATCTCGCATTTGAAAAAATATATCATTCGTCAAGAACTGATGCGCGACCTGTACAGTAAGGTGATATTTAAAAATATATGTCAAAAAGTGCACAGGTTTTACTTTGGAAATCTAAGTCAACATTTTCACTATCGGAACTGGGCACTGGTTTTGGTATGTACGAGGGTACGAATTCCGAACGAACGTTTTATACTGGCTTTAGATCGATGCTCTTATCTCCAGCGCAGCAAGTGCAGGTAGGGTGACCTAGTAGATCGTTAATCTGTCTTTTGTCGCACCACCTGTGTTTTTGTCGAATAGGTAGCATTGTCTGCACCATGTATATGGAAAGGGTGAAAGCTAAATAGAAGCCGTATATGGATTCATGTCATAATCCTCCTTTTGTGGCGGTATCTCTGTTGTACCACGAGGCCTGAGTTGTCCGGAACTGATATCGGAATTCTAACAATGTTGTATACACCAATTTCAGGATGATATTAATAAGTACAAAAATCTTTCTGGTCCATTGGTAAACTATATTATCGAATTTTGAGCGTCTTCATGTTAAAGTCTTCCTCTGTTAATGATGTAATCATTTTCTCTCACACATACTGGGGCATTGATAAGGGGCTTCATTATTTAAAATTGTATAGGTGTACGTAATAATAAAGCAGTTAATTCCTTGTAACAATAGAGAAAAAAATATTCTTGATTACACTTATTTAAATATACCTTTTCTCTATCATATTAAAGCTTCTAATGATGTAATCGTTTTCTCTCATACACACTGGGGCATTGATAAGGAGCTTCACTATCTAAAATTATAACATAGAATAGAAAATATAATAAAAATAAAATACAGTTAAAATACAATAACATACTAGAATTTTAGTCTAAAATTCAGTCATGATAGAAGGTTCGTACGTGTCTCTCATACGTGCAGAGAGGTGTGTTAGAGGAAAACACTCCAGTAACAAATGACGGACCGATAATGCCTCCCTACAAAGCGGGCAGATAGGAGCAAGATCTTTCCTAAAAGTGTAACTGTGCGTAAAAGTACAGGGACCGATCCGCAAGCGAGCCAACAGCGCCTCCTCCTGACGAGATTTATGAGTGGAGGTTACCCAGTTTACAGGGAGATCCTAAACTTACCTGATCTTGTTGCCGCGGAGAGTCGACCGCTCTTCATGCCAGCACAAAAGCACCGCTCTCCGCACAACAAGCCTGAAATACACAGAGGTCACTACGGATATGTGCTTATCCCTACTTTATTAGCAAATTTGATTGCTTGCCATGATCTCAGTCTAAGCCAAGCAAGCCCTTGTTCGCTGACCTTATTTTCCAACAAAATAAGACATATATTCTATTTAAATTGCTTCTTAAGAGGAGTTTTCTACATATAGTGTGAAGCTCTTGACAATATGTACACTTGCATTACCGAGGTGGTAGGCTTTATTGGCCATTTATACCAAATTCTTCTTTTTCTACCGTTTCGATGCCTATGGTAGGGAACTGTGATGTCCAGTAACTTATATCATTAAGTTGTATTTAAAGATGTGTAGAAGACGAATATTAATGTACATTTAAGCACGTTAGTAAACGTATGCAAAACAAACTGAGCAAAAGATTAATGTACTTTTTTCTTGTTTTAATTGATCTACATTATAATCCAACAATTCACAGATTACTATATTACTTATATGGAATGTTACAATTATTTTCATATCTACTTCGTGCTTCTCTGTTTAGGAATTCTTATGAACATAAATCGTGCGTTGTACTGCATATCATAAAATCTACAATACTGTCTATGGTATAAAGCGAGCTTAAAGATCAAGTTACGACAACTAATAGCTATATTTAGATATTTGCATTATTTAATTTAGTGGTCTGTTAAATTACACTTGTCATTTAAAACTAACTATTACATTTTCAACAATTGCTTATCTTGTTGTTTAATTTATTATCATATAAATGTTATAATGGTGGGAGAAATCAATAAGATGAGTCATACTAACAGCAACAATATTTACGTTTTGTTGACATAATTATAGAACTAAATAATATTGTCACGCCTACTGTTACAAACTCAAGAGACTCGTTTGGCTATGAGAGGATGGATTAGGGAAAATGTAATTTTCACTGTATTTAGGCGTGCATATGGGAACGCAACTCTATTCAATATTTTACAACTGGGGAATTAGCCTACATAATCCAGCGAAGGGAAGAGGATGGGTTAACTAAACTACTAATTTAAAGGCGAACACGTCTAAGTTGAAAAATTATATCGTTACCGTTTATATATAATACATGCCACCTCTTGGCGTGGGGCCAAGCTTAGCGTCCCAGAGGAACCAACTCTTTACTACTATTCCAACCTAAGTGCACAATGCAAAGGAGAATGGCGCTTCTCTAACGGTGGTTTTTATGAATGACAAAGTTGGCAATGTTGCCAACATATGAAACATTATATATCCCCAGAGTTACCATATCCAGTGCACACAGCCAGGATGTGACAATTTGATTGTGTGTGCTTGTCTGAACCTAAATTGTTTATACTGTAGCCTTTAACTAGTAATAATTGAACCAAACTTGCACAAATTGATTTTATATTTGCAAATGTATTGCACAACAATATTGTAAATTAAGAAACACAATTAAAGGCATTAACCGAAAATAATTACTATAATAAAACTTATTTTTGTATGCTATATTTTCCTGCAGTTCATGATAAACTATTAGTGAGAAATTATGAACCCTCTTTCTTATTAATACAATTAATGACTGGGCATAAAAAGTTTGAACATTATTTAAAACAGGTTTTTATTCCTACTCCGGTTGGTTATGTTCATGTGTACAGGACGAGCCGACTGTCGAGCATGTGTTTTAGACTGTACATCTTCATATACAGCTACGTTGTGAATGTTTATTTCACTAAGTTAAATCAAATTGCAATTATTTTATTAAAGAAAACAAAGTCAATATAATGAACTTAAAACATTCTAAAATAATATTTTCATAATAATATGATTGTATTTAAGAGGTTTTAAATACCTTATAGGTTTAGTCCTTAGGTTCAGCTATTGTGTTTTTGTTTCTGAATTTTGAAATTGCTAGTTTAGTATACAGGATCCCTTATTGTATTTATGTGTTTCTGAATTTTGAAATGTCAGGTACCTCTAATTTAACTATTTCTTTAAGATGCATTTGTAAAATGGAACTATTATTTTTGGAGATTTAGTTAATAAATGTAATAAGATACAAATTTAGAAGTTCTGTAGAAAGGATATGAAAATAAAATAGTGTGTAATATTTATACAAGGATTTTAAGTAGTGGTACGCAATCGTGCATAATTATCTGCGTTTGAAACCTTAAATGACAATGGAGTGCTTCATGCTCATGGTCCGAAATTTTCCGCAAATGCCATGGTGTAATGTTAATAACAGCTTATAGCCGGTGCATGTTAATGACACCATTCGTAAGCGACTTACCCTCCCCATATTTGTAGGACTGACGCCCCCTAGGACTTACAAGCCAATGCGTGGTGGTAAGAAGCCTGTCGGTGAGTCAAAGGCATGAAACCACAGGCTGGAGAACCTGTTACAAGGGGTCGGCCCGTAGCCAGGCACGAAGTGAATGATATGAAATGTAAGCGAAATTGATGATTGGAAAGGTGATGATGGAGATATTGGTGGAATGAGTGGCGGGGGAAACCGGAGGACCCGAAGAAAACCCGCCCAGACGCCGTTTCGTCCACCATGAATCCCACATGCGGGCGAGCGAAACCATTGATGTCCCAAAATATTCTCACCACTGATCTCTATCCTTGGTAAATCGTCATTCACAAACTAAGTTGCGAAGTCCATTAGATCCTCACATTTTGTTTTTCTTTATACGCTTGTTGACCTTCAGGCATGATTTAATCGGCCATCACGAGAGAGAGTGACTTAAATAGAACACAAACAGAGAAAAACACCTGAACACCCATACCCGAGGCGTGACTCGAACCCGCGATCCCTGCGTTATGAAGCACCAAAGCTAGCAATTTGGAGCAATATATCAAAACAGGTACCGCCCGCCTGGGTAGTGTAGCGTGTCTGCTTCATATTCAACAGGTCCCGAGTTGGAATCTCGCTTAGAATGCGTTATGTGGATGTTTTTTCGGGGGTTTCGTTTATCCTGAGAAGACGAATATCGAGTAAATTTAAGCTCCATGGATGCCAAGATCGTTTGAGCATCATTTCACCAATTTCATTCATCGTCCGATTTGACCGACCAGGTTAAAGGGCACTAAAACTATAAAAATAAAAACAGGGATCGAACTCATTAGACAGGGGCTCGCGTGCATAAGACTAGGAGCTTGGCGGATGATAATGGCTGACGAGAATGGTATGAGAATCAGCTTTATTTGCGAGGAGGAAGAGTCGTGGGCCCAAATCATGGCCAGACATGAGTACGGAGGAATGGAGGGGAACGTATTTACCGCGATCCTTTACCAAAGCGAATGTAGAGTTAGGAGTATGTTGGACGCTACTGACAGGCATGGAAGACGCGGAGCGGGATAGATAAATGTCTGCTTAAGGCGAGACTGCTGGAGCCTGACAAGGCTGGTAGTAGGGAAGAGGGGGTGGGGGCAATAAGAAGAGCTAAAAAGTGATAATGGTATATATAATCATTCCTATTCATGTATATCATTCTTTTCGATCATTCTATTGTTGTGGTGTTAGTATTGTGTGTGTATATATATCTTAAGTGTATTAGTTTACTACAATAAGTACACTAATGCATCGGAAAACGGTTTACGGAGTGTAGTAGTTTAAGATACTGTACGTTTGCCTTTTTATTTTCGTGTTCATACTTTTTACTTTTGTTTATAATATTGCTTATAATTTTGTGTAGTCTTTTTAATCGTCTGTGGAACCGTGCAATTGATGAAGATTTGTGTGTGTATGTCCTTGGTCCTGTAAGTCTGAAAGAAGTCAGCTATGTTACTTTCTCTAGTACGTATGTACAATCAATGTAAATAGTAGCCAGAGTAGTGTAATCCTCCCAAAAGTTCGATGTCGAGATTTCACCGTAAATGTATGTTTTGAGGTCCCTGCGTAAAAAAGGGCATTTTAGAAAAAGATCAGTGGTGTGATTGTGGACAGCATAGCCCAAAACGAAAACACCGTTAAATACGAAATTTGGTATTTATGTTTTGTGCCTTCCAAGGATACGCCACGAGGATTTTAATGTAAATGCCCCCAATAAACTACCGTTTACATGGAAAAATTTTGAAAATTTTGTTCTTTTAAAAAATGACTAACGATTTTGATTAAAATAACGTGTGATATATTTATAGCACAAATAAAATGTACATTTGTATTTTCTGGGAATATTCTCTGAAGGCTAATTTATTCTGGAGGAGTTTGGCAGAATTTTGCATAACGGTTAAACGTAAGAGATAAAACAAAAACTTACCACACACAAAATGCAGATGTCGCTAAAACACATAATTTATGTCATTAACGTTTTTCTTTTAGAGTTGACCGTGTTCGAGATATTCCTAGTTATGAGTGTCAATTTTAAACCATATAACATTTCTCAAACAGGACCACACGAAGCGAAGAACCTATTTTTTCACATAACGACCAGCTTTTAAAAGATTTGTGCTTCGCTTTAACCTAATGTATTCCCTTATTTCCTCTCTACTTACAAGGAAGCAAGGCTTAATAAGAGCAATTCTACTAATATTTATTCCATCAGCATGATGTAGATAAAGCAATAATCATTAGTAAGGATAGTTTGAGGTCGTCTCCTTAGCGCGGTGGTAGCGCAGCTTCCTACCAAGCGGGAGACCTGGGTTCGATCCCCAGTACCGGCGTGGGGATTTTTCCCCCGCTGGGAGACCTGGACCGGGGTGCACTCAGCCTCGTGAGGTCCCTGGGGGGCCAATTGAGGAGCTACTTGATGGAGAAGTAGCGGCTCCAGGTCGTGAGGACCGCATTAACCGGCCGGGAGGGGCTCGAGGCGCTGACCACGTCTCACCCTCCAATACTGCACCCCATCCATGACGTCTGTAGTGGACCGAGATGGGGGACGCAGCGGCCGGGCGGTAGGCCAAGGCTCCCCGTGAGCTGTCGTGCCATGGAGTTATTAAGGATAGTTTGAATATGGAACCGCTATAGAAAGTTGTGCGAGTGTAACACATCAAGTTTTTGGATAAATTGATTCTTCACACAAGCTGTGTGTGGGACAGGATAGGTAGAGACAGACTGAAAAATGCAATGCATAGTCGGGATTTGAACCTCGGATCTTCCGATCTCTAGCCGGTTGCTCTGCCACTGAGCTATCAAGGCAATATTTATAATTTATCCAATATCAATTGACCATAATATTTGGCTATACTATGAATCCTGGGTCTAACAACATTGTAAGTCACCATTGGGGATGTCATCTCAAAATAATTTGAGATCACCTTGTGGTTTACCGGGAAACATACGAGTCAGTTCAGAAATTCAAAGCTAGGCCGGCATGTTGCCATGGTAGCTTAGTGGCAGAGCAAGTGGCTAGAAATTGGGAGATCCATGGTTCAAATCTCGGCTATGGCGTTGAATTTTTCAGTCTGACTCTACCTATCCAATATCAGATATTTTTTTATATATACGGTTGGAATACGATTTACTCCAGAATGTCCTTCCAGACGTGCCTAGATAAGCATCAGACTGGTAGATAGGTCAATTTACTCTGTAAGAATCCTGTACTAGGAATCAAACAATTGCTACCACGCTTCTCTACAGAATAGTTTTTAATGAAGACTCACATCAACTGATGATTTCAAAAGTTGCTGCTCCCTTTATTTGTGAAAAGCTATTCATTTAGTTCTAATTAACTGTGGTTGAACTGGAGTATAAACGTTTAGAAAGTGGAGGGGAAAATAAAATACACAAAAACCTTTGGGGGAGTATATTGAAGGATCATAAAACATCTTTTCCTCACCCATCTTGTGTCTCTTGTCAACCTCAACCAGCACAGACAAGGAGCACCTTTAAAGTACATCATAATTCGATCTCTTTGAAGTTTCACCGGAAGATTCTTTTGATAAGGTTCCCTTGCTTTATTGCCCTCCTCCGTTTCATCCTTTCGTTTCCGCTTAGCATCCAACATTTATAAAATAAGGAGGAAGAGCAAGAGGGCTTCTGTGATGCGTGTTGTGCGCGAGATGCTATCTTTGAATGCCTTTGTGAATAAATATGAAGGGGAAAAAAACACTGCTTTTCAAAAGGACACTTTCAACAGTGAGTAAATGTGCGTTGAATTTGCGTTTAGTTCGCATTAAATGGATGAAAAGGTTGCAATTTTATAAAGTGGTATTCCGGAATACAATAACTGGTGGATAAGACTCAATGGCCCGCCTGGGTAGTGTTGTGGTAGGGTGTCTGCTTCACATTCAAGAGATCGTAAGTTCGAATCTCCCTTAGGGTTTTTCGGGGATTTCCCTTATCCTGAGAAGGCGAATGTCGAGTAACCTTAAGCTCCATGGACCCCGAGATCATTTGAGTATCATTTCGCCAATTTCATTCATCGTCCGATATGACCAACCAGGTTAAAGGGCGTTAAACTCAATGAAGAACACTAGTTTGGAATAACTATTCCATACGATGCAAATGAAGGCTGTGTATACTTCTGCGATAGAGTATAGTATGCTAATTAAAATATATTATACAGATAGAATACTTATTTTACCATAGGTTGTGACCGGTAGTCTCCTTAGCAGGGTGGTAGCGCGGTGCTTGCCAAGCACGAGATCTGGTCTCGAATCCCGGTGGGGAATATTCTCCCGCTGGGAGACCTCGTCCAAGGTGCACTCATCCTCGTGAGTTCCCTGGGGGGGCCAATTGAGGAGCTACTTGATTGAGAAGACTTATAATCGGCGGGAGGGACTCGAGGCGCTGATCACTCTCCAGCACTGCACGTCATTCAGGACACCTTCGGGGCTGGGATCGATCCCAAGCGGCCGCATGTGAGATTTCTGGCAGGGATGGGTTTCCACCGGGTTCTTTGGGTTCTCCCCTCTATCGCATTCTACCGGTGCTTCATCTTCATTCCATGTATCATCGGTGCCATCGCCTGTGGTGCCACGAGTAGTAACCGCGGGCGTTAAACACTATTAAAAAAACCGAGTCGGGTGGCTCAGGGGCCTCGACTGGGTCTGACATTTGGGAGGACGGGGGTTCAATTCCCGTGACTGATCTCACTGACCCGAGGTTTTCCGGTTTACTAGGCCAATGCTGGGACGGTTTCTTTATTCCTCAAAATACCTGTATCTTCATTTGATTTCCATTTCATCGAAACGTTCTCTTTCACGGTATCGGAGAGGACTGAGTGAATGCGCGTTGGAAATACAGCTCTCGGCGGCGGGATGGCGATGAAGACGTCTGTAACAACTAGGGGGCTCGGTTAAACCTGAGCCACAGGCTCCTAGCGTTCACCTCGTCGATATGAGGAACTGCTTGGAGTCTGTAACCATAATCCTCCACGGTGACTCTTTTCCCGTGGTCAGGTTCGGCCGCCCTTCGATAATATTTTAATTTCATCCTATTGCTCTTCAGTTTAACGCACAATAAGCTCCCCTACGGTACCCCCTCCGGAATAACACACCTACACCTTAGGTTATGACTTTTTTCCGTTTGAAAAATGCCAAAATAAGTAATTCAAGAGAGTTGGAGGATTTAATTATAGAGAATAATATAATTCTAAATGACCATGAAATGAGATATGAATGATTTTTTCTCTAATACTGATGACTTCGGTTTCCCCTGCCACTCATTCCACCAATTGCTCCATCGTCACCTTTCTTATCATCCAGTTTGCTTTCATTTCATATCAATCACTTTCTCACGTGCATGCCTGGCTACGGGTCGACCACTCGTTACAGTTCTCCATTTTGTGGCTTCGTGCCGTTGGCTCCCCGATAGACTTCTGACCCTTAGGCATCCGCTTGTAAGTTCTAGAGGGGTGTCAGTAAATACGGGGAGGGTAAGTCGACTACGAAAAAATAAGTAATACTGGCGACGAATTACTTTTTGTCTCCGCTAAAGCTCATCTGCATATGCCGGAAGTGAAAGTTGATATTGAGTTGGCTATGACACTATCCTTGGTCGTCTCCTTAGCGCGACTGCTTGTCAAGCGGGAGACCAGGTCCGGGGTACACTCAGTCTCGTGAGGCACCTGGAGGGGGGCCAACTGAGGAGCTACTTGATTGAGAAGTAGCGGCCCCAGATCGAGAAGACCGGCCGGGAGGGACTCAAGGCGCTGATCACGTATCACCCTCTAGCACTGCACCCCATTCATGACGCCTCTGGGCCGAGAAGGGGGATGCAGCGGTCGGGCGGTAGGCCAAGGTCTCTTGTGAACTGTCGTGCCATGGAGTGACCTTTATGCTGTTATCCTTAGTTTTAACTTGGAGAATGTTAGTATAGCAAATTCAAGAGAGTTAAAAGTTTAACGCCAGAGTCCTACTACAGTCACTTCAGTTCAGTCTGTCTGGGTGACTCGGTTGGTTAGGTGCTGGCCTTCTGACCACAAGGTCGCGGGTTCAAAACTGACCCAGTTTAAGTGTGCTTATAAGGTATAGCCCTCGTCAGTGGATTTACTGACATGTAAAAGATCTCTTGTTGGACGGAATTCCGGCATACCGGTGGCACTGATATGATCATGCTAATTGACTACATCGTTAATAAACTATTTAGTTTTATTTTCAGCTAAGACACTGCTAATGAGCTAGTTAGGAAAATATTCTTACAAAAATTCTCCATATTTATTATTTCCTGTGTAGGACTTTCAGTACTTGGCTTACATCTGTGCATGCTGTGATCATAGGAAAGCGCATGAGTTAACCCCAACAGTAAACAAGGCCAGCTGTCCCAGGGGTATACAAACATACTAATACATCTGTTTTCATAATACGATGTCTACATTATTAAACAACTTTGAGAATCGTTATGTAGAACTGAAGACATAACATAATTTTATACAATAAACTTCACAAAATAAATATATGCAGTACAACAGCAGGCGCTAACCACTATCCAAAAGAACCAATAAACAAAAAATATCCACCCAACTCCATCCTTTTATCTTTTCTCCCTTATTCTTCATCGTCATTAATTATCATAATATTGTGTTGCATAATTATTTTACTCTTAATCATTGTATCTGCCATTTTCGTTCTTGAATCTGGTAAGTTCAGCACTGTTCTTGCCACCACACTTTTTCTAAAGCACCTTCTTTGTTTATTTTGCCTGTCCACTGAACACTATTATTCTTAGCCCTATCCAAATTTCACGTGCTTTCAATCGTGTCCCCTCACCTTCTCACACCATCTGAGTTTCCTCCGGTGTGTCACATTCCACACAAAGCACTCCACTAATTCCTTCTTTAGTTCCTCCTCCAAGATTAAACAGATGATCTCCCTTTTTCTCCTTTGGAATTCTTATTCAGTTATTTTGAAGCTCCTTATGTTCTCTGCATTTTGTGTATTTGCTGAGTTATCTGATGCAAAATAGAACTAACGGTTTGATCTCTTTTTTTAGTTTTAAAGGTGCGAAAATACTTCACTGCTTTAAAATAACTGAGTAATAATACTTACGTACTCAAATATATTTACTGTTCCTTACCAATTCCAAAGTTTAAAAAATCTAATGCGTTCCATGAACATGAATGTTTCTACAAACTATTGCTACAAAAGATTATTCCTTTATCTATATCGTAACCGAGATAAATGTTAGCAGAAATGGTTTTATTTGTCCGTTCCAAGTAGAAAGGAAATAAATAATACACTAAGCTAACGCGATAGACAAATCTTTAAAAAGTTGGTGTTAAGTGAAACAGTTGAAATTTTGTTCGCGATGCACGACCCGGAGTAAAACAAAAGAGGGATGAAACGAAAGATAGCCTCCAGTTTGAGAAAAGCTGATGTACCATAAAATTGAAATCAGTAACATGGAACATTTAGAAAACGGTTAACTCTATAAAAAAAGTGTATATGATATAAACTGTGTGCTTAAATGGGGTCTACAATTTTGTGTAGTACGTTTTTGTCCATCTCTTACAATTTACCAGTTATGCAAACTTCATCCAGAATGAAGAGTTGCACCTCTGGAAGATACTAAACTTAAATAATAAATTTAGTATTTAACGGTCTTTTTGTTTTTAAGCTACGCT